>JAUESH010000043.1:8584132-8594532 GCA_032275165.1 Synergus magnus | reverse complement strand
ACACATTCGTAAAAACATGTTTTTCGGGTTCAGGGGGTCACAAAACGTGGACATTTGACAAAAACTGGGGGGGGGTCAAATTTTATACAAATCTAATACATTCCCTGATGAAAATGTAAAAATATGCTTATATAAATATAAAATTCAAAAGAAACAAACTTTTTTTAGGGGGGGAATTGGCTGTCAAAATTTTCTAATCTGAAAATTCATGTAGCGTCGCCCAATGTCCCAATTTTATTTGTAAACTATGTACTTATTTATAACTGACTAATTTCTGATTTTATTATCTAAATGTTATTCATTTAAAAATGCTTCAAATTTTCAGTACACAGCGAGCACATTGAAAAAGGACCTAAGGAAGGAGCATCCACTAGTCGACTACACTCCTCCACATTATATCAATCTTTTATTTACTGATTTAGGAATTCTTACACCTTCTGCTGTCAGCGACGAATTAATAAAACTCTACTTATGAAATAATTAAAATTTGTATATAAAATAATAACTGTGCCTTTTTTGTTTAACCTTTTTCTGAATTTTCGTTTGTAGATGTAAGAATATGTAAATCAAAATTAACTTAATTTTTTACAAAATCGACAAATTGAAAGCTTCAACGTTTTTCCCTTATTCCTGGGTTTTCACCTTTTTTAAGAAAAAAGATTAAGTTTTTTTTTTCTTGTTTTCAAGAAAATTCTCCTTTTTCTCTTTTGGAAATTCAACTATTATTCGTCAAAAATTAATTTATTTAAATTAATAAAAGTATTAAAATTTTAACATTAATATTTTTAAAAAATTGTTACGTATTTTATTTTATTTATTTAGGAGTAAATTGGGGGAATATACACTACCCGTCAGAAATATGAGACGACCTGTTTTTCGATTATCGTGGCGCAATTGCATAAATCATTGATATTTCGTCGAAATTAGATGTTTCACTTAGTTTCAGAAGGTTTGAAAAATCCAAAATTTTCAAGAAATCGTTTTTTGACTATAACTCAAAAACGGTTTTGTGGATTTTAATTTTCCTTGATTTTTCTGAACTCGGCGAGCAATCCTGACAATCTGGTTCAAGAGCCGTTCAAATATCTCAAAAACTCTAGAAGTTATTACAGGTCAAAAAAACATTTTTTTTCTCATTTTTCCAAAACATTTCATCAAAGATTACATTTTTTGTTTTAAGTAAGTTTAAAACTATCAAGATTCTGCTTAAAATTAATCCAGGACGAAGTCATTTTTTTAAGAATATATTGCAAAAAAACGCCAAATCTCAGCGTTTTATAAAACTTTAAGAGAACTTGAACGATAATTGAAAACAGGTGATTTAATATTTCTGACGGGCATTGTATATGGATGTCACCGCCTCCCATATGCCCTCAATTAATTGCAAATAAATGCAAATTCATTTTTTAAATGAAATATTTGAACCGAAATTAAATAGACAAGGATAGATTTTAATAGAAAAGAGTTAAGCTGAGACAGAGAATAGAGATAGAAAGTTATAGGTAATAAAAGGCGAGAGATTGGAAAAAATAGAGAAGGGGATATGGAAAGAGATAGGAGTGAACTGTGTTTGACAAGGAAATAGAAAGAGATATACCGATATAGACAAGAAATAGAAGGAGATAGAGAAGTGGAGATTTAAAGAGATAAGAGCAAAGGGTATAGGCAAGGGTGGATTTGAATAGAAGAGAGTTAAGTTGAGACAGAGAAAAAGGCATTAAAACAGATAGGTTTAAAACTAGGCTGGGATAGAAATTAAGGGATTGAAACACATACGAGTGAATTTCTATTTTAAAAAAGATAGAAAGAGATAGATGGGATAGGCGAAAGTTTCAAAGGAATAGAAAAGGGGATTAAAAGAGATAGTAACGAATTGAGATTAACAAGGAGATAGAAAGGGATAGAAAAGAATAGGCGAGAGATGGGAAGGAATAGAGAACTGGAGATTGAAAGAGATAGAAGCGAATTGAGATTGAGAAGATGATAGAAAGGGATAAACAAGAATAGGCGAGTGGTATGAGGGAATAGAGAAGTCGGGATTGAAAGAGATAAGAGCGAACCAGGGGGAGTGAACGCATATGCGTGTATTAGAGCACGTATATATGTATTGACTAGTTCTTTGCATGTGTTTTATTAATTTTAATTGAAGGAAAATTAAGGATTTAATGCAAAATTTGAAGAATATTATACAAAAGACGAAACAGTATCATTGTTTAGTCTTTTGAATTATATTTTCATAATTTTGCATTAAATCCTTCCTTCCATTAAATTATTAAATCCATTTTGTTCACTGACTTGACTGTCACTGTCACAAACGGCCAGACTTTTCAAATTTTTTCAAAAGTAAATCTCCCCTTACCCCGTCCACTCGCTAACGAAACCAGCGCCCATACATTTGATTCTGGAACTAAATATAATTATAATAGTACGCGGCCGTCACTTTCTCATTGCGTTGACTCCCCCTGGAACGAACTATGATTGAAAAGGAGATAGAACGAGATAGACAGGCATAGGCAAGAGATACAAAGGGAAATGGAAGTGAGGATTGAAAGAGATAAGAGTGATTTTGAATAACAAGACAGATATAGACAAGAGATAGAAAGAGATGGAGAAGTGAGAATTGAAAGATATAGAGCAAACAGTGATTGAAAAGGAGATAGAAAGAGATAGACAATAGATTGAAAGAGATAGAGAAGTGGGAATTGAAAGTGATAGGCGTGGATGTGGATAGGCAAGAGATAGAAAGGAATAGAAAAGAGGAGATTCAAAGAGATAGGCGTGGATTAATATGGAGATAGAAAGAGATAGGCGGGTATAGGCGAGAAATAGAAATGGATAAACAATCTTTATCCCTTTCTATCTTAGAGATAGAAGAATATAGAGAGGGATAAGATTTCTATCTCTTTACTTCCAGCACGATAACTAAGGATTGCGCAATATTGGTCAGTGCTTCGATTCGGCCAATCATAAATTAAATCCCAATACCCCATCCTATAATTTTTTATGTTAAAGTTGCTGAAGCACCGTACAAAAAATTTAAATAAACACAAAAAAATGGTGAAATTGTATGGTAAAATGTCTGAAATCTGTCTACTAATTTTAATAATTTCATTTTGAGGCCGTAAAAATACACGGTTTGAAGTTTCGTTTAGCCGGGGAGGGTTTCTCGATGGCGGGACAGGCTTAATCATTGTAATAGAATGGGACACCCGTCCGCTAAAAATTCGTATTTGGTCGGATGTCAATCTAATCATTGTGAAATTAATCACCCACAAAATAAATTTAAAATTCGGTACGGGACATTTTTTATTGAGAACTAATGTTTTTTGTTGAGTTTTCTTTCCAACTATTAAATTTTTTGTTGAAAAACACACTGGACCTGCAAGGCCTAAATTAATATAATAGAAGATGCTGAAGATATATTGGTTATAGTTTATTTATCGCTGCATACAACGACAGTCATGAGTATTTAAATACAATTGCAATATTGCATCCTGATTTTCAAGCTTTGTGAGTAGAAGCAGCAGAAGCTACTTGCAGTTATCATTGAATACTATCACACATATTTAAAAAGTTATACAATATTGGATCGCGCTTCCTGCCTCAAAATTCGATTTCTTCATTTTACTCCAAAAATATTTGAATTTATGTACACTACCGTCGGAAATTCTGAGCGCGATTGGCGCAACCACTATTAAAAATCACTGCTGGCTTTGAACCACGATAACTCAGCGAAAAAAAAAAGATAGGACATTTTTAAAAAAACCTATGAAATTCAACGTCTAGTAGTGCCAAACAGATTTTTGTTGACCTTCCGAAGAGAATACAGCACGTGAGAAGTTTTAAAAAAAAATTCTAGATTTTCTAAAATTTTGTACCTCGACTTCAACTTTTAGCATGACTTAGGAAAATTGTTGCAAAAATCTGAAAATTATACGATATAGAGCCTAAAATCTTATCTTTAATTTAAGCCAAAGAAACTTAAAAAATCTTCATCGGTTCCCGAGATACGATTAAAAATGTTAAATCGTATCTGAGTTGAGTTTTAGTCGACGATCACGGCTCTCGGCCGGTCTGCTTCTCGCCTCCTTCGTTGAGGCAGGACCAAATAGGCCACGCACAAAGGTGGCGCTTAATTGGGGCTCTCTTATACTTTTGATTCTGTTAATCAGTAATTTTTATTTCAAATTATTGTAAATTTTTAAAATTATTTATTGTTTTTTTTAAATTATTTACAATTATTTAAATTCAATATTATCCCCATATTAACGAATAAAAAAATTTTACGATGGATAGGTGCAAGAAAACGAATTTATATATAGTAAACCGTAAAGGAAAACTGTAAACTATTTAATAGAAATTGAAGATATAATAATATATAATAATAATTTAATTATTATTCACTTTTCATATTTTTGAGTGTTTTTCATGTAAATAATTTATTTAGAATTTAGATGCACAATTCGTTTGAAAAATAGTTTACTCTCGTAACAATATGTCTACATTTTTATTAATATTCTAGTTGATAAGAATTTTAAGAAATAAAAAATACTGTTTATCATTTTTTTATTCCTTAATATGGGGATAATATTGAATTTAAATAATTGGAAAAAATTTTAAAATGTTGGAGTTATTTATCATAAATGTGATCCAACATCTAACCTGCATCTATAGAGGGCGCTACGGCGGACTTCTCGTATATTGATTTTTCGTTTCTATAGTTAGTCGATTCTGAATCGCATTACGACAAACACTTTTTTGTATGTTTAACCAATTAAATCACTTTTGTTCTTTCCATAGACTGCGTCTATTTCTTATGTGCGTGTTACCTAACCTTTTCGAACAGGTTATGGGCCCAGAACGTTCCGAAAAAAGAGAAAGTGAAATATATTTTCTTATATTTGGGGACTATTTCTGCGAATCAGTGGAAACTCGTATGATAGTGCGCTATTAAATTGAAAACCTCAGTATGTGGAGAGAGGAGGACTCCTTGGATTCTTTGGTGCAGCCCCTGTTGGCGGCTAACCAGAGAGTTTTGGAGAGGAGAGACAGCGAGGGCTCTGTCGAGTTCGACCACCTATCAAACATGCCAAGTGTTTGTGGATTTACTCCAGTGGGATTCGATGAAGAGTACCTTGATAACATAAAATACCTTAGGTCACAGATCCTAGGGGATGATGCTGACGTTGACGACTCGCACATAGCGGATGTGCTTGAGCTAAGTCAACCAGTATCTGAAAATAACGGGGAGGCAGTAACGCCAGACGCACGAGCCTACACCGAATCCCCGACCTCAGTAACGCCAAGTGCACGAGAGGGAGGGGAAGATTACACAGATTTTGTAGAGCCGCCAGGCGAACAAAACGTAATAAAAATAACCGATTCAGACGTTCCTGAAGAGATTCAGGTAAACCTATTAAACGACGATGAAGGCTCAGAGAAGGGCTTTGAGGAAGGAGCGGAGGTCAATCGTGCCATGAGTGCTCTTTACGGAGTAGTCGAGAGAGTGTCACATGACGCAGGTACTGAACCGGCGCAAATAGTACTTTCAGTCTTGCAATTCGCTGATCAGGGCAGGGACATGGAAGAGGAATTCGAAATACCTGTAGAACCAGTACCTTCAATTGTATACTCAAGTAAAGTCAAAAAGGCTGGTGAGGATGGGGACGTGGAGATCGGCGATAAGGGAAGTAGGAAGAGCCGTAGAGCTAAGGTTTTTTCCGAAACCATAAGAACGTTACCTAGTAGAATACGAGGCTTTCTCTCCAGTAAGGCACCTAAATCTTTCAAGGTGGAGGTCGCAAGGTGTCTTCTTTATGGACAGTGTTTCTATAGTTGGAAGAAAGGAAAGGGAGAGGCGTATGTAAGTCCTAGCGTCCAATTTCGAGTGCGAGCCCTGGTGCAGCTGTGGGCCGGCGTGGGCTGCGAGGAGGCGCAAACAATTTCCAGAGTTAGTTTTATACTCTCTGCCCCTGCCTTGCAAGAGGTGGTTGGTCCGAATTGCAGTGTATGTCTGGCGCAGCAGCTCATCAAGGGTAAGTTGAGCGATGTGAGCAATGGGTATATCATTTACGCTAACAAGTACGTAAGTTGGGATAACGGACACGCGAGGCGCATGGCCCAGCAGCACAATAGGGACATGCATGCCCTAAATGGCAACATAGATTTTTGTGTTCAGGAGGGTGAATCTTTGGTGGACGTCGTGAGAAGACTGCAGATAGACTCTTGGAATCGGAACATCATAGAAGCAGAAGAAAGATTAGAACTTTTCCCGGTCCTCAATGAAAGTGAAGCCCTCTACCAGAGAACATCATATAATGACGGATATGGGCCCGGTAATAGCTACCCGGGGGTAATAGGATGTCTGCACTCCTTCGTCCCTATACAGTGGAGGAAAATCCTCGGAACGAGAGAGGGGTTCGATGGTGCCTGCGTTAAACACTTTAAGTGTAGGGGCAGGTGTAGGACATATCTGGAGTCACTACTTGGCAAGGACGAGCAAGGACCCATCAACGAGAGCATCGGACATAACCGGCTGGAAAGGTGGTATAAAGAGAACAGGGGGTTTGCAGAGTGGACGGAGCAACATCTGAATGAGTCAGTGCACTGCGAGTGCGTGGTTATAGAATTTATAGAGGAGATAGCCAAGGCCCACATGGGCCATGACGGGCTACTGATTGCTGGTGCCGGCACCGGCAGGCTTGAGTTTCTGATGTTCAGGAATCTTGATGACAAATCGAGGGCCTTACGATGGGTAGGAGTTGGCCAAACTAGGAACGCTAATCACGGAAAAATGGTCGCCACTGATATTGGAAAGGATTACATCGCAGGCCTCGAAGCGGTCAACAGCAGATCGGGGTTACTAAACGAGGTCGAGAGTGATTTCGCTTTCCTAACTGAGATTCCTATCGCTCAAGCAATGGATAGCCGAGAATCAGACGAATGGATGGCGGCCATGGCGGATGAAGTGAATTCGATTCTCATGAAGGACACGTGGAGTCTGGTAGATAGATCCAAGGCATCGAAGGTAATTGGTAGTCGTTTCGTATTATGTAATAAATATGGCACGAATGGTATCCTGGAAAAGAGAAAAGCCAGGATAGTGGCGAAGGACTACTTTCAACAATATGGTAAGGATTTCCATGAAACTTACGCACCAGTTGCGCGACTAAGCTCTATACGAACGACAATTGCTCTTGCAGCGAAAAACGACATGCATATTCGACAGTATGACGTGGCAACTGCATATCTCAATGGCGAATTGGATGAACAAGTATTCATGGAGGTACCAGATTGGATGGAGAATGTTCTGGAATATATAATCAACGAAAGACAGAACCAGGATCAATTGTTCAACAAAGCCAAGTCCATGTTGAACGAGTTGGCTTAAGGTAACAAAATCTGTCTTATGAAAAAGGCTTTGTACGGATTAAAGCAGGCTGGTCGTGCTTGGTATAAACGATTTGACAAGGAATTGCGGGCTTTAGGTTTGAATCCAACGAAAGCGGATCCCTGTGTTTACTTGAGATACGGGAAGGAAGATTTGATGATTGTCGTCATTTATGTCGACGACATTCTGGTGATCTCTAAAGATCTCGAAGAAATTTCACGATTCGGAAGTGAACTGTCGGATATTTTTGAAATAAAAGACATTGGCGATCTCAAACGTTGTTTAGGAATAGATTTTGTCAGAAACGACGAAGGAATTTTTATCAACCAGATAACATATATTACAAATATCCTTCAACGATTCGGGATGGAAAAATGTAACCCTGTATCAACCCCTTTAGATGTTGGTACGAAGCTCATCAGAGGCGATGTATGGTCAGAGTCAGAAGGTGAGAAACCTCCTTATCGAGAATTAATCGGATGCCTGCTCTATCTGTCAGTGGCAACACGTCCGGACATCGCTCACACGACCAGTTTGTTAAGTCAATTCAATGACTGTTTTAACAAGACACACTGGAATGCAGCGAAGAGGATACTTCGGTACTTAAAAGGCACGGATAATTACGGGATCTTCTACAGACGTCACGACAGTCCTCTGATGGGCTATGTGGATGCGGATTGGGGAAGCTCTATTGACGACAGACGCTCTTTTACAGGTTATGCTTTCTCTATGAATGGTGGAGTAATTGCTTGGGATTCAAAGAAGCAACGGGCGGTTGCTTTATCAACAACGGAGGCCGAATATATGGCGATGAGCGAAGCGACCAAGGAAGCCATCCATCTCAGACGTTTTCTACTGGAACTTGGAGAGTCTGATAACAAGTCAATCAAGTTATTAGTTGACAATTACAGCGCACAGAGGCTGTACGACGTTTTAACCAAGCCTTAACGAAACCAAAACACGAACAGTGTGTTCGTCTCCTGGTTTTATTGAAGATTTAGAGGTTGTCTGAAGGGAAAGTGTTGGACTTATTTATCATAAGTGTGATCCAACATCTAATCTGCATCTATAGAGGGCGCTACGGCAGACTTCTCGTATATTGATTTTTCGTTTCTATAGTTAGTCGATTCTGAATCGCATTACGACAAACACTTTTTTGTATGTTTAACCAATTAAATCACTTTTGTTCTTTCCATAGACTGCGTCTATTTCTTATGTGCGTGTTATCTAACCTTTTCGAACATAAAAAAAATAATAAATAATTTTAAAAATTTACAATAATTTGAAATAAAAATTACTGATGAACAGAATGAAAAGTACAAGAGAGCGCCAATCAAGCGCCACCTCTGTACGTGACCTATTTGGTCCTGCCTCAACGAAGGAGGCGAGCAGCAGACCGGCCGAGAGCAGTGATCGTCGACTAAAACTCAACTCAGATACGTTTGAACATTTTTAATCGTATCTCGGGAACGGACAAAGATTTTTTAAGTTTCTTTGGCTTAAATTAAAGATAAGATTTTAGGCTCTAGGTCGTATAATTTTCAGATTTTTGCAACAAGTTTCCCAGGTCATGCTAAAAGTTGAAGTCGAGGTACAAAATTTTAGAAAATCTAGAATTTTTTTTTTAAAACTTCTCACGTGCTGTATTTTCTTCAGAAGGTCAAAAAAAATCTGTTTGGCACTACTAGACGTGGAATTTCATAGGCTTTCCAACTGTTTTTTTTTTAAATGCCCTATCTTTTTTTTTCGCTGAGTTATCGTGGTTCAAAGCCAGCAGTGATTTTTAATAGTGGTTGCGCCAATCGCGCTCACAATTTCCGACGGTAGTGTATCTTTTTGCTCTTTAGGTGACTTCTTTATCGAAATAAAAGTATGCCTATAGAGCGAAAAATTTTTTGACTTTTGTACTTTTTGCTTAAAATGAGGAATTCGAAATCTATCCTCAAAATTCTCTCTTTTCATTTTACAAAAAAAAAGTATTAAAATTATACATTTTCTCGTCCTCTCTACATATTTCTATTTAAACAGTGAATAGCGCTATAGAGCGAAAAAATATCTAATTTTAAAATTTTTTGAATAAAATGAAGAATTCGAATTTTGAGGTAAGAACTTGGATTCAACAACCTTAAGGATTTAGAGTTTTGAGTCTCATAGGAAACGATTCAATCACAGAATACATAAATACATTTTCATCAAAATCGATTGCGACATAGAAAATTTGTTAACATTAAAAATCGAGCAACGCTTCTTAAATCGTTAATAACTTGTAGATAGAATATTTGGACGTAATGTCACGACTCACGTTAAAAATAAAGAGAGAAAAATGTACCCGATGAGGTTGTTCTACGAGTAAAGCGCTTACAATTAACATATAATATAAATTCTCACTCTGTATAATACTCTGGCATAATCAAAATTCGAGAAGATAAAACAATTTTAAGATAAACTCTATGCACACTTTCCTCTCATTTATACAAGATTTGCGTCTTGCAATGCTTTATACAGAAAATACATGAGGAGTTTGTAATTCCTCTTTAAAGTCATGTATTAGTTATCCGATTCCTACCTTACTGGCATTTTTCCCTGCAATACCATTTTCACGTTTATTGAGATACCCAGTTGAAAATTTGTAAAATTGAATTAAATGCACTAAGGTACGCTTATCTGGTCTTAAATATTTACATTTATAAAAAAATTATTTTTAAAAACATTTTTTTAGTTATAAAAATTTAGGACCACATTTATCTCAATAAATGTGGAAATGCTATTACAGACCAAAATGTCGGTAAGGATAACTGATACATGGCCTTAAGGGTGTTGGTTTTATGTTCTACACTCAAAATTATTATTTTTTTATCCTTTTTTCCTTTTTTACGAGTTTGTCTACAGGACTAAAAGATACATAGATAGTAATCCCTCTCATCTTGTCCCTATTCGGGAACCAAATCCTCTCATACTGTCCACCATGTGGTGGAGGGGAACTGACCAATCAGAGCGTAGACTCAGGGCC
>JAUESH010000043.1:8560230-8573135 GCA_032275165.1 Synergus magnus | reverse complement strand
CTTTTAATTAAAGCCGTGTTTTATACAAGGAACTAATATTTCGTTTATTTTATTTATTCAATTAATATTTTAATTAAAACTTACATGTATCGTTCTTTTTCAGGGCACATTGCGAAACAAGTTCCCAGGATGTTTTCATCCATGATTCCTTTTAATTCTTGTGTATCACTCGTTTGAAGAAATGTGATGTTTTTTTTTTTTTAATAAAGAAAACTGAAATAAGTTTAGTTTAAGACATAAAAACTACATACAAATAGTACTTTATACACAATTGAAAGAAAGGCGCAACGAAATTCACTTACGGTTCTGAAGGACACAAATATTCAAATAGACTTTTCAATTATTTTTCCCTTTTATTTATCTTTATATTCTTTTAATGTGTGTAAGAAGTCAGTAATTCTTGATTGGCATACTAATTTGCAATAAATAAATCATTTTTCTTTAACAAATCCTTCAAAATATGCGGGCGAATGACACCCAAACAATCCTAACGCCATTTTATTTACCAGCGCGACAGGCGACAGCCAGCTGTTCAATGCCAATTGGTGCCAACCTGAACATGGCTGCCAACATCGCGGACACGTCAGTGTTTACTTGCTTTCGTCACAAATGATCACAAATTCGTGCAATCTACACGGGAATTTGCAGTTTAAGTAAAAAATATGTGAAATAGTGCTACTTTCAAAAATGAAATTGCAAGGTACTTTCGGTATCGAATTTTGTTCAGTGTTGCTCAATTTGTACATAGTTTTCGGCCACGATTTAAAAGGATTCGACGACACGGTTCTTTTTAAAATAAATTGGCCTGGAAAGAGTAGCGCAGAATTGTTGGTAAGTCTTTTAAAAATTTGCCTTATGAAACATATTTTTTTATTGTCATCAAAGATATCTTTGTTGTTATAATTCTTTTTATTTCGGAGCAAGCATAGGAGTGTAATTTTGAGATTATATTCAGTCGTACAATGTTTTCTTGAATATGTCAGGTGTGTGGATTAGTTGTGATCAATATTTTGAAAATTTCTTTCAATTAGAAATTGGGTGACTTCCAGGAAAATCATAAGGTTGAACCTTATCTTATTACATCACATAACAATGAACGATATCAGTGTCACATTCCTGACACAACTGAACAGGAACGAGATCAGGGAGAGACGTACGCTGGACCAAATCCTATTGAAATCTTATCTCCACTTTTTAATCAGAACACCTGTTCCTATAGGGTATGTATTTAATATTTTTAATTCAGTTTAACTTATGTTAATCTTTAAATTTAGTTACTTTCCAACCGCCGAAACCTTCGAGTTTCCTCCAATTTTTATGCTGAAAAAGTTCCTAATTCTATTCTGTGCATATAAATGTTTACAATAATCTTTTTATAGTACAATTTTTAATAATTATTTACAGTTAGAATCATATTGGACCTACAAACTTTGTCATGGTCAATCCGTCCGCCAGTATCATGAAGAACGTGAGGGGAAAAAAGTTAAAACTCATGGTTATGATCTCGGGAATTTCGACAATACTCAAAGAATAAAACTCTCAGCTCAATATGATGAGCTCGCAAAGAATCCAAACCGAAGAGCGGAAATTCCTGTGAAAAAAGTTGATGGAATTAACATGCCCTACGTCGAAATTGAAATGAAGGACGGAACCATCTGCGACCTAAATAACAAACCACGTTCCATAAAAGTTCTTTACGTTTGTTACCAACATGGCAAGCATGAAATTTTTTCTCTGAAGGAAATTTCGAGTTGCGAATATGAAGCAGTCGTCTTGTCTCCTCTGCTTTGTAGTCATCCAGATTACAGACCTCAAGATACAGGTGAAAATGAAATCAACTGCAGGCCAGTTGATAATGCACCCAAAAAACCAAAATCTTTAATGCAGCTTGATGCTGAGAGTCTGAAATTGAGACATCAGAAAGTCGCGGTATGTAATTAAATTATTTATTATTTATTATTTTAATAGGTATTATCTTGTATATTTGCATTTAACATTTTTTCTGTAGAGAAACCTCCAAATTTTACAATTAGTTTGAATCTGACTTGATTATTTTTTATCAACTCAATTTTAATTTCTTTAATTTTCGTTGCAAGATATAACAATTTGAAGGGTGCCGATTGAATCGAAAAACTGAAAAGATAAATATAAATCTTAAATTATTTAATCGAAACCCTTATTTAGTATTGCCTCATTTTTTTGTAGAACTTAAGTAGTTGGGTTGCAAACTGTTTGATGTTTTAGTTGATAGTTTTTTCTTATTTACAATCTGTAAAATAAACTAATATTTACAGAAGTTTTCAAAGCAGCTTAAAAAATAAGAATATTATTTTGAAATTAGAAAAAACATATTACATGAAATAGTTGGTAGATTTGTTTTCAGATGTTTTGAATCACTTTTTGTTATTAATGCATTTGCCTATATTTTCTTAGTTAACTGAAAACTAGTATTCTTTATTTTATTATAATTTCTTTTCTTTCATAATAATAACTTTCAGAACTTTATTCTACTAATGTCGGCAACTAATAGATGGTATGTCGAAAAAACGATTTGATATATGGTATTGATTGTTTGTTATGCAGGATGAGAAGGTGCAGAAAGTCTATGCGATCTTCCATGTAGATAAGGAGGGCCAGGTCAGAATTATTTTCCTTTTTAGGGAAACAGAGTTGTTTCTCAATTTGGTGGTTGGCAGAAACGTTCCTTTTCACTCTGTCCCTTCTTCATCTACTTTTGGTCTCTGCATTGAGATTTCAAGACAATTATTGGAAAAAAGTCTGGAATAAATATGTATTCATTTTATTGTCATTTAAAAGAAAGGAAAATACTTTAAGAATTGTTTATTTACCAGTTAAAACTAGCAATTACAATTATAATTTAGAGATTGCAGTTTTAAAAATGTTTTATTAAAACAAAAACAAAAAAATTCTCAGAGAGTTTTCCAATCTTTTCTCATTATTAAACAAATTTTACTAACCCTACTACATTCATTGGGTTTTTGATTGCTTGTAATTTTAAAACCTAATGCTGAAAATAGTCTGTTTTTTGAATGGCCTTTATTGCTTAGCTTATGATAACTAATTGCTTATTATATAACATAAAATTAATGCACAACACAAGGGAACTTAATACAATAAGGAGAATATGCATTTTATTTTCATAGTTTCAATTATTAAACATTCATAAATAAAAACAAACTTGATTAAAATCTTCAATTTTCAGTATTTTTAATGGAATGAATATTTTTTAGGACGGTGAAGCTCGTGTTAGGGTTGAAATTCATCCAGTGGACGTTCTGGATAAACTTCACAATATCGACAAGTCTGTGAGCAATTTAGTCAATCAAGGAGTAAATCTAGCAAAAGTCAGCCCTGTGCAGAGTTTTCTCAGTGGCACAAACTGCTTGAATGGGGTGTGTTAAATATTTAATATTTAATATTTAAAATAATTAAATTGTTTAAAAGTTTAAATTAAATTTTTAGTGGGAACCCCAATTAATATCTAATGGTAAATAATACTTTTTCACAGGGAAATGGTTGGTGGAAATACGAGTTCTGTTACGGTCGCTCTGTTACTCAATATCATACAGAAAAAGACGGAACGAAAACGGTAGTGAACTTGGGAAAATTCGACAAAGAAAAACATTTGGAGTGGATAGAGGCTCATCCACACAAAAAACCAAAGCCTACCGCTCAGAGAAAACAACTCTCACACTTCTATAGCGACGGAAGTGTTTGTGATAAAACTGGAAAATTGAGACAAACCGAGGTTTGATTTTTTCCATAAAATTAAAAATATTTTTTATAATTTATGTTGGTCACTAGTTTTGCAATTAGGTACTAAAATATTGCTTGTTTTAGGTGAAACTAAAATGCGTAACCAACCCTCTTGGTAGCCAATCAAGCGTTTCTCTATTTCTCCTGGAACCAAAGACTTGCGAGTACATCCTGGGCGTAGAATCACCCCTAATCTGCAACATTCTTCAGTTTGCGGACGATGAAACGGGTCTGATAAGTGAAAAAGCCCTCTTAAACTTAAAAGAACCAACATCCACTTTCCAACAAAACGAAGATGACATAGTCGAAAGGATAGCCAACGGTGATGAATGATAAGGATTAGTCAGCTTCAAAAAACTTACAATTCATCATCTAACTAACCAATATTCCTAAAATCAACACCAGCAGAAATCAGTGTTGTACTTCTCTGAATTCAACAATCCAAAATTTGTATTTAAATCTGTAAGGACATTCGCGGCTACATTTTTTTATCTAGTTATAAACTATCGTGATAAATAAAATGTGCAAATATTCATTTTGCATTTTCTGAATGTGATTCAGTACACGGAACAAGAAGGGAGTAAAGATAAAATAAAAAGATAAAGCAGTAAATAAAAGCGTAAAAATATTATTTATAAAATACTGTACATAGTATCTAAAGCAGATCTGAGGGACCTTCTTCTTCGATTCGATTCTTTCCACGATTGCGTCTCGAGTAAGGGTAAATTTGCATTATCCAACATTGAGGCCAACACCGACTCGAAATTGTTCTTTTTTATGATTGTACAATCCGCTGATGACCAAAGAAGAATCCACAAGTGGATAAAGTTTCTTCTCAACAACTGCACTGACGGTGCTCTCGGAACTTACAAATCCTCTGAAAATCAGATCTGAATGGGGAAGATCCATTTGATAAACAATCGCAGCCCCCGATTCTTGGGTCAGGAAATTCGTTTCGATTTCGACTCCTAATTGTAATTGGTGACTAGCTTTCTGGTAGTAACAAATATGAACTCCAGCTTGTCCCAAAGTAGCAGATAAAGTCGAAGCTCCAGTGCTGTATCGACAAGCCAAGGATATGATTGCCTGCTGATATCCTGGAATTTTCGAGCCTCTATGACATGCAATTTCGGCTCCCCAAGTTAACCTGGAAGTAATAGCTTGCAGAAAATGAAAAACGAGTGTCCCATGTTGTTTTAAGATACTTGGATTCGCCAAAGTTAAGGAAATTGTGGAGTTGTTTGATCGATACTCGAGAGTCGAACTGAGTGCTTTGTATTGTTGATTTGCAATTTGAGCAGCTAATTTTAATCTGTATCTGCAGCCAAGCGTGTGCATTAAAGTCGCAGTTATGTTTCCATTGGGCATTATTTCTCCAGAAATTTCGGGATATTTTTCGAGGAGGCCTACTCTTTTTATTCCTACGTATTTTGTGCCGAATTTATAGCCTGAAGGAGTTACTGAACTAAAAATTAGCGAGTGGGTCACACTAAAGTGCTGGCTTAAGGTCTTCTTTACTATTAATTTTGCGCCTTCGAAGTTTTGGGGAAAAAGGTCTTTTACCTAAATTAAATAGAAGAATCCACATTATTTTAATTTATAAAATATTTTTAAAAACATGATATTTAAAAATATTGTCTAGAAAGAAATTCTACCTTTTTGTGAATTTCTTCCAAACATCCTGGGTTTCCAGGTCCACTTCCTGCAGGACATGGAATGCAGGGAGGATTAGAATTATAATTATGAGACATATTATTTCGTTCTGGTTGATGCATGGAAGCATGTACAGAACCCACTTTTACTTGAAATTAATTTTAATTTCTCGAGTTAATCCGTTTGCAATGTATCCTTTGTAGAAGTAGTATAAATTTCCTTTGTGAGGAATTAAACATTTTACTTAGCTTTCAATAACACAGGATGTGACAAATAAATTTCGAACTTCAATCTCCAATTCTGAGAAAATTTATTTTTCATTTAAGTTGATATTCAGATTTATTTATTTATTAAAATATTTTAATTCTTCTCATTATCATTTGAAATATTAATTTCTTGGGCTATAAACTCAAGTGTCAAAAAGTTTTATATTTTGTCTTGTATGAAGTGAGTCGTAAACGTGTTTTTGAATAATTCAAATTTAAAGCGTTAGAATCTAGAATTTGTCAATGTTGTATTTCTAAATTTAAATTGCATAATATTGAAAGCAAAATTTACTTCAATTTTAGATGTTTTCAACTCGATGTCTCTCAGTAAAAGCAAAGATATTGGATAAAAATTATTAATTGAATTTTGATTTTCAAATAAAAAAAGAGCAAGCTGCTTCTGCAGTGCTGTTATATGGAAGTGACAATTACCTCGTTACCTATTCGATTTACCCCCCAATTTTGGAAATCGCGGTGTTTCGAGGAGCGAAGTGAAAGGACTCTACCGTGCGAGCGTGCAGGGGCCGCAGGTGTATTTTCATACACAACCACGGTTTGCACGCGCATCGGGAGTCGACCACAAAGCTACACAAAGAGCGACAGCGTGACAACACACTGAGCAGATCTGCCACAAAACTTAATCTAGCGATCAATGTTCAGCTGTGCCATCACTAGCACACACTTCCAGTAGTAACAGGAAAATTGGTTCTTATATATGAAACATATGAATCTTTTACCGCTTGTGAGAAATCCCATTATTCAAAACAATTCATAACTTTTGTTTAATTACATTTTCAGGTCCAATGTGTATCTTATAAATTAAAATAAAACCTAAATTTTATTATGAAAAATTTAATACTGTCTCAATGTATTTTTTTCATGTTTTTTTATTAATTTAATTTTATACAGGAAAGATAACAATTTAAAATGCTGGCCATCTTGTAGTCAAGCTAAGAAGTTTTTTGAATAGTCACTCACGATTGGTGGATTCAAATATTCCGCGTTCCCTGTTCAAACGTTTCGAATTTAAAAAAGGTGGCGGGTAAATTCAAATGCCCCAAAATGTGATACGCAAAACATTAAATATATTTGAAATTGAAGTTCTTAATGAGTTATCTTTACTTCCAGGAATGTTTTAATAAAATAGGTATATATTCTGATGATAATTTCTATTTAAAATAAGAATAGAAATATTATTTACACTCTTTTGAAATTAATAACTTATTTCCACTGGAATAAGAGATTATAATTACATACTTTAAAAGTCTTAATTTAAATTAAAACTAAATAATATATTAATATAGAATTAGCATTTAACTTTTTTATTCCTTTGGATATTTTGTTGAATTATTACTTAAAAATATACAACAATTTTTATATAATTATCATCAATTATCATTACGTTGAGCAATAAAGTTTAATTAATTTACATTCATAGCTATGGGAAATTAACGACTACAAAGTCTCTTTCAATAAATAAAATAATAGTACGGAATCCATTTTCTTAAAGTTGATCATTTTTATTCATTCCAAGATATAAAAAAAGTAACTCGCAGTATTTTGCAGTCCCTGAAAAAAAGGATAAAAAGTAAGCAACAAGTTCAAAAAAATATACAGAGCATACAAGAAGTAATGAATTAAAAATATGTATATTTTTCTTACTTTTGTTCTGGATTCTGGAGAAATGAAATTCAAAAATTTAATACAATCCAGATGAATTTTGAAGTGAGAAAGACTTCTTTATGTCCAGAATTTTATTCATTTTATAATATCCAAGAGTCAACTCTTATATCAATCATAGGACATTTTCCTCCCAGAATGCCGGATGAATTCTGAAAAATACAATTACTTAAGTATAATATTTATTTATATTTATATTTACCTACATTAAATTAGTTATTAGCAATAGAAAGACACTTGAGCTTTGTTGCAAAAATAAAGTATTATTTTGAAAAGAGTCGTGACTATAAAATTAGGTCAAGCTTAATGTCCACCTTTGCTTCATAAATATAATTTAACTTTACAAACAAATTCAGCTGTTTCGATTGAGAAATCGTCACACACATTTTTCAATAAAACTGGTCGGTTTGAAATAATTATCTTTGATAACAGTATCTGTAGATAATTTAAATGTAACTAATATACATAATGTAAAAATCCGAAGTGCTTTTTCTCAAAAAATTGAACAAATTAATGGGAAAGACAGGATGCACGAGATAATTAATTACATCGGTTTACGAGTCATTTACAATGACGTAGTTTGGTCAAAAAAGCGAATATCGCATACACTTACGTAATTTCCGACAGATCCTCAAAGAATGGCGAAAGACAATACAAAGATTGAATTGCAGGAAAAGCAAAAAGTCCAAGCAAAAAAGAAGGGATTAAAGTCAAAAAAATAAAAAACATATCCCTCAGAGTATTCAACGAAGCCTTGTTCTTCGACATTTTTAAAAATTTCTCAAAAGATTGATGACAAATACGTACTAACAATTAAAATTAAAAATAATTGAGCAAAACAAGCTATTAATTTTGTATAATAACAAAATTATCAACAAAGAAAATCACAAAATCTTTGGTATTGTTTTGAATTTTTGTATAAAAATCTAAATTATTTTAAAAATTTGCTTTCATTTTTTAGTTGTTTTCTGCCCTCGTAATCTGTTTTTATCATTAAATATTTTACACGATAGTTAGTCACGGATGTCTTGATAACACTGTTCGAATTGTTAGCACTAAACAACTATAATCCTGGAAGTTTGTTGTTTAATCTTGATCGCTGTGTGATAACTGATCTTGCACATGACATTGTAAAACATCATTGGCACTGCACTCTAAGTCGCGATACCTCTGTTTTTTTCTGATACGCCGCTTTGGTCGCAAGTAATTTTATGCTTACTCATGAATAATAGTAGACACCAGTTGACCATGACAAAAGCGCATACAGTTTGTTTAGTCTCACAATTCATACATTTTTTGAACCTTTTGAGTTATTGAGAATTGAGTTATTTAAACCGTCAGGGTGCAAATCAAAGGACTTCAAATCGTCTATGAAAAAGGAAATTGTTTCCTATTATAAATCTTTCATCCTTCGAGGCAAAGAGAAAGGGTTTCCCTTCCTTCGGCAAGTTGATATTTCTTAATCTGCTTGAATCTTGTTAGTAACGTTTCCTAAAACAGAAAAAAGTTAAATTAAAATAAATATATTAAATTAAAATCTAAATTACTTTAAAATTTACAATTTCACAGGCAATGCTGACATTAGTTTTAAATTCGCCTTCCGAATATATTAGGATCAGTATAAACTCACCTATTTTAAGCATTTTTTAATGCATTTTACTTATACTAATAATTCCTAAACTTCAAAATGAAACGAAAAATTTCCTTGGAATATTTATTTTTTTTTATTTCATTGAATGTTATGAAGTCACTCGTATGTTTAAGAACATACGGTATAAATTTATAAGTTTATAATAACCCATCACTCAGCATCAATCATCAATTCGTATGAAAAAGCAGCCATAAAAATTTGATTTAGTAATACATACATCAGATGAGCAAATATTTTTAACGAATTACATTCTTGAATGAATATAAAAGTAGGATTCAATCCCTCAAACCACTCTTATTCACTACGAGGTATAAGACAATTCACTTCCGGTTGAAGAAATTCGGATTCTATCGCACTGACCATCTCTTTTAATGTATTTCTCAAGACATTCAAATCCCTAAAAAACAGTAAAATGTTATAGAAGTTAGTTAAATTAGATAAATGCTTAATTTTCGTACTATCCAAATGCTTACTGTTGTTCTGGAGAACCGCAGAGTTCACTGTAATATTTTATTTTAGGTTCGGTACCGCTCGTTCTGATTGTTGTAACGAGACCATTCTTAAAAGTGAATGTAATCATCTGGCTAGACTTGGAAGTGGGTAAAACTGCCTTATTTCCAGGCTTTGTATTGTCGTAACCAGTCGTCAAATCTCTCACACCAATGATTGGATATTTCCCACCAAGAATACTGGATGGATACTAAAAAATCATATTTATTATCAGTTTTAAAATTAGGATTGGGAACTGCATTCCTGCCTTAAATATCTTTTTAAATCGAACTTACCTCCTTCGCATTTCCATTGTAATTTCTGAGCCGCTCGAAAATATTTTTAATGGTCTCCGGTTCGTGGCAAATCCAGTAAGAATTCTCACTGATATGGTATCCATACTCTGAGTATATTTCTTTTAATTTATCCTCGAGAGAAAGGCCCAAGGTTTCAAGATAGGCAGCCATTTCTGCCACGCGACATCCTGCACTAATTCCATCTTTGTCGAGAACTTTGGGACCACACATGAAGCCTATGGCTTCTTCGTAGGCAAAGAGAACGTGTTTTCCTTCCTTCATCAACTCGATTCCTCTATTTCCCATCCACTTGAATCCTGTTAGAGTTTCCTAAAAACGATACAAAAAATAAATATAGATATATCTAAATAGACTTTAAAACTGGGTAATATATTATACAATTTCGATGCTTACTTCGAATTGAAAACCTTCTTTTTTAGCCATTGATTGGAGAATTTTGCTTGAAACTGTTGAAGCCATCATACAGGCATCAGATATGTTATTTCCTGGATATCGAACTCGGAAAAAATGTAGCATCCACCATCCTAAAAGGGCACCGAGTTCATTGCCGGAAAAAATTTTCCACTCATTGCTGGAAAAGAATATTAAATTTAACATAAAATTCCTTACTAAAATTGTATTTTGAACAATTAAAATTCGGTATACACTTTTTGTCTTTAACAGCACAGGCGAGTCTATCGGCGTCGGGATCATTTGCTAAAATAATAGTGGAGGCATTTTTATTTGCTGTCGCGATGCTCAGATTTAAAGCACTTTTTCCTTCTTCTGGATTAGGAAATTTTACTGTAGGAAATTCGGGGTCTGGATCCTTTTGTTCCTCAACGACAATAAAAGGCTGAAGAAAAAAACAGATTTATAATTAAAAATCTTTAATAAAAAAAAACCTACTGAACTTGATACGGAATTCTAAATTACCTTGAAATTTGCAGTTTGAAAGGCAGTAGCCATGTAATTGAATCCTACACCGTGCATTGCAGAGTAAGTAAATTTTAAAATTGTATTTTGATTAGTCTCTGGATACAAAACACCGTCTTTAAGATCCTCGAAATAAAATTGCATTACTTCATCTAAGGGATCCTTGAAAAGGGTATTCTGATAAATATCAGACGTGTTCCAAGAGGCATTTAGGGGCTCAAGGCTTTCCAGGATGCACTTTTGGATTCCTTTGTCGTGTGGGGGAATAATTTGAGCCCCATTTTCCCAGTAGACTTTGTAGCCATTGTCTTCTTTTGGATTATGAGAAGCAGTGATCATAACACCGGCTGCACATTTGTATTTTAAAACTCCATAAGGAATGAAGGGCGTTGGGCAAACTTTTGAGTACATGTAGACCTTTATTTTTAGATTCAAGAATATTGCGGCCGTTAATTCTGCAAATCTGAAAAAATAAAGCATTATATTAGTAATTCCTAACTATTTCTTAGAGATGCAATTTTCCAGATTGAAAATTATTGTTCGAAAAATTTACCTTTTACTGTTATATCTTCCATCATAGCCCAAAATTACTCCTTTATTCTCAACATCGCTTAGAGTTGCCAATAAATATTTAGCAAGACCCTGACTCGTTTGAATGATTACCAAATCATTCATTCGGTTGAAACCTGCGCCCATTCGACCTCTGATTCCTGCAGTTCCAAATTCGAGTCGCTGTAGAAATAACTTAGATAAAGTTGTTGTGTCTTCATTTTTTATTAGGGTTTGTATCTCTGCATTGGCTTTCGAGTCCTGAAAAGTGAGAATAGTTATTATACAATTTCAACTATTATAAACGTGAGAGAACAAAATACGCGTTTTTTTATTTTGAGTTTAAAAATCGGAAATTATAATCCAATATAATAATACCATGTTCCATTTGAACCATTCTGTAATTTTTTCATCAAGCTCGGGGTTGCCTGTATTCACAGAATCAGGGTCCATTTTTCAAAAACAGTTTCAGTAAAAATTTAATGGATGATGAATCAATTTTCCTAGAATGAAAATATCAGATCTGAAATAAGAAATATTACTAAATTATATACCAAGATCAGAAATCTCAAAAAATGTAGATAGAGATGCAATCATTATAAAAAATGAGTAAATAATGAATTACAATAAACACGACGCAAAAGCCAATTTTAAAATATATTTTACTTAGACTGTCAAAACTTAAAAAGCTGACGAGTATTTCGATCAATAAAATAATTCATACTGCCTTCCAGCACAAATTGGAGCTGATATATATATATAGATTTCTGTCTTTCGTAAATTTATCGGATGACGACACACGTAATTGATAAGCCGCGACTTGAGCTAATGGAGAAAATAAACAAAAAATACATCTATGAAATGAAAATTGTCATCACGGCGTCACGGTTTAGTCGTTGGGTTTGGTATAAAAAAAACTAAAAAAACTTGTTTATAAACCTGAACTTCAATGCTTTTGGGCAAAAACAATCTATATTTAAGTAGATAATTTGATAGATCAATGTAAGAAATATATTTGATGTTTTTCTTCTCTGTTTTTTAATAAATACAGACGTAAATTACATTATAAGCAGACCCGGTTTATTTGACAGGTTTGACATTTAAAATGGAGCATAACCTAAAATAATAACGGCAAAAGCGCATATATATATATGATATATATTTCTTATAGGATATAAGACGTGAACAGTGTTGCCAGATGGCTGAGGCGCTTTTCCCCCAGATGTCACTCCATTTTCCACTAAAAAAATTATCCCACTAAATTTAAAAACTTTTTTTAATCAGTAAAATTTAATTTTGTAGACGAGTAATTTTGATTTCCTTACAATAAGATTAACTTCAAAAACACAAGTTGAACCTATTATATTTTAAATAATTTTTTTGCATTTATTCGCAACGAAAATAAGATAATTACAATATTAAAAGAGAGGAAAAACAAATATCTTTTATAATTATTTAAATCGATACGTTATATTAACATTTCTTTTTAGTAATCTTAAGAAAAAAAAAAGAATTTTTGTTGAATTAAAAGACGTAGTAATCTCACAGAAAAATTAAATTATACTTTCGAAAGTTCATCGTGAAAAGAATATTTGCAAAAATTCTCCA
>JAUESH010000043.1:8526498-8550362 GCA_032275165.1 Synergus magnus | reverse complement strand
TAAATAAATAAAACAGGAATGTTGAATAAAATATCAATTACGCAAAGAGTGATACGGTTTTGAAGATAAAATGTGAAAACTAAAGGATTTTAAGGAATTTCAAGATATGTAAATAATTCCGTTTGAAAAAAAAAACTCATCCGACAAAATTTAATTGATTCATGTGAAATGTACGAAACAATATTAACTTGGGGTATTTCCCTAGTTCCTTGAAAAGTGACCTGTCCCTTGAAATTTTGATTAGAGCTTCCTGATTGACATGATAGGTAATGTGTGATAATAAAATAATATTATTGTATGTGACTAACGAGTGGCGCCAAAATGATGGCAATTTCTTATCTGTTATCTTAACCCCTCATCAAGAAAGCTGTTTCACTTCCTAAGGAAAAAAATAGACTTTTATTTGCTGTGAAACGTCAATGCCTTCACAATGAAAGTATATGAACACAAACAATTGAATCAATATTTGATTTGTTTGTTCCAAATGCTCTAATTTCTGGAAAACTCAATGAATCGCAATTTTTCATATTCTTAGTCTTTACTGATCTTTACTGATAATATAAATAGAATTAGATGAAAGTGAAATTGCATTTGATGATTGAAAATTGGCTCTCTGATTTGGATATAATCAAATCATTGAGTATAAGATTATGATTAATGATTCGCAATTTAGATACATTTTTGAGGCGACAATTGTCATCATTTGGTCTGAACTCAGAAGGGAGACTTTGAATTATATAATAGAAATAAAGCGCTGAACGTAGGTATCATTTTATCTAATAAACTGAACGCACGGGGACAAAACTGACCAGCCAAGGTGAGAAGATTGTTGAAACTGAAGCTTGATTGGGACACAAAAAGGTGCCGATTAGCGTTGGCTTCGTCGCGACAAAGCCAGTGAATTTGCGCAGGCAGGAAACGCCACTCAGAAAAATCATGTCTCAAGGTGGCACGTGTTTATGACCTTATAGTGACAGTACCAGACTAGGGGGTCAGGGGCTCTTCTTATTCTACTTATTTCAGTATTTTTGCAATTTTTTTCATTTCAGAATACCTAATCGCCAACTGAAGCTTCTGCAATAATGAAATTCAATTTCAAGCCAATTTCATGATTATTAGTACAATTTCCCATTAAATTGAGGATCTTTTGGTACTGTACATGATCCTTCAAGAAATCTCATCTGGGCCCTGTATACTATTTTCACATTCCCTCTTTGAAATACACTTTTTGGTTTATATTTACGTTATATTCTTTAAACTATTCGCACTAACATTCTCTCTATTCAATATATATTTCTGCCAATTATCCTATAATTCTCTGGTAACAACCTCATAATCTGCAAATATCAGCCCACGCACCTTTACTGTCTCAAGGTCAGTTCTAAAGTCAAAAATTAGTGTACATATTAAAATAATCTTATTTATGAATGTTTCCCTAGCACTGTGTATAGAAATGGGCAATTTGAAAGGCAATTCAATTTGTATTCACTTTTAAGTGAATTAAGAGAAATTTTTCGTAACATTCGCAGCGATAGTAATCCCTTGAAATCTTTCTAAATCCATCTTTGGGAATCTATCCATCCCTTGATCTTTTTTTGATCTTTTCAATCTTGGAATATTTAGAGCGAAAAAATCAGATTAATGAAAGTTTCCTAAAATTTAGGAAAGGGGAGGGACGTTCCAAAAATCATAAAAAAAAGCGTTACATAATAAAATGATGACATGAATTTTTGAGAAAATGAACTGAAATACAATTGAAACATTTGAAACCCTACTTTTTCTATATGCACAATACATAGAGAACATTGCAGCAACTTTGGTCTTGTTACTAATTAGGCATGTGATAGTACACAAAGAAATATCACTTGCTCAGTTTTCGAGTGCAGTTTAACTTTTTTTCTTTCTTCACTTATTATGGTGGTTTGAAAAGCAGAATTAGAAAGAATGTGCGAGGATCAGTTTTTTAAATTAATTCTTGTGAATCTGCAGTTATGAGTTGAAGCTCATCATCAACTAGCCTTCATTATTCAACTAATCTTCAATCTTAAATCCACAAATTCACAATGAAATCTCCCTTTGCTAAATCTCTGGCAGCACGCGGATCATAGAATCGTCTCTGTGGAAACACTCTCTTGATCCAGCAATCCAATCAACGAGGCGACTGATTATTACACGTGGGAGGGAGCGGGAAAAGCCAAGTGAGGACCGGAGTAGGGTCTCTCGTTTCTCCTGTGTTCTTCCACACAATCATATTCACGATGATGCGATGATACAATTATGCGATGGTGTTGGCACTACTCAACGGTTGATAAAAGATAGTGGTTGTCGTTCAGAGACTCAGTACTCATCCGCTGTGCGACCTGTCGTTTGATCGTTAACTCAAAAATCCCTAATTTCGCGACGCGAATCCAAAAACCCAATCTCTACTTATTTATACTTCAGTGTCTTCTTGTGAAATCTTCGACAGGGCAGCTGGAATTACCATCGAGTACATAGACTATGATCCTCGAAAATTTCCTCTAATTCCTGAGAGAGCAACAAAAAAAGAAACTGAAGAAGAAACAGTAGTTGAGCATCTCGAGGATTCTTCCGAAATAGCTGTAGGGGTTTTAAAGTTACGATTCTCAATCCTTTTGTTTCGAAAGCCTGGAGTTGAAACCAATCTGATAATCTTTTGTATTTTATGTCATGATCTATAAAAACTGAGAACATTAAGCCAAAGATTTTGAAGAATAAAGGAATGATCGATGTACTTTTCTCAAAATTAAAAAAATACGTGCACATCTTTTTGTAATCCTCTAATCTGTAGAGACAGAATCCAATCAAGATGAGTTGAAGAGAAAGATGCCCCGACGAAAATGCTCCTCTTCTCATGTTCCTGAAGAATTTGGAAGCTAGTGAGAAATAATTGCATCTGCTAGTTATGAGGCAAAGGGGGAAGTGTGAGTAGGTTTTAGGATCACAGGATGGTCGAGCTTTGTGGGGGTGCCGGAATGGCGAGTGCTTTGGAGAGACCGACCTCTTCTCGAATTTACTATGCGATTTTGGCGATCTTGGACTCAATCTTTTCAGCGGGGGTGGCCGCCCCGGCAGTGGTTGGCTACTGGAGAGGTACATGGCACTTGAGTGATATTTACATCTACCATGGAAATCCAGTTTACAGTAGCTTGACTTCAATAGCTATTGGCTTCACAGGACTCTTTACGTTCAATTTGCTTCAAAATATCCTGGATGATTATCTTCATCCTGACAAGCATAGACTGTGTTATTACTTCGGATCCAGGTTGTACACCTATGTGTTTGGGTTTTGCTGTGTTAATGCGTGGAGAGGAGCCTGGCAAGCCCTTGATCTTTTTACGGAAATGTCCTCTAGTACTGTTTTTGCTACGACTTCTGTGAGTCTCCTGGCCCTGGCGATTATGAGGGCTATCAGGAATATTGCAGCACCTCCTTTTTCACTCAGTTTGGACTCCTGTGCTGGATACTTTGAAGTGCCTACGATGTTCAGGGCCAATGTGAGTACAGGTGGTGGCTGTCAATCAAATTTTGAGTTCGATTATAAGGGATTTCCCTTATAATAGATTTCATTGAGGCTATAACGTATACTTACGTATTTTGACGCGCTGATTACGTATATGATGGTGAAAATTGGTGCAAATGATATTTTCAAGGTGTAAACCTGAAAAACCGATTTTAACAAAAAAAAAAGTAGTCACAGAGGTACGTTAAGGCACACTCCGCTCCCTTTACAATTTTTTTCAGGTGGAATTATGTTAAATATTTTTCTCTAAAACCGAGGGAAATTTAAAAAATCTAAAAAATCGAGAAATTTCCTGAAATATCTGACATCTCCTGAAATATCTAAAGTCACTTGAAATCTCTTGAAATCATTGAATTTTCCTGTAATTTTTAAAGTGACTTCACAGAAAAAAATCGAGTTGTCAACCTCTCGTCTAAAACTAATATTTATCGAGATAAAGTGGAAAAAATTACTTTTTTTAGTTTTGACCCTTTAAATGTCATTTGCGCTAATCTTCATGGTCATTTTCGTAATCATTGAGTTAAAATACGTAAGTATAAGCTTCAACCAAATCGAAGGTAACGCGCTTTCGGAAGTCAGGGGCGGATCCAGAGAAGGGCTTTGGGGGGGGGGCACTTAATAATTACCCTTCCCCCTCCACTCTCGTAAACTTCAATTACCTTATCTAAAAAATTTCAAGTCTGGGCTGGGGGGGAGTCAAACTGTCGTGCCCCCTCCCTGGATCCGCCTATGTCGGAAGTTTATCCAAAAGTTATGAGTGTAACATTATAAGAAAGTTTCGGGAAAATGCAGTAAGGTAATTGTTTCAAATCCTTATAAGTTAGCTCGTTAACAAGTAGTTTTTATTTTAAGCATCACCAACTTCAAATTCCTTTTCAATGATTTAAATGATTTCGTGCATTCAATAAAAAGGAGGTCTCTATTACATTCAGTAAAATTCAATCATCGCGAAATTAGTTACATAAATTAACTAAATATTATTAATAAGTTATACTTAATTAAAAGCATTATTATATTATTCTCATTTCTGAATATTGACTACGCATTTTGAATGTTTCATTTGAAAAATTTTGCAGGACCAAAAATTTAATTTCGTTTCATAACAAATAGTTCATCTAAAATTTTCTGTCTCAATATTTACGACAGACCTCCCAAGTCACTCGGAAAATTATTTCGTCATTCGACAGATGTCAAATATTTCTACGTAGTTTACGAAATAAAAAAGAAATGTACAAATTTATTTACTGAGAAGTATGTAAATTAAATTGATAAGCAAATCAAATAAACGTTTGAGAAGTGTTTTATTACAGACTCGTCCCCAATTCAAAATATAATAAAAGTAATATAATATCAATTTTAAAAAAACTTTATAATAACAGAAAAAAGCCTTGAATTTTTAAATTATTATCTGTTATAAACATTGCTTACTATCTGAATTAGAATTTGTTCAAATTTGTACAATTTAAAAGTGTGCGGACTACACACACATTTTAGGCCCTGCTGCAATAAAATTAACTTTGAACTAATATAATTCATAATATAAAAATGGATTGAAATGTCGATTTGTAAATAGCATCATCGCATTTTATTCAAGCCTCCCTCAATCGTTAATATAATTAGGCGACAATGAAATTTCTTCTAATCTTCAATATTACAGTGACATGTTAATTTATTCTGGTACATATAAATACATATTTGAATTTTATACTGCTTTCTTGTAGAAGAAAAACTATTTTTAAATCACCTGTGAATATTATTTTAATATAAAGATATTATCACAAATCAAACTAAAATCTGATTCTTTTATAACAAGGTACCTTTTGTTAACATAGAACCTTAAAAAAAAATAAAAAGTGAAAAATTGTATTATATTGTTTCAGAATTCGAAAGATTGGTCTTTGTACATATTGGATTGCGCCTTCAGCGTCGGAATCGTTGGGACACTTGTGGTTTTTGTATGGAGAGGAGTTTGGGTCCTCTTCGATATTTATCTTTTCCCAGGGGAAAAAGAACAATCTTCAATAGGCTCTCTTGTAAGTAATTTAACCGTACCAAATCTAATTTCCTTCTATTATTTTAAGATTTCTGGTAGAAGGGAAAATCTGGAAAATCAAATTATAGCTGTGATGTCACCCTGAGTCAAATAATTTACGACTAATTTTACAATTAGTCACATCACTCATATTTCGCAGATTGCTTTACCTAGAACAGATTAAAAAATGTAAAGCGATGTATTAAAAGATTAGCTTCAAGAATTTAGTTAGGTATATTTAGATTATATTATTTGATCCACACGAGACGAGACTTAATTCTGAACAGGGAGAATAATTTAATGCGCTTTGTGTTCTGAACAAGTTCTTCATGAGTAAATTCTAAAGCAAGTTTCATCCCAGCTATTTTTAGATAAATATAACTTGTTTAATTTTCTAGAAATAAAATGCCGTGTTTCAAAGCACTGGCAGGGTGTCTACTAAATTTTGCCCACAGATACTAACGTATTTCTATATTTTATTCAATGTACAATTGTTTGAAAGATAAATAAACTTATAAATTGCAGATAATTGGGTACGCATTAGTGTCGGTTTCATTTTTACTGCAACCTGTGATGCGTTATACATGTGCGAAGCTTCTTGGACTTCCGAAACTTGTATTAGCAGATGCGTTCATCCTCCTAAGTTTCCTTGCAACTGTGAACGTATGGCGAGGAATTTGGAATCTCTTGGACCTATGGTTGATTCCTGAAAATCATGAAATGTCCTGCTGGATCACTCATATTGGGTGCTTCATTTTTCTCGTCCTCTTGAATTGCAGTAATTCTATTCTAGTGAGGGGTGTATATATCGACGCTGAAGAAGACAAGGGCAAGTGCGTCGTCTTCCCTTGTCATTATCTTCGACTTCTATTCAAGGTCAGTATGCAATACACATAATTATATCCGATTATTTTTATTTATAAATTCTAAATTCACCTAAAATGAACTTGAATTCAGTTTAATTGAAGAAATGCTTTAATATCAGGTCGAGCGTGAAAAAAAGGAAGCAAGACGACAAAATTTGATAGTCGTATCAAAAGACTTTTCTTCCCATGCGGAGACAAATGGAAAAGAGAGTGAAAATGGGGCGCTTTTAAATAGTGTGACTCCCATGATTCTACAAGGAAATCAGGACATTCCTTAACAGAAGAAGAAAAATGAAGAAGGAAGGTAAACAAATTAAAAGACAACAGCAAATGCAAATTTTTTTGTGGTCTGATTTAATCACCGCGGATCATTGTTGATATAATTTGCAAATAGGTCACGTGTTGCTGACGAGATTTACTAGTCAGTGCCATAATAACAACTGCTCAATACACTTACGATCGGCAGAGTATTAATTATATTTTACAGTCAGAAATCGCATGAAAAATACCAGTGACGTCTTCTCTAATATTCTCATTTTTCCTTTTTTTTCTTTTATTTTTCAAATATATTAGAGAACGTATCCCAGAGTAAAGAAAAACAACGTGAGCTTGGTGATACTTAATTCAGTGCTTTGCACTAAAGCTCGAGAGTAGTGAACAACAAATAATCGTAATTTAGGAAAAGAGGAGAAAAAGTGTTTTAGTTCAATTTTCGAAAATATCTTTTACCTTTTTTAATTCCTTTAGATGCGATTCAAACATTGTAAACAAATTATAAATGAAAGTTTTGTATTGTTCAAAAGTAATTTTTATATAATAAATAAAAAGTGCTCGAACTAGGAAGAATTTTAAATTCAATTAATTATTACTAGGAATTTTAAATCAAAGAACTCGTGTTTAGAATCGATAAGTAATCATCCATTTTCTTTTTTATCTTTTTTTTAAATCTCAAACGAATCATAAAAAAGCATATTTTTCATAATAATGTTTGGTAGTTTTATTGCATTTTTATTTACTGATACACATTTTCACAAACGGTGTTTAAATTTCTTGGAAACAAAAGAAAGTCACTTATAACAAATTATTAAGTACAACTACACGGAAAAAACAAGTGCTAGAAAATTTACTTGATTGTTCTAGACTTTAGGATAGGCTACAATGTTTTAAAGATTTTGTATATCGTTTATTAAAAGGTTCATAAAAATTCAGAACTGACATCTTTAGAACTTTGTGAACTATCCTAAAGTCTATGATAGTCAAGTAAATTTTCAAGCACTTATTTTTTCCGTGTAAGAAAAATAAAACGTTGAAAATACTTTAATATATTTTTATGATTTTTATCAGAAGATTTAGTTTTGCATATCTTTATTTACCCGAACGAAGTATTAATCTGTCCCACCTTTTTTTTATAGATATTTTGCTCAAGTTTGAATTATCTGGAAAAATAATTTTCAATGCCCGGATTTTATCCGAAAAGTGTAATGCTCAATTTATTTTAAAAATGCATTTAAATTCGACATTTTAAAAATTCATTTTCACTTTTACAAAGAAAGGCGCTCACAATTAAGGTTCTTTATCTGTAGAAATAATTTCCTAATCGTTATCTCTAATCAGTTAAATCTGTAGAATTTCTGTGAAGTCGACCTAAAATTCTCTCATCAAGTGGTATTTAAGAGTTACTTCGTAACAACGAATACGGCGTTGTAACTTCTAAAGTTAGAAACAAAACATCGACACGAAAAAACGTTCGCGAAATTGAACATATCAAAAATTCTAATGAGAATATTTTAATTCCAAAATTTTAAAAAGAAACTTATTAAAATTGTTTGAGTTGTCTTTCACAAATATTTCTAATAATATACGATATTAAATCACTGCGAATGGCTGTGAACGAGAATGCGAAAGGAATTTAGCAAATGCCGACGAAGTAACTGAAAACTGTTCTTAAATGTATTTACTCGCATGTAATAATGTAAAAATTGTAAATATTTCGTAAGCCTGAATAAAAGGTGCATCGAAATTGTCATTGTTTACAACAATGTCTCTGATGAAAATAGAGGTGTGTCTGAGAGTGTTTGAGAAAAAAAAGAATGACAAGTATAAACTGTAATCCAGTATTTATATTCGTGTATATACAGCTATATAATTACGTATAATTAATTAAATGTATATGAAATAATATAATACGTTGTGTCATTTTCGAGAATAAGTTTCATATAATGCACAAGTGACTTCGGTTTACCCAATTGCATTCGTACAAATAAATCTGCTGATGTTAACAACCTACAATTTTGACTTTTTCAACCCTAAACCTCTATGTATTTCGTTATTTTTCTTTTTATTAAATTATATCAAACATAATTAAATTAAGTGCACAAAGTAAAAAATTTGCGATAAGTTCGCCATCAAAAAAACTTATTCTCTTATTCTTGTGGCTCAAAGAAAAGTCTCGGTAACATTTTTTGTTGCTGATAAAATTGGTATTGTAATGAAGGGGTAAAATTTCCCAGACCTGCTATAATCAGAGCAAAGAGACCTTGAATCTCAGCGACAATAGATTACATGCGATAAGCAGATCATCGTGAATTGGCCTAACCTTCTCCCCCGCATCCTGTACACCCCGCAGTTAGTCCTCTTGTATTGCAATTACTACGTCATAGCATACTAATAATTAATTAACTGGAATAATGACGGAACAATGGCGGTCAGCTTGATGGGAAGTGCTTAGTTCTATGTCGACCGGCTGCCCTCCTGGCCTACATTTAATATTTATATAATGGCTAGACGTACTATTGAGACCAAAAGTGGTCCAGATGGTCTTATCAAATTTAGGAAGTAGGATTATCCGAAATAGGACATTTTTTACTTATATCTAGGGCAAACAATCTAAATGGTTGAGGGGCAAACGAACTCAGAAGATGGGACAAGGTTGTGCTCTTGAACTTCTTCGCTGAGGGGATATTAAACTCAATTGGAATTAATCGTAGAATTGAGGAAAGTAGGTGGAAATTGTGAGTCTGGCAATTTATCATATTTATTTGGCTGTTTCTAGTAGTAACGGGTTACTTATTTTTTTTAAATTAACAGTACGGTATTGCGTTTTCAAGTTCAAATGTAAAGCTGAAACACTTCAAAAATGAAAAATTTCTATTGAAATCTTCACCTATTGGTTGAATTTGTAGTCGCCGCTTGTGCTTTAAAATCGAAATCAGAGCTGCAACTGATTTTAAGAAATTTTAAAGGAATTTCAAACGAATTCAGATAAGTTTCAAGATTTTCAAGTTATTCAAAAATTTCGCCGAGCATTTCAAGGGATTTTAAATGATATTGAAGAATTTTAAAGGATTTTAAAAGAACTACAAAGTATTAAGGATTTTCAAGGGATTTCACAAGATTTTAGAGACATTAAGATATCGTAAAGGATTTCAAGAGATTTTACATGATTTTAAGGAATCTTCTGAAATCTCTTGAAATCTCTTGAATTCTTTGAAATCTTCAGAAATATGTAACTTGAAATATTTTTTCCGCCATATCCTAAAATATTTAAAAGAATATTTTGTTATCTTTTGAAATCATTTGAAATTTTCTGAATTCTTTGAAATAGCAGTTTTTATGACAGGATTGTTTTTGAGACTAAAATCGAATTGAAATTAAACGTGATTGAACAAAACATCGCAAGATCTTTTCTTAGTAGTTCAGGTATATGTAATGAAATTCAGGAAGTAGAACAAGTTTCGCATAGTCAGACACAGTAGGTATACGTTTACCGGACAGACCTCAAAATTAGTACTCAAGTATTTTTAAATGTTCCTTTTTTTTTCCTGTACAGAAGTGCTCAAATTTGTATATTTTTTTATTTTTACTAATATTTCCTGAACTTCCATCAACATCCTCAATTATAAAAGCTCTGAAATGATTTATTGCTTCAAACTGGAAGATTCCAAAATTGAAAGTTTTCGAATCAAAAGAATTCTTCTGAATTGAGCACAAAATGATGCAGAAATAAGTGGCATATAGAAAAATCCACTTGAATGTTTTTCCAATTCCATAATGTCTTAATTAATTGAATGAAAGAAATTGAATGAATGGAATGGAAATCTCAAGGGAACGTGTACATACTCTGATCTGATGATTTTTGAGATCGATCTTCAATCGATCGTCAATGGCCTGATGGCCCTGTGACCGCGAGTGGGGAATCTATTTGAGGCATTGAAGCGTCGCGATGCGACACGTCGTACAAAAGAAAATCAGTTCGCAAATCGTGTCGTTGCAAAGGTGTTGTGTTAACACAAAGCAAACTTAACTACGACAGGTTTTATTGACTAATCGAACGACCGATTTTTTTTTTCAGTTTAAATCATTATAATTAACGGCTTAGTTTGACAGAAAAAGTCGTGACGAATTTAATCTAGCGGAAGCTGCTGGGGTTTTGAACTTAGAGGATGGCGTGCGACCCTCTTCGCGATGAACCTATCCTATCCGTCGAGTTTGAAGTATTCGGAAAGGTCCAGGGTGAGTTTCGCGAGATGACACAATGACTCTCATCTCAATGAGTCAACGGAAGTGAAGAAGGGGGTCATGTTCCGTTTGAAGGTCAAACGGGTTGTGAGTGCGGCGAATAATTTACTTTTGATACCAGAAGCTAAACTCATCGCAAAATTCCCATTCAGTGTTTGCAAGTAACAAACGTTAATTTATTCTAATGACACGTTACCGTCACCAAAATGTGATCTCAGCTCTTCAAATAAGTGGAGTGATTATTGTCAAAAAGAAGAATTTTTCCAAAGAACCGAATAATATATTTATCATTTTTTCCCGACATGGTTTACTTCTGCCCCTTCTTCCATGACATCATTTTCAATTCATTCTGATGAAAAATATATTTGCAGGTTGCTATTTTCCAAAATACGTCAGAGATCTCTGTCAACAACTGGGAATCTGTGGCTGGGTGAAGAACACCAAGAAAGGAACAATAGTAGGAAAAATGCAAGGACCAGAATCACTTGTTGAACAAATGTAAGTATTTATTTACAAAACTTTCTAATCTTTAGCAAGCTATGTAATAAAGTATTTACGAATTTAGAAAGTTTTGAATAACAATGAAGACAATAATTGGAGGAAGACTCGTTGATCTGCTCTAATTTTACTACTATTTAACGTAGTTAAATAGTAAGTGAATTTTTTTCTTCAAATAAAGTACTTCCGGGACCGCAATTTTGCTCCTGAAGACTTCTATTATGGCTCATTTTACACTTAGAACAATGCCATAATAGCATTTACAAGGAGGGTATTTTTTAAATGTTTAGGTGTGAAATTCGTTACTACATTCTTTTATTTCAATTTTTTAAATAACTGCTATGAGAATAGAATCAACAATTATCCACGTGCACTCTGAAGTATGTATAGCTTGCAGAATTAAACGAGTCTTTCCAACAAGTGTTTCGTTCAGTGGTATAATCTTGGTTGACTTTAAATTTTTCCTCCGCTGATGGTTCTTCACCATTGTAAAGAACGTAGAGTAGATAATCGTCGATTACCGTTGTTTCGTCAGCCTTTTGGAAGTGAAGTTCACTAAACGCGTCATAATCGTCGTCACAATCGGTCCGACACGGTTCTCGGACGACGATTTGTATTCGACGGCCATTAAGAGCCCGTGACCTCAGTAGCAAATTGGTGAGTAGGTACATACGTACCATTAGGTTCAAGACTGGCTTTAATAATGATTTAATGAAGTAATGGGCCAGCAGCGCAGGCATCACCTCCTTCTATTCTCTATTTTCTACACACGAGCCATCGACAATTACGCAGATCTTTCGGCTCTCTGAAGACTTGACTTCACGCCTTACGATCTTCAGAAAACTTCCCCTTCTGAAATGTCACACATGGGGCCCATTCAGAAACCTATTTCCTAACTATAGCAAATATTTGTAAGGGTTTTGGAGGGTCTCCATGTTGGATTCAACGAAGGAAATATTTTAAAGAAATCTCAAAAGGATTTTCATCGGAGTTTCCTTCTGGGATTTGAAATGTTTATATTTAGGAAATTGAGATAGCTGGAAGTAATGAGATAGAAATCCTGTCTCTTTCTATCTCTTTGAAAATCACAACCATCGCTTTCAATGCCTCCTTCTCTATCTCAGTTTAACTCTTTTCTATTTGAAAATTAATAAGTTTAAAACTCAGGATATTCAATTTTTTTGGAAAGAGATAGACAAAAAATAGCAAAATGGATACTTGGAAGAAATAGAAAAATTCTATCTCTTTCTATCCCTTTCTTCCAGCAGGGATATGAACTAGAGAAGAGAATATGACGCAGAGGAATGAAAAGGAAACTATATTGGATCCCACCTGCAATTTCACTTAAATTTGCTTTAAATTATTAATGATACATTTTAAGTATATGCTTTTACTGTACAAGCTTGAGGAAAAATTATACTCATTCAAGTTCAACAGACCTAATGACTTGATTCCCTCTGGTTACAACATCCGAATGATGACGTACATTTCAGGAAAGATTTTATCACTAAGAAACTGTCTGTTTACTTTTTTATCCCACAAAGAGAAGAAATAGGAAAATTTTTGAAGCTGATAACTAATAACGTCCGGTCCTTATTTTCAAATTTCGACAAGGATATTTTATTATTTATCTTGAATTATCTTTCCTTTAGGGTGTTGGATTCACGATTTAAGTTCAAAATTCGATTTCCTCATTTTACTCTACAAATATTATAATTAGATATTTTGTCACTCTATAGCAGTACTCATTTTTTAAATAGAATCGTGGGTAAAGAGTGAAAAACTTCCTAGTCATAATACTTTTTTTGTAAAATGGGGAATTTGAATTCAACACACTTAACATCTCTTATCTCTAATTCAAATCTAAAATAAGTAATAAATAGAATTTGACCATCAGACCGGTAATGAACACTGAAGCATTTGACAATGATCGCTATCATTCGAGGATCCCGACATATCGGTCGAGGCCAAAAAAAATATTTCCTGGCTTCTTCCCAAAAAGGAAGCAGTCTGCAACTTCTGCAATCAAGTTATTTTGAGATATTGCCTATCTGTCAAGATAGGAAGAACATGTGAGCTGATTTCGTCAAGTATAAAGAGAAGAGTCGCGCCTGTCCTCTAGACAAGAAAATGAACAAAGATAAGAATCTTAAATCTACAGATAATTAAAAACCACGACAAATAAATATACAAGCAATATTACTCAATAGCTAACGAATCAGGAAATATTCTTGGAAGAAATGTAAATCTATTTCAAGATTGTAGTGAGGAAGTTTTTGTGTAATCAACAATATCTTCTCGATCTGATTAGACGCTAATTATACGAAAGCTGATCCACGATGTTATGTTGAGTGACAGTTTCGACGGCCAATTGGCCAGAGGGCAAACATCCGCAAAGCAGCGCACGATAAACTTCGATGTCATGAATATTTGGGTCTCGAATCAAGCAACCAATTTCGTGTCCTTGAATTAGGTATAAATATTGCTGGTTTAAGAAATGGAGGCTAAAATTGAAAATTAATTGGGAACGGCTGAACCAGCATATCTTCATTTTATACTTTGGGACCCAGATTTTTTTCAATTCCCGGATTTCCTTAAATACCCGCACAGCACACACTCTGATATATTATGTAACGCTTTTAAGATGGAGGGAGGATCCAAGTGCACCATCCTGGATAATCCTAAATGTCCTTTTCTGAAATCAGGATTATTCTGAAATTAATTACATGTATTAATTCTACAGGACTCAATGGTTGTCAACTGAGGGAAGTCCCGGAAGCCAGATTCATCATTGCGAGTTCACCAACATCGAACACGTGACGAGGATTGGTTACCCAAATTTTGCAATCCGTTTCTGAAGCAGACGAACCGTAAAACGGAAAATTCGAACAGATACCTTCTGAGAAATATCTACTTATTTCTCATTCATGTTCTCTTTCAAATGTGCAAAAGGATATCTGTATAAAAATAATTCATATTTTAATCTTCCATTGAAATGTATAGGTCAGTCTCGTGCGAATGAATGAGTGGGGAATATACTAATAATGAAAATGTAATTATTAATAATTGCTGCCATGTACCTCATAATATTACTGCAGATGCCTGAAAATTCTGTGAATATGTTACATTTTTTTTACAAAATACATTAATGCAAAACAATTTGCAAAAACGCCTTTGAATAGACAAAAAAAAATTAACATGAAATTCTTCAGTTTTTAATACTCGTTGTTATTCCGATTGACACGGGGACACGGATTGAAAAGGATTGAAAGGTGACTTCGGATTGGTTTCGGGTTTGTTCAGATGGCGGCCACGGATTGGAAAGGATTGAAAGTCGTTCGTATTCATTCGGATTGGGGACACGGATTAAAAGGAATTGAAAAACTTCGGAAATAGAAGCTTTCAATCCTTTTCAATCTGATTCAATTCGAACGACTCTCAATCCTTTCTAATGCGTACCCCTAATCCGAATGAATCCGAAATCAATCCGAGGTTACCTTTCACTTATTTTCAGTCCATGTTCCCAGTTCGAACGAATATGAACATTAATTTTTAGCCCTCTTCTGTAAATCATGTTTTTGAATATTACTGAATTATATTATGAAAAATTTATTTCTTGTCATACGAAATTCTACTTTAAATTTAAATGTAGACAAATTTTAATACCCCTTTCGATATTTGATCTGAGTTTATTGTCATTGAATAACAACACATTCACAGCGAAGAATCTCTTCGTCTACAGCCTTCACTCACAAACATCATTCCTCTCAATCCACGTAATCATTCCAAAGAAAAAATATTTGTGATGTGGAATAAGAGCGACGCCTTTAATATTAACAATAAAACATTAACGAATGTAAATATAACTTTATAGCAATAATAATTAAGTTAACTCTACGCGTTTTCGCGCCTTTGCTAGTTTTGTACAATATTCTAAAATATCACGCAACATTACGTTTCCAGAAGATACTCTGAAATCTAAATGCTTGTAAAAATGCAGCACAACTGCAAAAGTGTGGCGTTTAATACGTTAATTTATAACTTAGCTTTAATTCGTCGTATCTTTTAGAAGAATGCGTTGTTGGCTTTTTTTGGATGTCGAATTGACAGTAATTGATGATATTTGACTTACCGGGAATTAAACAGGAATTGAGGCTTTTAAAGGCCTCGGGAAATTACGAATTGCTCTATAGTTTTGAATTCAGCTTGTCACGTTTTTCGTTCGAAGATAAACATCGCGTCGAGCATCATCTGAGCGAGGTGGTAATCACAATGTTTCTTGGATATGAGCCTTGCAATACACCTAACTAGTTCTACCGTGTCTTGGTTTGAATGATTCGATGAAATTACTTTTCGAGAGTCCTGAAAAATAGTTAAATCATGTCAGTATTATACGTACAAATTTTGATGCTTTTGTATTTTTTTCAAATTTTGAACCCTTCACTTTAAAATTACGAAATTTTAAAATTGCAAATTAAGTTAAAATCACAGAAAATAATAAAAAGTAAATTTAAATTACCCAAGAGAGAGTAATACGTAGATACGTAGAAAGTGCCGGACTCATTGCCGTGATTTCCTCCAAAAGATTAGGAACATTCGATAAATAATGTATCAGTCTTGCTCCAGCGATTGGGAGTAATTTTGAGGCCAATTCTTCTGTGTCGTTCACAGATACCAGAATCTGAATTCATAAAAGTATGTGAGAATAATTAAGCTAGAGTAAGATAAAGACAAGTGATACAGGACCTTAGATTTTATTCTTTTTTCTCATTAACAACTAGTGGTCTCAAGATTAAATTTACAAAAAAAAAATATAAATGTGTTTTACAAGACCTACAAGTTTCATTGTGGGGCCACCAGAAGCTAATGAGAAAAAAATTAATAAAGGCAAGGAAATCGTATTTTTAAAAACGCGTTTTTTCTTAAATATTAAAGTAAGTTTCGGGACAAGTTATTTTAACCGAGTTTAGACGAAATTGGAATTATATATTTTTTTACCTCTTCAGCGAGACGATCAAAGCCGTTAAGATAAAGAGCACACGTTTGATAAATTCTCAACTCATCTTTGTTGAGTTCCCATAACGAGGCCAGCTTGTCGCATTTGCTTATCCATTGTATAGCTTCCTTCGAAATGAAATTATTAGTCATTCTATATTCTTGGTGAATCAATTCCATCGATGCAGCAATAACCCGACAGAGAAACTTGAGTCGAAATTTGTCTCGCTCTTCGTCTTGGTAACAGACAATCTCTGCCTCTTCAAATATGTCTTTGAACAAGTAACGTTTAGCCTGACGAAAAAATAATAAATTAGTAACAAGTAAAATAAAAAAATACTAGGTTCAAATAAGAATTAAGAAAAAATAGGGTTAAAAAACTTACTATTGAACCCAATAGATTTTGTATAGGCTCCACTACTTTCAGATTAAAACGTGCCATCATGTGGAGAACAATTGCCAATTGTAAATGCAACAAAACCAAGTCGTAACAAGCGACAGGTAATGTAATCGCTAGAGTTGCAATAGCTTTAGGAGCTGGAGGACAATCTTCCCATAATTCTTCTGATTGTGATAACGATCGATTTTCTACCAATATTTTAGTCTGTGAAAAAAAGCATACATTTATTGATAACAGAGGAGGTGAGGAAAAGGCAATAATGAAAAATATGAATATTAATTCAATAGTTATAAAGATTGTCTCACATCAAGAAAAATCTCAATGAAAGTGGTACAGAGATCGAGAAACTTCGTCAGCTGCATATCAGAAAGTCCAATCTCTTCTACACATAATTCTTCCTTTGGTAATTTTCCAAGCGTATTCATAACTTTTGCAGTTGACTCCATTCTTCTTTTAAAGTGAGATGTCCATAAAATTGAACACACTCCATGCTGCATCTGCTTTGTTGGGATTTGTTGCAAAACTGCTAAAGCAGCCTCTAAAGCTTCGAGTTTCGTTGGGTTTTTGTACCAAAACATTACATATTCCCATGAAAGATTCGCGAGTAAGACACTACTTGTCAAACTGTAGGGGAAGTGTTTTTTGAGCAAGGAAATTTTATCTGAAAAAATAGTTTAGAATTTGTAAATTGAGATAGGTTGTTTAAAAAATTTAGGATTGTGTTCAAATTTAAATTCAGGATAAAATTAAAATCGAATTTTAAAGAATATTACCTAGCACGTAAGACAAAGCCGTTTGGTCATCTTTAGCTTCACTTCCAACTTCCACAGATTTGGAAAGCAATCCACTTCGATCCTCCTCAGTTAATACTGCGGGACAAGCCTCGTCTAATGAACCACTATCGTTCAAAAATTCGGTTGGATGCGGCACTTCATTGAATTCTATGTCAGTTGTATCTATTAGTCGACTCGGATCAACTCCTGCGGCAGTAAGCCATTTGGCTACGATTTCAGAAACAGATCCTGAAAATATCAAAAATTGTTCAAATTTAATCTAATCATAACATTTTTTCCTACATTTTTACTTTACTTCAAAACTAAAAAATGGTAAGTAAGAATTTAGAATAGATTAAATTGATAATAATTTAAATTTAAAATACCTTTTCCACTGTCCAATACATATTTCAAAGAAATATTCTTCGCCTCATAGGGTAACGTATAAAACGGAGTCGTGTGATCTGAAGGAGGTTGCTGGCTACAAAATTCAAAAATTGTTTTTTAAGTTAATGAAGAAATATTTATATTTCGAATATGTATCACCATGAAATTTACACATCTAGAATATGATTAAGCTCTTCAATTTTCGGAGGAAAAAATAATATTCTAGAAAATAATAACTTACCAGACAATAGCATTCAAAATAGTGATGTCCTCCAGATTTCCAATCAGCAAAGAAAACTGGCAAGTGTCTTTGCTCACATTTTCCCATTCACTTAAGGAACTGTGAGATTCATCCTCAGGCGAAGAATTAATTTCCTTTTGAGGAGTTCCTTCCACTTTTCTTTCCTCGTTTCCATTTTTACTGCTTTCTCCTTTCTCTGCAGTCTTTCCGGTCTCACCTTCATTGATATTTTGTGCTTTCTCGCCTTCATTTCCATTCTTATCGATACTTCCTTCGCTATTTGAAAGCCCAGAGTTATTTTCTAAACGCATTCCAACTGCTCTGCAAACCAGGGCGGCAGTTAATGCGTGGAATGGATTCGAAGAGTTGGTCAAGATGCAACGCACCTCTTTCCACCAGGAAGAGATTTCGTTATAATCAACGCATATCTCGTCCACATCTTTAAAAAATCAAGAAATTTATAATGATGTCTTCTATGAACTGTAAATGAGCTCCGTAATTTATTTTTATTAATTATATGATAGTAAAAGAATTTCGAATATATCCAAACCTATAAAATTAAATTATAAGAATCAAACGTAAGATAACATACCGGCTAATGAACAAATGGCACGTATAAGTTTTGTGAAACGTATTAACTCCACTTCCAAAGGCGCGCCTCTTTTTTTATGAAGCCAGTAGAAAAGAGCAACTTGCATCATTCCTAGGGGATTTATGTCGCTTTTTCCAGCAGCTTCTCTCCATTTTTCTATAGATTCATCAGAATATAACCATCCTTGAAACATTAATTCAGCTGTAAAAAAATGTATTTATTGTTAATACGTCCTTAAATCTCAAAAAGTATTATTCACGAATTTTTTCATACTTACAAATTTGAGATCTTTTTTCTAACGACAAAGAATCCTTCAATACCACAGATGCCGAAGTTCCAAAATTAAAACATGACAAAAAATCGTAGAAACACCTTCCATCATCTTTGAAACTTACTCTAGTTTTCGATTTAACAACCGGCGTCTCAATTTCCTTCACTGTATCTGATAACTGTAAAATTCGATTGATTTCCTTTTCAGGCGCGAGTAAAATAGAAGACAAAGTTTTCGCATTAGGTACACTATTTCCTGCTATAGTGTTATATTCGGGCGGTAAATTGTATTGGACTCGAAGATACTGATAAAATTCGACAACTTTTTGTAATTGGGAAATTGTTTGATGGAGAATTTTTGTCGTAGGTTGTAAATCTTCGTCTGTACTTTTTTTATCGGGATCTGGAAAAAAACATCCAATCGCAGCGAGAAGTGAATCCGGTGTTGTATACTTGTTAATAATTAGCATCTCGACAACCTGCAATCTAACTTCATCAGTCTTTAGATCAAGACAGATATTCCTGATCATGTTAAGAAGTTTCTTATCATCAAACTCTTCCTCTTTCAAAAAGTTTTTCAATTTTTTAAACAGATGCGAATCCCGAGCTCTGTCACCATTTTCATTACTGAGCGCAAAATGAAATGGTACGATTATCTCTTTCAATCCTCCTAAAGGATCCATAAACACACAAGGGTAATGTGCAATATTGGGACAAGAAAGCATTACGTCGTTCAATCCTGACAGACCATATTTTGTATAGAGTAATCTACATAACATGAAAATATTTAAAGTTTATTCAATATTTTTAATAACACAAAAGTTATTCCGCAATATTGAATTTATTTTTTCAGACTGATAGGATTCCACAATGAGAATAATTTTCTGCTTACTCACCTTCCGTTCTTACTCGCGGAGAAGGAAGTAATTTTCGAACCATGTTGAATACTCCAGATATCTATTAGCCCCTTTTTCGGAGCGTAAATAACTAGGAAGAGAGCCTTCCGCAATGGACCCTTTGAATCAAGTCCAATATTATCTTTTCTTTCCTTTCGACTAATGCGGTGCTTTTCCTCCTGTGCTTCAATCCATCCACACTGAGCGTCTCGGTATCCTTTCCACATTCTTATAGCAATACCTTGTCTATTATCTATTAATATTACTCTTCCTAAAGCATCAGTTACTGCGGATAAAGTTTTATTGGGACTAATTAACACCGAATTTCCCTCTCTAAAGATATCACTCAAGGCGAACCTGCACATCATCGCCTCGGCAGGATCATTCACGGAACCTTTCGGTTTTTCTTGTGCTGGTCCTTTCGAATTTCCACGAAACCATCTGTTGAGAAATGTAATCAATAATTCAACACAAAATTTTGAAAAAATGTAGATATTATATCTATTACGAATGTTATACTTACGGAACAGCAGAACCAATAGCACTTGCAACTTTGCTGGCCATTGCGATGGCAACATCGGATAAAACTGGTGCTGATCCACCTTCAAAAGCATAGTGAAACCCAATGAAAGGTCTTTTCCCCGTCGCCATAACAAGAGTATGTTGCTGTGCACATGAACGATAAGAAGTATTGAAACCACCACAGAGAGAAGCAGTCATCAAATGATCGAAAGTATTTACTGATGTCATTCCAATTATTTCCGAGTCATTAGTTACATCCTGATTTTTGAAGCCCAACTTTTTGCAGACGAGACTCGCCACCGGCGATTTATCATTACAGTTGGCTTTTACTAAGAAATAAAACTGACATTAGACAAAATAGAAAAGTTAGACGAAGTGAACTCCAAAAATCTTAATTAAAAAAAATGTTGATTATCCTTTTTAAATTACAAAAATCACCTCTTGCCATGTGATTTCTGCAGGCCTTCAGAGTCGAGAAAAGAGGAAAGCCTTGCAGTAAACAAATCACGGAATTGTAAAGCACATAAATTTCCTCCGAGGATCCGGCATCTCCAGAATATCGAGGGGCAGAAAGTGATTGGCATTTTATTCCCAAAATACTTTCATTATGAAGTTGCTCTTCAACTAATAACACTCCCGTCTGTGAAAAGAGATTTTAATATCCTTACTTGGTGAGTTTGTTGTTGATTTAACAATTTGATTTAACAATGACATAAAACTTACTTCGGTATAGAATCTTATATATCCAGAATCTAGACCTACGGCGAGACATGTCCAGTCAATTCCAGTTCCAGCACTTGCTTTTCCCTGCGCTATCAGTGGAAGACATAATATTGACGTTATTCTGAAAAAAAATTTCATTAGTACAACTAATTCAAAGTAGGACATGTTTTAATTCCATAAATAATTCTTCTTTTAAAATTTAGACAAAATTTACGACTCACTTGTGTTTGTATTCTATTTCTCCATCCCACAATATGTGGAATTTGTTTTTAACATCGCCTTGTTCTTGAGAGTTCCATTTCGCTGAAGATTTAATCAGAATTGAATAATAATTAATATAATATAAATGACCTAAATTGGTATTATTATCTTTCAAAATGTTAAAGTTATAAATGAAATTTAAAATCTTATTCAGGTACAGGTTGAAAGTAGAACCGGTAAAATCCTTTGTCAACCTTTGCTTATACATACAATGTCATCATAACAGAACTCAAATTATCTCAGGGTCATAATATGTCATAATAAATTCATAAGAATGAACGTAACAAAAATAAAAATGGACTATTTGTTAAATGAAAATCTTATTTTAAATTTATACTTGTAATAAATTGAAACACGTAAAACAGAAGCGAAACATAATGATGAAAATGCAATAAAATTATGAAATTGAAACTTACATGTTAAAATAACAACTCTCGTGTTCCATGCCAAGGCAAGAATGTCTCCAGCAGGTGAGAAAGAAATTAAAACATCCTGAAGAGGCAATTCATTGTCAGGTACGTGGTTCACTGGAAATCAATTTGAACATTAACCATATGATCGACGATGACAGATTGACAGTTGAGACCTAAGTACTTAATATTTTACACAAATTCTCACATTTTGAGGCATGAAGTCCTAACAGACGCTTTTTCACATCGACTGGATCTGCCAAATTGGCGATTTTTTTTATCTCACAGGACATTTCTCAATTTTACTCCAAAAACTTGAGATTAAATAACAATTTACGAGAGAAAAACATAACCAGACCAGACGACAACGGCCATATTATCAACTGATGTTTTTCGAAAGCTTAATAAAACAACATATGTGAAAACCACGATGAAAACAAGCCAATGTTTTTAGATTATCAAGTGTGCAGAATTTTTGATTGTATTCATTATTAGAAATATATATGTATGTATGTATACCTAAAGAAATTGCTCATTACTAGCAATAAAATAATAATTCAAATCTATACTTTTTTAAATTGAAAATTTCAAGCGTTCGTAAAATTCAAAAAACATCTTTTTGGTTGGTTGCGCATACGTTACTTTTAGGTTACATATGTATTGTAACCAATTTCTGATTGAATAAAAGAAAAACAGAACAACAATTGATGTAATATATGTACAAAAAAAGGCGTAACAATTTTCTGAAAGATGTATCTATAAATATAATTTGAAAAATAAAACAATTTTCCTACTATTGTTGTAGCATTTGGACACGTGACTTCGCACGTCATTCAATCCTTGATTATCTCTTGCCTGATTGGTTTAAGTAACGCAAACCGACTAACCAGCGTCCTCGTTTATAGTCGCGTTAAGACGTACGGCCATCTTGTTTTTATTTTCGAAAATCTTTGGTTGGGATTTGGTGCGTCATAAGTACAGTGGCGTATCACCGGGGTGAACACGCGTGTTTTTGCCGGACAGAGAGTTTTCGAAGAGGATTTCGCATGAAAATCAAGAGGAAGCGACGGAGGTTTTGAGGAAAGACGGCCTCGGTGGGTATCGTCACTCACGACAAATGCAGTTCTGCTTTCATTGGCAAAACGAAAAACAGCGAAAAACTGAAAGCCAAGAGATGACGACGAGACAAAAAGAAAGAATGAGAATTTTCATCATACGGGATAAACTGTAAATGGTCATCGGGTCACTTGTCAACAAAAACTAAAAACACTCAATTTTCAATTAAAAAGTATATATATACATATTGTATATATTTTCAAAATCATAAATTAGCAAAAATTCTCATTTAAGCCAAACAAATGTAATAACTTTCATGATAAAATAATCATAGTTAGAAAATGAGTTTCTAGTTTTCACACCCGGTATTTAGCAGTTTTCCTTCGAAATTCGAAAAGTGACAGTTTGTGTGATATATTACGAGGTGTTGATGATTTTGTGATTTTTGTGTCTGTGTGAAAGTGTTTTTCTAGTTTTTGACAACTGTATTTAAAACGCGGATCTGAATATGTTTGAATCCGAGTGGATGGAGAACAGAACACAATTCCTTTTAGCCACCTTAGATTTGATGTAGTTTAATTTTGAAAGCTTAAATTTGAAATATTAAAGATTTACAAAAGTTTAAACGCCCAAACTAAAGTTAGTTACCCCTGGTTACCCAAGACGAGTAGTGACCAGATTATGAACATGGAACATTTAAGCTGGTACCCTGAGCTACATGTTAGGTAATTATTGTGGATCAAGAATATATGGACGGAGCTCAAACAGCAATCTTTGATGAGGTAATAGAAGGGTTCGGGGGGATAGGCGGGGATTTCGATGGATGTGATCAGCGGGTAGAAGAGTGCGAGGGGACTTGAATGCTTTCGCCGGAGCGCCTCTA
>JAUESH010000043.1:8510449-8521381 GCA_032275165.1 Synergus magnus | reverse complement strand
TCAATATTAATTTGAATTCCCGCGCGAAGCGCTGTTGCGCAACGATGAAAGTGGGAACTAGATCCACATTCATCACAAACTTTAGACTGACGCGCCTCCTATAATCAGCACGGGTAACTAGACCAGCATCGCATCTACTGTAATAATATCTTTGACGACGTAAAACGACGAATGTGTGAAAACTAGCAAAGTTGGTCGCGCGCGGGAATCGGTCGTTGGTGTGTTTGATCCTTTTTGTGCTTGTGATTTATCTGGACGCATCGCGATTGTCTATGCGGAACGAGTGTTTTTTACGACCGAGAAAGAAGTCTGTGTGTGTGGCAGTTGAAACGGTAGGTTTGAAGATTGAGAGACGTTTACTCGTCAACAGCAACGACGCAATGGCAAAACAGCGACCGGGCTCATAAAAGACACGAGTCCGAGCAAAAACCCGTTGATTTTTAGAGTCTGGGGGTCTTTTTGTGAACAAGGGACTCTCGATTTCCTGGAAAGACACCCGATCGGAAGAGAAACACGAAATTTAACCGGTCTTGCATAGTCTTCTTCACTAGTGACAAATGTAGGTTAGGTCGGGCGGTCGCAGTGCGGTGACCTCCTCGAGGCACGTTTTGCCTAAATTTTGAACATGGGGATCTTCACCGACGAAATTACCACATTGGGAAAATTTTTCTTAAGGTGCTTTTTAAATTTTTCGGCGTTTTCGGAAAACGCCGATTTCGGGGACGCTGCTCGGCGAGATGAGCGTTCGTTCACTGGCGCTGCCGACCGTTATTTATCATTTTTCTGTTCGTAATTAGCAAAAATTTGTCGGGGGTTTTTATGTTTTTTGTGTTTTCGCGTGAATCGGGTGAAAATTTTTTTGGTGGGAATATTTTATTAAGATTGGTGGTAATTTTGATTTATGAGATCGCTCCGGTCGATGAGTTTTGCTGTTGCGTTCGCTGTATTTTTGAGTTCCTGGTTTTATTGGCAAAAAAATGTTGGGTGTTATTATTACCATAGAAATCAATTAGTTTTAGTGGAGTGAAAAAACTCCTTTTTGGTGCAGTTATTTGTTGTGATCATTGAAACCACGGGGAAGGCATTTTAAAGACGATTTTTGCACACGAGGTCGATGAGGGGAACAAAATTGGAAATATTCTTATAAAGAGAAAATTGTTTTTTCTTTTCACTTTAATAATTACTAGCAGTAATGTTTTAGTTTTCGGAACAAAAATTCCGGTAGCATATCAAAAATGTTTATTTATTTGTGAATGAATGTACGATTATAGGAAGATTGTCTGGGAAAAATTCAAAAATTGGCAAGAATGGTGCACAAATTTCAAGGAATGAAATCTCTTTCATCTAAAAAATTTGTTTCTTTTAGATTATCTCATCGCCCAAATGAAAGCGAGGAGTTATTATCTTAACTGATTTACTTAAATTTAAATTAGTTGATTGATTTAGTTGTGTACATAATAATTTTGTTTTTTCAGTTTGCGTGTGAAAAAGGAAATCTTTAATTAATCGTAATGACAACTTTGGCCGAGCAAGCCTCCAAGTTGCTGGACTTTAACCAGAAATTGGACATCACGCTTCTCGACAATATAGTAGGATGTATGTACACGGGAATAGGGGAGCAACAGCGAGTGGCACAAGAAGTGTTGACTACGCTCAAGGAACATCCAGATGCGTGGACACGTGTCGATACCATTTTAGAATATTCACAGGTATTGGGAAATTTCAACCCTTTTTCTTAATTTTGAAACTCTCTAGATAATTTAAATGGTTTCCTGTTAGACTCGTTTACTAAACATGCATAATTTCTCTTGTAGAATCAACAAACTAAATATTACGCCTTACAAATACTGGAACAAGTCATAAAAACGCGATGGAAAGTCCTGCCGAGAAACCAGTGCGAGGGGATAAAGAAGTATATCGTAGGCTTGATTATCAAAACGAGCAGCGATCCCGAAACAATGGAGGCTTCTAAAGTTTATCTTAATAAACTCAACATGATTCTCGTGCAGGTAAACTAATTTGTGAATTAATTATTCATTCTGGGTTTCTGTGGTGTCTTAAGAACCGGAGAGTCTAGTTTTTCTACTATGACAAAAATTTTATTAAATATTTCAAAATTCAAGGTTTTGAAACGAGAATGGCCGAAAAACTGGGAGTCATTCATTGGAGACATCGTCGGAGCGAGTAAAACAAACGAAAGTCTCTGTCAGAATAACATGGCCATCCTGAAGCTTTTGTCAGAGGAAGTTTTTGACTTCTCAAGTGGGCAGATGACACAGACGAAAGCAAAACATCTGAAGGACACAATGTGCAGCGAGTTTTCACAAATCTTTCAACTCTGCCAATTTGTGCTGGATAACTCACAAAACGTGCCACTTGTCGCTGTCACTCTGGAAACTCTGCTCAGATTCTTAAATTGGATTCCTCTCGGATACATATTTGAGACGAAACTGATCAATACTTTGATATTTAAGGTAGTTAACAATTATCATTTTATATACAAATAATTAAACTACTTCGATTTTCAATTCTCTCTCTAATTAAAATTACTTTCATATTTAACAGTATATCTCCCCTTTTTCAGTTCTTAAACGTTCCAATCTTCAGAAATGTCACATTGAAATGTTTAACCGAAATCGCTGCCGTGACTGTGACAAATTACGATGACATGTTCATAGTTCTTTTCGCAAACACGATGCAACAGCTGGAACAAATGTTACCCATGGAAACAGATATTCGAGAAGCTTATGCTCTTGGCCAAGACCAGGAGCAAAACTTTATCCAGAACCTGGCGATGTTCCTTTGCACTTTTTTGAAAGAACACGGTCAACTAGTGGAGAAGAAACAACTTACTGATACACTTTTGAAAGCCTTACACTACCTTGTTCTGATTTCGGACGTCGAGGAAGTCGAGATTTTTAAAATCTGTCTCGAGTATTGGAATGGATTAGCAGCTGAACTTTACAGAGAAAATCCCTTTACGTCAACGTCCCCTCTGTTCTTGACAATAAATAACGACACTATCCAGCCTCGAAGATTGTTCTACTTCTCGGTTTTAACCAAGGTCAGATATACCATGATAAGCAGAATGGCCAAACCCGAAGAAGTTCTTGTCGTCGAAAACGAGAACGGTGAAGTCGTCAGGGAATTTATGAAGGATACAGATTCTATTAATTTGTATAAAAACATGAGGGAAACTCTTGTGTATCTCACGCATCTTGATTTTGTCGATACGGAAAGAGTGATGACTGAAAAATTGCAGAATCAAGTTAATGGCAGTGAGTGGTCTTGGAAAAATCTCAACACGGTGAGTCTCAATTATTTGATGATTGCTGTTTGTTTATCCAGAAATATTTTGATTTTTGTTGACTAGGAATTCTTTTTTAGAAAGAAAATAATTTAATTTGAGAAAATATGAAAATAAATTTTAATTCAGAATATTTATTGCAGTTGTGCTGGGCGATAGGAAGTATTTCGGGAGCGATGCACGAAGAAGACGAGAAGCGTTTTCTAGTTACTGTAATAAAGGACTTACTCGGATTGTGCGAACAAAAAAAGGGAAAGGACAACAAAGCCATCATTGCTAGTAATATTATGTATGTTGTAGGACAATATCCGAGATTTCTCCGAGCCCATTGGAAGTTTTTGAAAACCGTTGTCAATAAATTGTTCGAATTTATGCATGGTGAGTAATAAATTATTCTTCTAAAATTTTAAATAGTTATTAGTTAAAACTCAATCTACAAGTTCTAATACTTAATTTTCAATTAATTCTTCACTTCTTTTACAGAGACACATGAGGGTGTGCAGGACATGGCATGTGACACTTTTATTAAGATTGCACTGAAATGCAGACGACATTTCGTGACACTCCAGATCGGTGAGGCGATGCCGTTTATAGAAGAAATTTTATCTACTATTAGCAGTATCATTTGTGATCTCCAAACGCAACAAGTAAATATGGATACAAATTTAAATCTATATTTAAAATTTAAGTATAAAAAAGTCTTCAATTATTAAATTTAATCTTTCTTTTTTATTTTTTAAAGGTGCACACATTTTATGAAGCGGTTGGTTACATGATAGGTGCCCAGGTTGACACAATAGTGCAAGAACACTTAATAGAGAAGTACATGCTACTGCCGAATCAAGTTTGGGACGATATTATAAGTCAAGCATCGAAGGTAAGATAGTAATCTTAAAAATATACTTCATTTCGAGTCTTATAATTCGAATTTAGAATTTTTTTAACTTTATATATTTACGAATTTTTAAACAATTGATTAACTGTTTCAGAATGTGGACATTTTGAAGGACCAAGAAGCTGTGAAGCAGCTTGCCAGCATTCTCAAGACAAACGTCCGAGCGTGTAAAGCCCTTGGACACCCTTACGTAATGCAGTTAGGCAGAATATATTTAGATATGTTGAATGTTTATAAGGTCATGAGTGAAAATATAAGCGCTGCCATAGCCTTAAACGGAGAGATGGTGATGAAGCAACCTTTGATCAAAAGTATGCGAGTCGTCAAGAAGGAAACTCTTAAATTAATTTCGGATTGGGTCAGCAGATCAAACGACCACCAAATGGTAAACCTCATAAATTATAAATTACACTGTTCTACAATTATGAACCATAATATTAACTATGACATCATCAACGTTCCTTTAATTTTATTGTTATTCGCGCAGGTTTTGGAAAACTTTATTCCTCCTTTATTAGACGCAGTTTTGCTAGATTATCAAAAAACGAACGTTCATTGCGCCCGAGAACCGGAAGTACTAAGTGCTATGGCGACAATTGTGAACAAACTCGAAGGCAATATTACGAGTGAAGTACCTAAAATATTTGACGCTGTATTTGAGTGTACTCTAGAGATGATTAACAAAGACTTCGAGGAATTCCCCGAGCACAGAACGAATTTTTTCCTTTTACTACAGGTATACACTTTTTTTTAAATATTTAAAATAATTTTTTATATTGTATGATTGAAAAGTAAGAAGGGTCTTGTTATGCAATTTTCAGGCAGTGAACGTCCACTGTTTCCCAGCTTTCCTCTCGATTCCACCCGCGCAGTTCAAACTTGTCCTGGACTCTATCATATGGGCTTTTAAACATACTATGAGAAATGTAGCTGACACGGGCCTGCAGATTCTCCATCAGCTTTTACAAAACATCGAACAGCACGATATGGCCGAACAAAGCTTTTACCAGACATATTTTACAGATATTCTTCAACACATATTCAGCGTAGTGACAGATACTTCTCACACAGCCGGTAAGCTTTCTCTACATTTATATTAATTTAGCTGTTAAATTTTTAAATTAAAAATTGACGCTTTACATAGTCTAAAATATCTAATGCATTGATAATATAAAATTCTGTTTTTGTTTGGTTGTAGGTTTGACTATGCACGCAACGATTTTGGCGTACATGTTCTCCCTAGTGGAATTAGGAAGAATTCAGGTGCCACTTGGTCCGATTCCTGACAACACTCTGTACGTTCAGGACTTCGTAGCGAGACTCCTCAGAGCGGCTTTCCCGCATTTAACGGACAACCAAATTAAAATCACAGTTCAGGGCTTGTTCAACTTGAATCAAGACATCCCTGCCTTCAAGGAGCACTTGAGAGATTTTCTCGTTCAAATCAGAGTAAGTTTTTATTTTTTTATACTATAGCTTTCTATATTTTTCTATATTGAATGAAACAGAAATAGGAAACTTTTCTTCGAGGAGGTTGCGTGAGGGTAGCTACTCAGATGGTAGCATATTCACTTTATAAATGATTTTTTTTTTTTTTTTTCAGGAATACACTGGAGAGGACGATTCTGACCTGTACTTGGAAGAGCGAGAAACTGCGTTACGAACAGCTCAGGAGGATAAGAGGCGGCAACAGATGGCCGTACCCGGAATCCTAAATCCCCACGAAATGCCAGAAGAGATGCAGGACTGAATCGACCATGACCTTCAGCCAATTTTCTCATCAAATCCGATCGAGAAATGCTTTGCCGTAGGTACTATCGTATCCCCTTATCCGCCACCCCTACCACTATCGCATCCACCACCACCACTACTAGTTTACAAGACCTTACTATAGAAAGAAAAAACCACAGTGCTGGTCACTAATGCCTTTCTCTGACTGTTGAGGTCAATTTAAATCAGATCCTTAATTCGGTAGCCTGTCAGGAAGCCAATAATTCTCAGCACTGTGCTTAAGCCGCCGAGTGTACAATATTACGCCCTTGTTACGGAAATAAGCCCGAACTGCGGTGACTGTTTGTTTGTCTGTTATAGGATTTTAAATGAAACAGAGTTTTTGTTGTCGACTAAATGCGAACACCTGCTTGGCGATGCTATTTCGTGTACTTTTGTACATTTTGCACAGATTAAACAAACTTAATCCTTGTTTTCAGGGTTGTCGATTAATGAAATCTAAAGGCTACGATTTTTAGTTTTATAGAATTCGCATGGAATTTGACAGAAAGTCAACGAGAGATTGAAAGAATATTTGAATGTGTCTGAGTGCTGCTAATTTGTACAAAGAATTTATCGATGGTTGAATTCGTTAAAAATAAAAGACTTTCTTAGTTGAACAGTGGACATTTGTTAGAATGAGCTGGAGCGCTTGCTTTTGTTACTTGGAATAAAGAGACAAGTTCACAATTATTTTTCGTTTTTTGTATTATTAATTATCACAATTATAATTTTTTATTGGAAAGTATGGTATTGAAAAGTATCGAATACTATCTCGGACCGTCAAATTCACGCCCGATAGCAGAAACGGATAAAAGGAAAATGAATTGATGGTGCATTAAATAGAATCGCCGCAGCAGGATTTTAAGCGATATAAATATGCTAGATGAATATGTGTGTTTTTATCTGAGTGAAGCTGTATTATATACATACTACTATTATTGCTATTATAATAGATTGCGAATCTTGAATTGGCAATTTGTAAATTAAAAATGATCATAACTAAGTTACTTTACAGAATTTTCTTTCCCATTCGAGCGATACGAGATCGTAATTTTTAGCGAATAACAGTCACAACTTCCGTTACAGTTGCAGTTTCTCAATTCAACTCACTCTCAGTTGTCTCTCGATTGAATGGATTCGTAATAACTCGAATCGCCTTTGTCGGACTTGGATTCAATGTAAAATAAGTCCGATTTGATTCCTTTTTGTAGAAATAAAATATTCAAAGATTCGATTTGATTCGAGGAGCATTTAGATCGGAGGAAAGGCGAATGTCAGAATGTCGAATGATCTTTTTCACCGGCAGTGAATCTAGGTAGCGAGAATCTTTTTATAATATACGCGACCCTTTTATAAAGTGGTGTAGAGAAAAATAAAAAGAGGTGGAGTAAGAAAATCCTTGTGGATGTTGTATAGTCGTTGAATTTCAAATCGAATAATTTTGCCTAGCGTATATTATATAGATAGACCAATGCAAAATGATGCGGACTATAAACTATAAGAACACGAGACTAAACGATGATGAGACAAGGCATTGCGCTTTACTTCCGACTGGAAAATCGAATGAATGTTATGCATTTCACTGAGCCACGTTTCGTGCGCTGGCATTATAACTTATAGGGTAATTGTATAGAAATGTCCTTTGGCTAAATAAATGTGATACGATCGATTTGTAACAAACTGTTCATATAATAAGAAGCACGTGAATGGAAAATATTTACTTTGCTCCATCAACGGGAATTTATTTTCACACCTACCATTTAATTTGTTTAGGTATTCCGAAGTCTAAAAATCTTTTTTTTTTAAGTCACCTTGCAAACATTCATTACTAATTCCGAAAATATTTTAAAAATAAGATTTAATTCCATGCACTTGATGTAGCAATGTTTGTTAGGCAGATGTCACAATTTGGATTACCTAATTCTTTCAAATTTACGAAATCCTGGATTCAAATAGCGAGGGAAAAACTTTACTTTTAGTAAGAACAAAGGGGGAATTTAGTGGAATTTTGGATTTTTGAATTGACAAATTTGTGGGTATGAACAATAGGACGAGATCGAAATTGATGTAGGACAACATATAGGGAATTTATGTTAGGAGAAGTGAAAAAAGCCAGCTTAGAAGCTTTAGAGCCATTACTAATCGTATCATGCGACTCGAGTTTTAAAGGCAGGCCTTGAATAACGAAAGAAAAATCTTTCAATGCGTCACGCGCGTCTTCCGAAATTATTATTTTTCACTGTGCCTAATGTAAAATTAATGTTACTTGATGTATTACTAATGTTAGCGTTAAATTTCTGTCTTGAAAGGTTTAGTTCTTCAGGGTCGCAAATTTGAATTTGAAGTCTCAGTGCTTTTAAAACTGATCTTTACTATACTATTTCAATACTTTCTAATTTTAACAGCATTTAATTCCTAATTTATAAGTTTACAAATTCCAATGTTCCCAGTTTCGAAATATCAATTTTGGACGCTTTCTAATTTGCAAGTCTATCAATTGAATTGCTGTAAAATTTAAGCTTTTCTGAACTCAGTAATTTGAATTTTCAATATTTAAAAATCCGAATGCTTCCAAATTTGAATACTTTTAATTTCAAATGCTTCTTAATTTAAATTCAGCGATCATTTTTCATTATTAAATAGAATTAAAAACATCCACTACATAAGTTTCGCCATTTATTTACTGTCTAAACAAAATTGAACTGCTGAAAAATGAATCTGAAAATATTGTAAGACATTAAATTTGAAGAAAAAAATGCAGTCAAGAAGACGCGCGTTTATCCAATTAAAAAATTTTCTTTTGAGCTAATAAAAGTTAATATTTAAACATGAAATTCACATGTTTGTATAATTGCCTAAATATTTCTGCGGGAGCAGAAAAAAAAATGAAATTTTAGAGTGGAGAAAAAGATGTACTTTGAAAAAGAGTAATTCGGATGTGTATAACGTTAGAAATATTAGAATATTATGGCATTCGAAACTTAAGATAAGTACCAGAAAAATGTAACTATCGAACGTCACAAAATGGTATTAAAATACTTTTAACAATTAGTATATTATCAAGTAAGGATATTTGAAGAAAATCGAGATTTTTTTTAGGTCACCCCACCAAGTCCGTCAGATGTTTGATATTTATATATTGGCTGAGATGGGAAAAATATTTGATTTATCTCGGATACTTCCGATTTCGAAAAATATTGATATGTTCAGTATCAAAGATTCTCCCTGCATATAGGTATGATCGTATTTTAATTAAACCCCTGAGAACGTACCAGAGTGTAGATTTTTCTAAGCCTCTGAACAGTGGCAGTAGAGTAATTGAGAAGAAAAACGTGTGATAGTTCATAATTACGAAAATAGTACATCGCGCGTGCCTGCGTGTGCGTGTGTGTGTGGATGATAAGTTAAGAATTCTATCGGTTATTCATTATAACGACGAAGTATGTAAAGAGTTTATAATAATACTTACTAATAAAATATAAAATACCGCTGTATTTTTTCATGTATTCTTTTTTTTTCGTTTTTGATTTTATCTAAATGATACATTTTTTTCTTCTATAGCAAATGTTTTGATATCTCTATGGAACTAACAATAAGTAGCGGATATTTTATAGTTGAGGGCCTTGGATCCAAGTTCTAATGTCAAAATTCGATTTCTTCATTTTACTTAACAAATGCGTATTATAACTAGATATTTTTTTGCTCTGCAGCACTGTTCACTTTTTAAATAATTATAATATTTGTTAAGTAAAATCAGGAAATCGAATTTTGAGTTTAGAACTTGGTCCAACACCCTGAATCAAATTTGAGAAACTCAAAATTTATCTTTCCACACAAATTTATGAAGTGATTCAAGTATTTTTTTTTACCTAAAAATATATCAACAAATATCCATGCGATTTTTTAATAGAATCAGCTTTCTAAATTCTAAATGGATTTTTTATTCAATGAAGAATGGAAATGCTTCATTGTGTTTATATCTTTGAATCATACGCTAATCAACATCAGAGATCAGAATTCCTTGAAAATATTTTATGAGAAATTTTTTCAAGTACTTACATCAGATCAATAAGAAAATAATTAACTTAATCATTATCATTATCATTGTACATAACGGATAATTCGCAAAACAGAATTAAAATTTTCCTTATCCTTACAGAGGGAATGGAAATGTCTTTTGATAGGTGTTAAGATAAGTGATTTTTCCCCTCCCACTTCATTCATAAATATAAAAGCTACCGGCGTAGCTTAAAGTGTTATAAGAAACTGCCGAGGATTCTTTGATTTTTTTTGCGCTTTGTTGCATTAACTTAATTGTTACATACAAATATGGCAACTTTAAAATTTAAAGAAGCGTCGCCCTATATTAAAAAACGACCTGAAGCACCTCCTGAGGATTATTTATTTACAAAGTAAGTATCTATTTGATAAAAAGCACAAATTATGTACATATTTTAATAAAAAGAACGATCTCACTGTTATTCTAATTCTACACTTTATTCTAAGCAAACTTTCGAGAATCCCTAACAATAAATTATTTAAAAGTGGTACGAAAGCTATTTTCAATAATCACCATTGGTTAATATTTATTCATAAGGCTCAATTTTTTGATAAAATAATTTAGAGAAAAATATTGTTTTACTAGAAAATATAATTGCTAATATAGAGGTATTGACATTTTTGACATCATTTATATTTTTATTATCTTTCACAATTTTTAATAAAGGACAATCGATTAAAAAAATGCTAATCGTTATTTTTTTTATATTATGTCTGGTATAACACATTCGATTGTGTTATCGAACATTGAACTTCCGCCCAATCTTGTACTTTGATATTGAGAGACGATTACGATATAATTTAGAATAATGAAGGATTTCCTTCATCCAAAAATTGTCCGACCTTAATGTTACAGATATTTGGCGAATATTTCACTGGAAAGTACTTCAAATGAAGA
>JAUESH010000043.1:8492884-8510349 GCA_032275165.1 Synergus magnus | reverse complement strand
AAGAGATTTCATGAAATTTTCGTGAGATTTAAGGAATTTGGAAAGAATATTATAAGTCCAATGGATTTCTTATAGTTTTAATGGATTTCCAAAGATTTTGAGAAATTTTAAGGGATTTCGTGGAATTTTAAGTTACCAAAAGATTTTCAAACATTTTTTTAATGAATTTTATGGGTTGTTATGGAATTAAAGGGATTTCAAGAGATTTTTATGAATTTTAAAAGATCTCGATATGAATTTTAAGGTACCAAAAAATGTTTAAAATTAATTGAAGGGATTTCATGGAATTTTAAGAGATTTAAAAAGTTTTCTATAGGAATTGCAAAGGTTGTCGTGAAATTTAAAATATATCAAAAGATTTAATAAACATTTTTAAAAAATTTTAAATATACGATTCCTAATTCGACTTTGTATCCCGAATTTATTTCAATTCCTGGTTAAACTGTTGGAATTGTGAATCTGTAAATTTCATTTCAGTAATTAAATAAACTGCATACATTTTATAAGTGAATATTATAGAAATACTCAACAACTCTGTGACTAAAGTTTTATCCATTGAAACTGGTTCCACGGGATGTTACTCGTGTTTTTGCTCGATCCCTCATACCAAGAATTTTGCATCTATTTTTATTTTTTACAAGATCTTTATCTTTTCCATTTTTAAACTAAACATAGATGCATCATCCGTTAGTTTAGTAGTTAGTTAGTTAGTTTTTAGTTTTATATTTTTATTCGACAGGTCAATGAAATGACTACAAGTTCTGATAATATCTAAAACATACTCAGCAGCAAAAACTCAAAAAACCTTGGATATTCAAAATAAATATTTACCGTTTTCTGTATTTATCTTATAACATTTTAAATATAAAAAACTAAAATAAATAAATAGATAATGTAATGTTATACAATGATGTTACATTGGTATATTGTTAGGATATTTATATTATATATTATTATAAAGATATAAACTTTTTATTGACAAATTAGCTTGCTCGAATGTTGCACAAATCGAGCATACACCTATAGAAAAATGTCTTTTTTACATAAAGTAAGAATTGTTGCATTTCACAGAAACGTAAAACTTGTTCTATTTCACATAGAAGTAAAATCTGATCTATTTCACACAAAATATAAAGTTATTTGAGAAGACAATAGGCAGTATTGCAGTGATTTCGCATAATTTACTAGAGATTCCTTTAAAAGATTTTACGACTTTGAAACGTTTTGAAATAAACATTTTTAAATTTGGCTTGGTTCCAATTCGATTTTATACAATTTTCAAAGATTTAAATTATTATTAGTTTAATTAAAAACCATACAATTTTGAACGTTTAAATTAAAAATTGTTGGACTACAAGGTTTTCATTTTCAAATTTGCCACTTTTAAAGATTTGAAATTGAAACCAAACACACGGTTTTTAAAATTATGTTTCAACAATTTATTATAAATAATAACTCACGCCATCATGAATATAGTGCCGCTAATCCTAAGATTTTTTTCTCATTAAATAATCTTTCCTCTATTCACACATTCACTTTTCTATGGGGGCCCCATAAAACAATCGTACACTCCGCTTTCCCATGCAGCAATTAATTATCACGAATTAACACCAACAAAACTCTTTTTATAACACAACATCTCTCATCTGCGACTAGAAGAGACAAGATTTGACGTCAATTTACTCTTTGGTATCCGAAAAAAAAGAGAGACCGTGCTACCAAGTGCCACCAGCCCGCGTGCTTGGATACGCACAACTACCTGAAAGGTAAAATTGGTGAACGGATCCCATGGAACCTGAGGAAACTCAGTGTCGTATTTAGCTTGGGAGCAAGCCCCAGAAAATGAAAAGAGCATGAGACTAGAAAAGAGAGTGAAAAAAATCTTAAATTACTTTCAATCTTCAATATTTGAATGAGAAGAAACAATGTATCGAACCTTATCTTTCGCCTGTTCAAGTCACTCCTTTTCCTTTTCAATCTAATTCCGCCTTTTTCTTAACTGAATCTATTTTTCCACCTATAAGCACCTCCAGGGTGGCCACAAGATTCAATTTTTCAATTTTCCTGACATTTCCCTGACTTTTCCCTGACTTTCAGACGAATTTCTCTTACAGAAAAGTATTAAAATGCAAGTAAATTTTCAATAATAATGCTATTGAAATTTTTAAAAAAATTCCGCATATCACTTCAATTCTTTTGAAACTCGAATGAAATCTTTTTAAATCCCCTAAAATTCTACGGTATCTTTTTTAAAAATCCCTTAAAATTTCATAAAGTTCTTTAAAATTCCACTAAATCTTTTAATTATTATACAAGTCTCTTGTAAGCCCTTCAAATTCCTAGAAACCTCTTAAAATCCCTTAAAATTATTGAAAATCGTTTGAAATCATTAGAAACCCAGAGAATGTCAAAGAATGCCTGGAAATTCTTTATAATCCTTTGAAATCCTCGGAAAGATTCTAAAATCGTGGAAATTTAAAGGATTTTAAGAGATTTAACAAAATTTTCAAAAGTTATCGTAGAATTTTTAAGAATACCAAGAGATTTTTTAGAAATTTAAAATAATTTCAAATAATTTTTTAAGGGATTCCAAAAGATTTTTTAGAAATTTAAGATTTCAAAAGTTTCTTTTAAGAATTTTAAAGGTTGTTGTGAAATTTAAGGTACATATTTTAAAAGATTAAATGAGCATTAAAAAAATTTCAGATATGATTCATAATTCTACTTTGTATCGGGGTTTATTTTAATTCTACGTTATTTCCCGGTTTTCTCGATGAGGAAACACTCTGATCTACAATCATCCGTATTCTTTTGAATCCCAGGTGGATATAATATGGATAACTTATTATCCAAAAATCTCTATCTGTTTCTATATTTTTCAATTTTTTTATTTGCAGCAGAGCAGAGTTGTTCGAAGACCCTGGATGCGTAACTCATGCCCTTCCTCGAGGTTCGCGGACTCTAACATAACGGGGAATCTAGCATGAGGCAACCACGGCCACCTCACTACGAGTACATACCGCCACCCGATTAACTTCTAGTGCTTCTAGTAAAGAATAACAAGAGAAGGAAAGATAAAATGGTGGGGAAAGAGAAGGAAGAGTTCAGAAAAGAGTCTAGCGTTTCTCGGCCTTTCACTGCGGTCGTACTCGTCAGGGCTGTGCCACACCTGAAGAGAAGGAGGAATTACCTGTCTGAAAAAAGAACAATGAAATTAGACGCAGTAAAACGAAAAAAGTGGAAATTATATAAATGAGTCATTTCACAAAATATAGAAGCTTGTCGCGACTTTGTTTAGGAGCAACAGTTCTTAGGTTTTGACCCTGTTAGAAAAAAAGATAGAAAAAGGGATAGAAATTTTGCAATAGAAATGCACAAAGAGGAACTGAAAAAAAAAAAAAGAAACGATAAATAAAAGGATTGATTACGCTGGATTTGAAAAAGTTGAATGAATTAGAGTTCAAGAGCGTGTTGAAAAAATGTCAATCGTGCCTTTAGGCAAAAGAAACGAGTCGGTGATAAAGTGAAATCCAACGAAGATGTTTCGTTACGAGTCCAATGACATCGTAATTAATATTTGAAGTGAAAGAGTTTTCAAATGCGTACACTCTGTAATATAAAATAGAGTCTAAATGAAACTTGACTTCAGAGAAAAAGTTCTCGAAAGTAGTATCTACTTATCCTTTTCCTAAACGACATTCCTTTCATCAGTTTTTTAACTGACACTTATACATGTACATACATCTTATAGCGATCTCGTCATCTTTCATGGACCAGTTTGCCAAGATGTTGGCTACAGAAAGAATTAAGGAACTCTGTTCGAGATATGCTTGTGTAATTCGTCTTGATTTCATTATCAAGAGAAAATAAACATATTAAGGAAAAAGAAAAAAATATTGTTTTCATGTTTTAATATTCTTATTAGATATTCCATAGGAAAGTTAGTATTGTCACATGGAGTAATTATTTCCATGATTTAGCAATTTTTTCTTATGACCATAATTTACACCCCTGAAACGTAATGATTCAAAATTAGGGATCGGAAAATAAACTGATATCTGATCTTAAATCTCAAATCTCAATGTTTTATAAAAATATCAATAACTTATTTCAAATTATTAACATTCTTTAATGAGCTGATTTTAAAGGTAAATTTCTATAGAATCTGATAGACTTATTGAAATAATTGTACAATTATTTCTCTGCTTTAAAATACGTGAAAAGTTCAATATCATCTGATCAATTGGAAAATAATAATTTTTCTCAACAGGAAAAATATTCAAATATGTTCAGCAACTTTTTTGCGCCTAACTTTTTATTGCTTTTTTTGCAATATGTAGGGGAATAATAATTGTACAATTATACCAATAAGTTTTTCAGATTCTATAGAAATTTACTTTTAAAATGAGCCCAAGAAATTTAAAAAATGTTGATTATTTCGACAGTTACTGATGTTTTTATAAAATATTGAGATTTAACGTTTTTTTGCAATACCTTCTTAACAATTTAGTTAAAATGTTGATACTGTATACTTTATACAGAATTAAAATGTACACAATGCACACAATGCACATCAGAAAACGTCACTGAATTAAAAATGATTGAAGTGTGATGCAAATGTTGGAGGTTAAATGAATTGAAAAGTAAACGGTAAAAAACGAGATTGATTTGGATCATTTTGATTCAAAGCGTTGTGAATTTGACCAAATTTTAAATCAATTTAATTAATTTCAATATTTCAACGGACACCTTACCGGGTTGCCCGGGGTGTGATTTTTTGTTTTCTACAATTTTCAAAAGAAAACTTTATACATACATACTTGAATCTTCTTCCTTTTTAACGGATTATCTCCTGACACACCAAACATTCTTTCTTTGAACTTTTTCATAATTTATAATTGCTCTCTATATTTCTTCCGATAATTATTTACAACTGCAAACTGGAATACATTTCCAATGATTTTCAAGACAAAATTCCTGGAACCGCTAGAACCCCTGGAACGAAACATGCGGAACTAAGCAGACAACAGTGGCCCTAAAAAGACGCGCTCGACATCTGATTGGTTGATATTCGCGCGCAGTTTAAAATGCTACAAAATATTATTTTTATTGTTTATTATAAATAATGGCATTTTAACTTATAAAAATGTTTATTAGACCGATATTAAACTGGAATACATTTCCAATGATTTTCAAGACAAAATTCCTGGAACCGCTAGAACCCCTGGAACGAAACATGCGGAACTAAGCAGACAACAGTGGCCCTAAAAAGACGCGCTCGACATCTGATTGGTTGATATTCGCGCGCAGTTTAAAATGCTACAAAATATTATTTTTATTGTTTATTATAAATAATGGCATTTTAACTTATAAAAATGTTTATTAGACCGATATTAATGAATCTTGATAAAGATAAAAATTAATTAAGTGCATATTGTACCAAAGGATATTTTTTATTTAGACAAAATGCACTTCATTAATTTTTAGCTTTATCAAGCTTCATTAATATCGGTCTAATAAACATTTTTATAGTTTAAAATGCCATTATTTATAATAAACAAAAATAATATTTTTTAGCATTTTAAACTGCGCGCGAATATCAACCAATCAGATGTCGAGCACGCCGCATGCGCAGTAGAATACTAGCAGACGACACCACAAACAGTGAAACAGCTGATTAACATACATAATAACGATAATAACATAACAACTCTAATTTCAAAACACGCGCACGCGACGTATAACACAGTATAACATTGATCACAATTACAATGTTAAGTAGAAGATTTCTATGTACCTTTGCTCAGAGGAATTTTATTAGTATTTACAAGAGAACCTTCCTTACATTACAATCTACTGCAACAAATGCTATTGATACAACCAACCACAAATGCTTATTTCAAAATTCAGTTCCTAACCTATACACAGTAAAAAGATTCAGAAAGAAAAAGCATTCTGTAAATGAACAACAGGTAAAGTAATTACTTAATAATTATCAGGTAATTTAAGATTTTTAATTCCATAGACATGTTTTTTTATTATTCACGTCTAGAACGAAGTTTTTGAAGAAGAAGAAGAAGAAGAATCCATATCTGAACTTCTTGAACCCTTGGAAAAAGTTATAAATAAAAATGTCCCTTCCATGCGATTAGATGGTATCATTAAAGCAGGTTTAGGAATAGCACGCAAGTAAGTATTCAGATTATATTATTTAACAGTTAATACGGTGTAGCATCATACAGTAATAATATTTTTATATTTCTTTGGAGCTTTTTGCAATTTACATGTACCAGAAGTTTTGAACGTTCCAATAAACGAAATATTTTTTCCCAATTCTATTTTATCCAGAAATATTGTTCCAACTAAAAATAACAATAAAAATTACAAGTTTCTTTCATACGGAACTATTTTCAATGTAAATGAATCAATATTTTAAAATTGTTTCTAGTTTAAAATACATAAATTCGTTCATTTGAACGTTGAGATCTTTTCAGCCATCAATTTACTCCATCTGTCTGTAAGTTTCTTGCAAAAAATTGTCTTTAAACTATATTCTTTATTTCACAGCAAAGTAGACGTTGCCTTTTATGGAAGTAAAATTCGAGTCAATGGACGGAAGGTTATCAAAAAAAGTATGGAGGTAAGCAGTTTAAAATTATAATTATTAGTAAAGTAATAAGAGTCACAATTACTTTTTCTTTTATTCAAATCCTAAACTACAATTTTGTCCAACTGTCAGGTTCGAGAAGGTGACGAAATTGATCTACTAGTTGGCAAAAGCCCAGATAATCCCGATTTCCTAGTTGTTCATCGCATAAGAGTTTTATCAACGAATTTCGTATCAGGTGGAAGAAGAGTGAGTTTAATTAGAGACAAATCGTTGATAATTGAAGATTATGAGAGAAAATAGAGGTTCGTGTATTACATTAAAAAATACCAATTATATAAATATCAAAACATAATAAATCTTTTATTATATAAATTTAAATTATTGGTGTGTACATTAAACTCATTAATATTAAACCTCGCTTACTTCGCCTTTTGATGTTTCTCGTAATAGTTGCACAGACTGAAATAAAGAGAAAAATATTACATTTTTATTTAAATTTTCTAAAAAAAAAAAAGATATAATTATAAAGTATATCATTTACGTATGAAGCTCCAAGGACTCCTTTTAAAGATAAAACTTCAAGTTTACTGATAACATCCAATACATTGAATGATGTTTTAATAATCTGCGAATAAAACATCAAATATATTTTTATTTATTATTCAATTTTCACTAAGAATATTTAAAGTTTTAAATTAATTCAATTACCTTTAAAACATTATTCTTATGATCATCATCCAAAAATGGTAGAAGAATAACGACAAATTGGACTTGATTACAATCGAAGCAATACTGTATTACATCCTTGAAGTTTAACTTATTTACAACAGGACAAGTGTATAAAAGTCTGAGAACCCTTATGCAATCATCTATTTGTTGTGGAGTGGGATTAGTATCTATTCTTCGGAAGGTTTCTAATATTATTAGCTGCCATCCTGCTGTATATCCCGTGCAATTAACAACATAACTTAGAGTTGCTGTTATGGGCAAAAATCTTTCGAGTTCGGTCACCTGTAAAATGCATAAAAGAGTCAAGTTATTTATGCAATAATTTCTTCAAAGGGTATTTAATTCGTCACTTATTTCAAATCTCACCATTGACATTTTTGCCATTTCATTCAAAGTTTTGTCCCATAAGTGATAATCCTCTACGTTAAAGTCCAGGCAAATGCGTAAAATTAGAGAGAGTACAAATGGCGAATGAAATTGAGTCGTGAGTAACATCTGAGCAAGTTCAGCTTTTGAGCAAGTTTCAAAACTTCTAACGCTGTATCTCAAGCCGAGGTTTTCCAATTCGCTCAAGTATTGTAAATGCTTCATGTATTGCCTTAAAACATTATATAGACATTGAAATACTTTGCAAATGTTTAAAAAAAGGAACCTAAGAAAGTAAAATACTCTAAATGAAACTTACTTAATATTGTTAATATCACGACTTGTTAACTTTTCCAACGTTTTAATGTCCAAGATGGTGTGCAAAACTTGAAGGGCACGATAACGAACTCCAAGGGCAAAATCTTTTGTGTTCTCGTTGAATGCAATATTCATCAGAAAGTGAGCTGATTGTACTGAGTCTCCATGGTCGAGAATGTATGAGGCCCTATATAATAAATTTATTTTTTATTAGTCAAGAATCAAAAGAGTAAAACAGTGTCTCAATTCGAATTCTTTTTTATTTATACCTCAATAAATTTTCATCGGTAACAGAATCCACATCTTGATTTGTCGACTCCGTTGAAAACATTTCTGTATAACTATCATTTATTCCCACTTCTTTTACTCCTGGCTTGAGCCACTCCAAAAGTAAATCTGTTCGAAGTTTAACCATATTAAGACTAAAAAGCTTCCCGAGACAGTCGGCAACTGAATTTATGTCCGGTCTAGTTGGTGTAGCAGCTCTATATCTTAGAGGAATACTTTCATCCATGTAAATTTCTCGTATCAATTTTTCTGGATCAAATGTTAAGCTCAAGTAACGCTCTTGACCCAATCCATGAGTGTACAGTATATGTTTCGAAGTGAAACGATGATATTTAGATTGGATTTTCTAAAAAGGGAGGATAATATGAAGACTTGTCGAAGAAGGATAAGAATTTAGTAATTAGAAGACTTACCTCCAGCATTTCAGTTCCACTCCAATGGATAATGGTATCTTCGATCTCCATAATGGAATTCTTTTCCCACAATTTGGCGTGATTGTAACACTCTTGAGCAGCTGCAACTTGATCAGCACCTTGAAGATTTATGAACACATAAATTACTAGCAGAAATTTACCCAGCGTTGCCTGGGATTTTAAAAGATTATGTGATTAAAAAATTTCAAGTGATTTTAAACAGATTTCAAAGGATTAAAATAGAATTTCAGTAACTTTAGGGAGTTTCAAGATATTTTAAGGGATTTATTATGACTTTAAGGAATTTCCAGCAGTGTCTACTGTGCGGAAATTTAAGGAAATCCGGAAGTTGACCGAGAGTTAAAAAAAATCCGGGAATTGTCCTGTCAAGTGATTTTAATGAATTTCAAGGGATTTCGAAATATTTTTAACGATTTCAAGATAGATAGATATTGATAATATCGGCAAATCAATTGAAATCTTTTAAATCTTAGAATTCTTTTAAATCTGTCAAAAAAAAAATGTCAAACCTGGTGGTGTGTGATTAGCAACATAGTACAAAGCTGCAGTTCCATATTCCAAAGCCTTCGGTCCTGACATTAGCTGAATGCACTTTTTTATTTCCTTAAGTAAAGCACTGTGTTTTGGATAGAGCGACCACTCAGAATTATTTCCTGCTGAATGATCACTCCAAGTTTGAGCCACTGCACCTTTGATCGCTAGGGTGCAAATTAAGTCTTGTTGTAATTCCAAAATGGGAGCGATTTCTAACCACTTTTCATACGTCTTTAAATTTAATTCAGGAGCTGAAAACAAAATGATTGAATTAAAATCTATTAATTTAATATATTAATTTCATGTCAACAACAAAACTTACTGATTATTTTCCACTGGTTTACGGTTGGTATAAAAGGAAGTCTCCATTCAGCGATCTGAGGCAAAGCACTATGCTCTGGATGTTGCTGCGCCCATTGTTCTTGTTCGATTTCAGTTGGTTTTCTAAAAAGACGAATTTATGTTATGTATTGCAAATTTCTTAACATTAAAATTAAAACGTTATCTTTCATACCCAACTCGTGTGTAATTTTGCAAAAAGTAGAAATGATTGATTCTACTTTCATTCCTGTCACCCAAGAGATCCATGATAATTAGAAATACTTCATAATAGTAGAAGTTTATCTAAAATTTAAGAGACATATAATATTAATTTAATTATATTTGATATGCACTAGTAAACAAATTCATCTTTTGTTCAATTTACTTGAGGTTCTATTGAATTAATGCGGCTCTCCAAACAATGCTTGTCTTCGATTCTATTAACGATATCTTTACACGTTACTTCAAGTTTCTTCACTTCGTTCTCATCAATCTTCAATTCTGAAAGTATTTTCAATTACCATTTTTTAATCCTGTTCATTAGTCAACTTATTTTCCTATTTAGTACATAAAATGCGCTTACCTTTGATTCCGTTTATAGTAACTGTATTTAGAGTTGGGTTCCACTTTTTTAACAATACTTCCAAGTAAAGCATCAGACAATCATTCAAATTGAACTGGAAATCTTCACAAAATTCTTCAATGAGTTCCAACGAAATCTCAATTTTCAAACCCATTAGGCGTTGTAGAATTTCTCGTCTACTCTCAATATCGCTGTTGAGCAGTTCTGTAAAATATTAACGTTAAAGTCTTACCTACATATTTACAATCAGGGAAAATGGTTAAAGTTAAGATATAAAGATATAAAGTAAAAACCTTTGTAGGAAATTCCGAAATGGGATAACTTTTTCGCCCAATAATGTAATTTTCTGTATTTGTTATATTCTTCCTGTAGCTGGTCTTTTATTAAATGAAAATATTCCCAACCAATCTGCGATATCATTCGATGACGAATATAATCCGATTGATAGCCACAACTATATAAGTATAAAAGTTTCTTTTTTAATATTCAAGGACAAATCGTTCCATAAATAAGTAACAGCTAAGGTAAGGTACTTACGATTCAAACTCTTCACGGAACCATTGCAAACTTTTAGATTCAGGAAGCATAAAAAGGCAAACCAAGCCTAATTGTAAGTCAAACGAACGAGTACTCATAACTTTTTGCAATAGTGAAAGTAAATACTGGTACATAGCATTTTTGATTTGGGAATTCTCATTTGCCGTAAAAGCGTAACAGCAGCTGAAATGCAGGGTTTTGATAATTTGTAGAGTTGAGTAATCCAAATGCTCCATTTGAATTTTATTTACATTTTCCATCCACTGGATTATCAACTTCCCGACTTCATCCTACAGATATTTTTAAATTAATAAATGTGTAGTGCTGAGAATGTTTATGACTATTGAATAACAATACAGAATGTACACAAACCTCTTTTGAAGATTCATAATAATTCGGACTGCAAATAATGTCGCCGGTTGCAGCTAAAGAGTATAAAATGAAAAAGAATTATGAGTGTAAATAATATTTCACTAAAAATATTTCTAAATCCAAGGGTTTAGTTCAATATTTTCTTATCGAAATAAAATTAATTTACGTACCTCTGCAGAGTAAGTAAATCTTTAACGAATCTTGAAAAAGTTTCAACAAATTTAATCTTGAAGAAATTGTTGTATCACTATACATCGTATATAGTTTCCATATGGACGCAGTTGTTGCGCCGTAATTAGAATCGGCTTCATTTGTTTTCAAACAACATGTCTCATTATATATTTTCACCCAATTATTCAACGCCAAACTGCTTTGTAATTCAGCTGAAAAACAAACAATTTGCAATTTTTTAATATTTTACATCTTGAAAATATCGAGAAAAAAAATGATAAAGACATAATAATTATATACTTACTGCTATGTGCTGTATTTATTGAAGCAATGGATAACTTTTGAATGCTTTCAGATAGTTCAGGGCTGCTCTCTTTGTTTAACAAAGATGTTAAACAAATTCTCTGCACATATGATACATTGTATTCTTCAAATTCACTCGTCTTTTCAGCCGTTTTTCTGATAAAGATAATGAATGATTATTAATAATTATCTAATTTATTTTTTTCAAAAACTAATAAATTAATATTTCATAAAAGGTCTATATGTACTTACGAAACCACATAATTTAACATAGAGAGCTTTTCTGTTTTTTCACATAAAAGACTCTCGACAAGCAACTTGGGTGCTTTTAGTAACTCTGCCACTTTCCGTGCATTTTTGTAAATTAAAGGAATCGAATTGGTATCCTCTTGAGTTTTAATTTCTGTAATAAATAAAATCGTCTTTATAATAGATATGAAAAATGATCTCAATGTAATAAATATAGTTTACATAATTATATTTTACCTTTCGTTAAATCTGTAATGTAATCCTCCAAAATTTGACTCTTCTTCGTGTGATATTGTGAAAAAGAAACGTTCACATTGAACTTTGTTCTCAAATTGTAAACAGCTTTTACGTGTGGTATAGTGTGAAGAGTATTATCGAATTTCATTGAGGCTGGTTTCGTACGCTGCAAAATATCTCTTAATTTGTCCTCCACAGGATTCAATGCTTCAATGAAATGTTTTAGTGATATATTCACTGTCTATAAAGCAATAAATAAATTTTAAGTACGAATTCATGATATTTAAGGCAAAATAAATAGTATAAATAAAAGAATTTTAATAATTTTAAACGAATCTGATCGGATACCTTCAATTTCAGAGCACCTATCACATAATTAACGATCTGTTTGCAGCAGTACTCAGCTATATCGTCTTCTAAATTGTTTATTATATCCGTTGCCTTCGAAATATCTCTGCAATAATATTTTTTAATAACTGTATGAAATTCCTTTAGAAAAAAATTTAATTAATATTCAATTTTATAAATTACCCTTCACGCAAGCATTTGTTAACAACAGAACCTAAGGCCGAAATTCTCATGGAACGATCAGTTTTGGTTAATTCTAAAATATCATTCACCATGTTCGTATCACCCTGTTTAATAATACAGCCTATCAATCTCTGAAACAAACGTGACTGTCTTTAAAGAATCTAAAGAAGGGGCCATTTTGCAAAAATTTGATTACTAACATTATTTATACCGATTTGCTCAAATCCGTACTTTTTAAGAATGAGTTTAACGGGAACAGAATTTCTTTCAGTTCTGATTTTAGAGACCAAAATGTGATCGTAAGCGTAACTTTGTTCGGCAAGAGAAACCATCGTAGAACTCCAAGGAACTGGGGCTGTTTTCAGAACATCCAGAATCAATTGCAAACGATTTTGAATATTGTGAATCAATCCAATGACTACAGCAACTCGTTTCTCCCAAGGCGCTTCTTCCCAGAACCACCAGTTTTTCGAATTCCTCAATAATTTCTGTATTTTTGGTTAAGTTTTTATTTTCGGTTAACAGTTGGTTCAATACAGAAGGAAGACAATTTAGATAAAGTATTCTATTATAAAGTACTAGTTTTTAGTTTTCTGAAACATACCTGGACATACAAAGAGAAAACATGATCCTTTTTTAAGCCGTGGTTTAACATGTATTGGTGCAAGAACTTTTCATCTAAGTGGTTCATTTCTTCGATGTGCACTTTGTTTAATAATAAATGAATCATTTCCGTAGGATCACCCATGTACGTATCTAAAGGTACCACTATCCTATTAAATCAAAGGAATACTGATTAGCAAAGACAATTTAATTTAAAAAAAAATAGTCTTCAAATTAATGTTGCACCCACTTGTGACTTTCTTTCAATTGTAGTAAATCCGTCAACGCCTGGAAAAGTGTCATAAGACGTTGTAGCGGAGAATTCTTTTCTCCGTATTGCATTCGTGAAAATTCGTGAGAATTTTCGATTTTCAAAAGGTTAATAAAACCTCTCACGAAATCCAATCCGACTTGGGGCCAAAAACTGCGATTTAGCTTTTCCAACTGGTTTGTTTTTCTGCAACTCCATGATATAATTAGTGACAACGTATTGGGTAGAACAGATAACAAACTGGGCACAACATTCTGGAGCCACAACCACAACTGAGAAGCTGGAATATTTTCTGGAATTGCTTCTAACAATTCTGAAACTTTTTTCTCTGACAAGTTCTCTTTTATGTACAAAAAGTGTTGCACCCATATAAGAGCCGCTGCTTCCATTTCACCCTGCATAAAATAAATGCTTAACAAGTTATTTGAAGTTAAAACAAAAACAATAAAAAATAAATTACACAAACTTACAAGTCTCAAATGTTTAATGCATTCGTTAAATAAATCAGCCTTTGAAAACTGTATCCAATCGTTCACTTCTTCCTCTTCGCTTCGATCCACACTTGCGTTTATTTTCCGAATTATCTCGAACGTTTCGAGTTTTTTCAACGTACTTGTGATCACAGAAAGCATAATGGATAACTGTTTGCTGTCGTTGGATTCCTAAGGAAAAATAATTATTTAATCAGCGATTCGATTGCTAGTAAATTAATATATAATTGTTCATTAAAGACTGCTACCTGAACACAACGAACAATTCTATGGCGTGCGTATAAAAGCAATCTCTTCATCTGATTATAGCTCGGCATTAATGCATTATTACAACAATCGCAGACGAATTTCATATCGCTTATTTTATCTAGAGTTACAATAAATTCATCTAAATCGACGAGTTCGGTTTTGCCCCTTGCCCAAGGACCTAACCGATTCAAAAAAAATACTGCCTTTGCACAATAGATACTTTCTGAATTCAAATTATATTTTTCTGCAAAAGTCTCCGCTTCTTCAAACTTTTCTCTCCGCAATAAACGCGCTAAACAACATTCTGGCAAATTTTCTACAAGTGCCTTAACTCGAATCGATTCTATCTCAGCTGTCAAAGATTTTATGCCCTCAAGATAAATGATACTCTCTGTAGAGCATCCTATAGTCTCTACTAAATACGTCGACCTTGAAACCGATATTCGAAACTTTGTCTGCAAATCTAAAAATAAAAATGAATAATTATTTCAGTAAAATTTAAAATGTGAAGAAGAGAGGTTTATGTAAATAATAGTTACCCGAATAGGAGACATATTCCAAAAAAGTCGTAGTTTCATCGTTTAAGGGTTCCCTTAAGATCAAAAGATGAAGAGGATCATTAATGTGGTCTTGGAGAATCAAAAAGTCTCTCACAGGAACATCGTATATTTTCCTTGAAAGCAGAGTCCATGGGCAAATTATGCTCAGAGATTTGTCAGTTCGAAGGCAGATGAGCATCCTATTATTTGGGAATAATTAGATTAACCTTGTTCATAAATTTGTATTCATGAAAGCTTGTTATTATTATCACTAGAACACGTTAGAATAAAAGATGTTCACATTACATTGAATTAAATCAATTAAACTCACTAATGTTTACTTCCAAGAAAAAGGGACCAGTTTTCGTGTTTTATGAGATATTCATGTCAGAAGAAAATTAAATTTTATTTCATGCATAATCTAAAAATTGTGGACTGTGGAAAATTACAATTTCCATGGAAATGTTATTTTTTTCATACATACCTTTCATTTTTTAGAAACTGGACTTTAACGTATTGACAATTCAAAGCTTTTAGTGAACTGAAACATTCACTTGGCCACATTAACGCATTTGAACCAACCATTAATACTAATGTCTCAGTGTTTAATGTACAAACAGCAACTTGAGATACCTGTAATTGATTATTTATTTACAACAATATGTTAAAACAAATCTAGTTCTGATTATTATTTATCAGAAGGATCAGTTATAAAAAGATATAAAGAAAAAAATACCTCATTTTCTACTGGACCCATAAATATCTTAGAGCAATCTAGGCTTTCTGTAATTTTTTCGACTGTTTCTTCATTACCTTCAATAAAGTGATTATGGACAGCCTTATCCTCAAATCCAAATATTCTGCATCAATAAAAAAATAGTAGATTCCATAAAAAAAAATATCTAGAACTTGTGGATACATGATCTCTACATATCTTCAATTTCGAGATCGATTTGTTAATTCTATATTTCGTTGCAAAAAGTTTAATTATATACCTGTAGATGCTGCCATCTGAGGCAATAATAATAATATCCAATGTGACCTTTTTTTCTGTAAATATCTTCACTGCTTTGTTGTTTTGATTGCCTATCTTAGATATGTCTCTGCAAAGGCATAAATTGTAAATAACAACTTTTAAGACTTATTCTAAAAGATTTAAAATTACTTACTTGAAAAATGCCAACTTTCCTTCACTAGGCAAATGTAAACAGTAGAGAATGCCGGTATCGAGTATGATGAATAAAAAATATCCATCTTCAGAAAGACAATAGCTAGTTACCAATGAATCAAAGCCACTGCTGAGAATTATTTCTTTACAGCTTTCGTCTTTAAAGATTGTTATTGATTTATCGATTGCCACGCAAACTTTTGAATACTGGATGGAAGCAGTAACATTGGGAGTGTTAACAATCTGTAAAGGGTCAAACAAATTTTCAAACAATTCTAGAAAGAAATAAGATGAAGATATTTTCTTTAATAAGTACATATTTTATAAATGAAATACAAATACAAATACAAATACAATAATAATGCTATTGAAATTTTATTAAAAAATTTCGCATAATATCACTTCAATTCTTTTGAAACTCGAATGAAATCTTTTTAAATCCCCTAAAATTCTACAGAATCTTTTAAAAATCTCTTCAAATCCTTTAAAATTCCACGACACACTTTAAAATAATTTCAAATCACTTAAAATTCGTAAAAATTTTTAAAATTCACAACCTTGGAAATCTCTTAAAACTCCTTCAAATTCCTAGAAACATCTTAAAATTCCACGAAATCCCTTCAACAAATTCGTTAATATTCCATGAAATCCCTACTTAAAGTTTACTTATTTCTTTTAAAATTCCTTAAAATCATTTGAAATCCTTTAAATTCCAGGAAAAGCTTCAAAATATTTTAAAATTTCTAAAAAAATCTCTTAAAATTCATAAAGTTCTTTCAAATTCCACTAAATCTTTTAATTATTATACAAGTCTCTTGTAAGCCCTTTAAATTCCTAGAAACCTCTTAAAATCCCTTAAAATTATTGAAAATAGTTCAAAGAATGGTCAAAGAATGCCTGGAAATTCTTTATAATCCTTTGAAATCCTCGGAAAGCTTCTAAAATCTGTTAAATAAACTATAAAAGTTATCTATATACGACAAAAATAACATAGCATAAATGTCAATTTCTATTTTCCCTGACATTTCCCTGACTTCCCTGACATGTGACCACCCTGACTATTAGAGTAAAAAGGAAAAATACCTCTCCATCAGCGTGAATTGTGGCAATCGTAGAAGATTCATAAATGGAGCCATTTGTTTCAGCAACAGCTCTCTCGCCGAAATTGACAGTTTCTTCCTCTGTATCAAATCCAGAGTACACTTTTGTCCATAGAGCCATAATTACCTCAACATTATACAAAGAAATATCACCGTGGTATCAAAAAATGCAAAGCAACCGTTTGAGTGACAGTTGATGTTGACGGCGTGACTTAGAAATTTGAATGATTTAAATTACCACCACCGCCAGTCACGCCACCAATGCGACGGCGGCCGGAACTTAAATTAAGGCGCAAACCAAAAATAATTAAAAATTATTAAAAGCTCTTTAGAAAGAAGAAAATATTGAGAATTTAAAAATCCTTTGCAAGCAATATCTCATTGAGGGATCCCGGAGTCGACTCCGATTCTTCGAAGGAATCGAGCGCTGAGAATCGATTCCTTCGAAGAATCGGAGTCGA
>JAUESH010000043.1:8472906-8484784 GCA_032275165.1 Synergus magnus | reverse complement strand
CTTGGAGAATGGATTGTCGACTGGTTTCTTTATTTTTAATTAGTAATTAGTAACGAGAGTAAAAATTTACCTCGTTAAAAACATTAATGCTCTTAACATTTAGGAATTTTCAATTTTTTAAAAATTATAACAACGGTATTTATCGATTTTTATATTTTTTAATTTCGTATAATTACTCAAGATTGAGTGGTACTTGAGTTTCAGCTTTCATCGATTGTGAACGGGACTCCTTTGTTTGCAATCGTATACATAATATTTATTTCACTTTAAAATCTTTAAAAGATTATTTATTTATTTGTGCATATTTATAATATTTATTATTACTATTGTTTTGCACAACTGATGTCACAATATAAAATGAGTAAAAGTTAGAAGTGTCATAATCGATGAAAATACAGTAAATCAGCGATTTAAACAAATAAATTACGTTCGACACGTGTATTATAGATTATGGAATTTTTGGCTTTCTCAATGCCTTAAGCTCTCTTTTAATTTGCTATGATATTCGATTCTACAAATATGAATGAATAGAGAAAGTAAATAGGCATTTAAAATGCTCACACTTTTCTCTTTTAACCGGTGATGCAATAATATATTAATCGCTTTGGGAATTAGGTATTAAATTGAGTACAAACTATATTTTTCATATATTTAAGTAATAAATGAATGACAAGCGTGCGTACATTTTCTGACGACGATAGTTTTATTACTGGATATTTAATTGTACTACTACTTTCTGTAATTTGTTTTAAAATTTTGCACAAAGATTTTTTTATCACACTGCCATTACGTTTATTATCGTGAATTTTTATTTATTTTCTTAACTTTGAATAATATAAAGCTTTTATTAATTTAGAAAAAATATTGCATTTAATCAGATGCAAGTTATAATGTGCAATGAATATTTTAGTAAATACGTAGTACCATTCAAATAGTGATAAGAAGCTCAGATAACTTATGTAGTTGTTATTTTAAGAAATTGCTTTATTTAATTTATCTTTTCGCGATTAACAAGTATCCAGTGTATGATTTTGCAGATTGTAATCTTTGTAATGATTAATAGAAATTAGTCTATTATATTAAAGGTTTCTTCAGTATATTTGTATAACCTTAAAAAGCAGGGTGGCCGCTGGATCGAGAAAACCGGGAATTTTTTGAACATGTCGGATATCTTTAGAACACAAGTTATAATTATCTACAATTTTCAATTTAAATTTAACTAACCAAAAATACCGAAAAAATAAATGCCAAATACACAAATTGACCAGAAATAAAAATACCGAATTGTAAATTCCAGAATTTTTAAATTTATATTAACTAATTAATTACATTGCTCCATATATAAAAATTATTCATTTTTATTGGCTTTATTTTTCGTAGACTTGAATCTAAAAATGTAATTAAGTGATTAAGTATTTAATTATTATAAATATTTAATAATTAATTTACCTAATTATTTAAATTAAAATAATTTTCGAAAATTGTATAATTCTAATTTGTTAATTTTACAGTTCGAAAATTTTATAATTCGATAAATGTGGGTTTCAGAAATTTTTAATTTATTATAATTATTGGTTAGTCCCCAATTAGAGAACTTTTCAGATATTTACAGCATTTGAATTTTTTTCTCAAAAAATGAGTCAGGATTTCTGATGTTGATGCTTCAGACCAATATTTAAAAGCAGGGTTGCAACTAATTAATTACATTTGTAATTACATTACTAGAGTAATTAATAATTACAAAAGAAATTTGTAATTATACAATAATTATTAGTATAATTAATTAATTAATTAATTATAAGTATAATTACAATTTTCTTTTGTAATTATTAATTTTTTGAGGATAATTACAATTTATTTTATTTAATTAGTAATTGAAAATAGATAATTAAACATTTTTGCAACCCTGTTTAAAAGTTGTATCCATTTTTTTCAAATAAGTTAAATTACAAAAAATATAAAACTATTAGTTATTTTAATAATCAGACAGCGATGTGAATATAAAAAATAATTGCTACTTAGTTAAAAATTTCTCGAGTCTAAATTTCTTCCAAAGTCTTAATATTTTTGAGTGAAATAAATTCTTTTCATTAAAAGAAATTACGTAAATATTATTATTTATAGAAAATATAGAAGTCCAGAAATTGATAGTCAAAGAAACATATAATATTAATATCTTTTTTTATTTAATCGATAGGATAAAGGTGAAATCGCCGTAAAAGTTACCCGCGAGTGATGTATATAATCGAATACTGTCTAACACAGAATTTTAACTCTAATACTATTCTTTGTATATAATACATATTTTCTTAATAAACTTTTTATATGAACTTCAAAATGTCTGTATTTATTTATAGGTAAATTAAAAATTATAAACTACTAGGGGAACTTCGCCCCCCTGCGCGCTACACGCGCCAACCCCCCTTTTATATTATTTTGTCCTTTGTTTTCTTTAATTTTAAACATATACCTTATTGTTTTTTATTTTTTATAATTTTATGACAAATTTAGATACATTATGAGCAAATTTATTTTTATTCATTAAAATATCACCCTTGACCCTTCATTTAAGGTTCTGATGAATTCTATGGTTTAATGTTAGCATTAATATTAGTAGAAACCATACAATTCGTCAAGAAGGACGTATATCATATGTGGGACAATAAGACCGTATCTCACCTGTGGTGCAAGAAGAGCGTAACGCAAGTGAAGGTCAAGAAGGGCGCATCTCACGCTGAGGTCAATATGTGGTATTATGTTGGTCTTATGGGGATCTTATGGTAGTCTTATGGGGCCTTATGAGGGTCTTATGGGTGTCTTATGGTGATCTTATGGGGGTCTTATGGAGGTCTTATAGGGGTCTTAGGCTGGATTCTTGACACAGCGGCTGCGGCGACGAGATCTTTTTATAATATAGTATATATAAAGGTCAGAATAAAAAAGCAAACAAATGTTTGTTTACAAAATGTATTATTCCCATTATCAAGGATTCATTTCATAGACACCACATTGACAATTCGCTTGTATGGTCTCTAGATTGATTAACAATGTAAATTCTAACTTACTACTTACATTAATTACATTACCTTACACAATAATAATTATTTATATATATATATATATATATATATATATATATATATAATAATTATTAAAAACAATAATGGTTGATAATATTTATTCCGTGTGATCAATACAGATAATTTGTTTATCTGTTAGGCTAGAGATTCTATTCGTTTTTTCGCTTGTTTTTTATTTTCCCTGCATAAAACTATTAATGATGTGAACTTAGTTATTATAACAATACTTAATTATTTTAAATTTTTATGATGTTATTGTTTGTAAAAAAAAGTCTGACCTAGCCCTGGGATACACGGAATCATAATGCACAATTGGGTGTACACAGTTTATGAATAGCACCGGATATTCGGTATATATATATATATATATATATATATATATATTTATTCTCATACGCACATTTAGTTTTTTTGAATACGGAGATACCGAAAGAAAATATACTTTTCTTTCTGGAAAAACGATCTTTCAGGGTTCATTGGAAGAAACTAGCAATTTTCGAGACCATACGCCATTTGGAATGTGAGCACGAAACGGCAAATTATATAAAGTAGATCGATGACAGCCACTTTTACAGTTGTTTTCAGTTATTTTCATACAAACAGTGTCATTTTTAAGATGTCTTAACATGTAAAAAAAATCGCGCATAAATAAGAAGCTTTAAAGAAGTTGTTCTAGTAACGAGTGAGAAATACTTTTTTACTTAGTTGTATTTAGGTACTTTTCTAATGACCCTATTCAATAGGTGTTTGCGTTGAGCTGATTACACTTATGACTAAATTATCGTACAAAGCAACTTCGAATTAGAAGTAACACTGTCATTGAATAATAAAATCTCTGTCGAAAGTTTCTCGAATTTGAATTTGAAATTATTCAATTTTGAACACTTAAAGCTTTTTTTTTGTCTCAGTTCAAAATAAAAACGTCAACATTCACTCAAAAAAAAGTTCTGGTTAAAGTTGCTAGATTCTTCTGGTTAAAAAATTTCTAGTTATGTTAAACAAAAATTTTGGTTAATATGATTAAAAAAAAAAGATTTCAAAGATTCCTTTAAAAGATTTTAAGAAATTTCATAGAATTTTTAGGAATTTTAAGGAATTCCGGTTTTTAAGATTTCGATTTTTAAGGAATTTCAAAATATCATACGAAATTTTAAGGAATTTTAAATTTCGATAACTTGCAATTTCAGGAATTTTAAATTTCGGTATTATTTTCATTCGGGAATTTTCTATTTCTGAAATTTTTATTTTTTGGGAATTTAAAATTTCAATGATTTAAAATTTCGGTAAATTTACGTGATCTCAACCAGAAATCTTTTTTGAGTGCTTCACTTGATTTTTTTGAAGGAATTCAGGCAAAATCTTCGAGTTCTCTACAGAAATTTTCTTCTCCAATTATTAAATGATTTTTTTCTCAATGTTTGCATGCGTGTCAACAAGCTAAATTTGTCGTCGTTTTGAAGTGCACTGTCATTCACTTAATTCAAAGTTATGTAAGAATTATGAATGAATATAACAATATATAATCGTTGCTCCGCAACCATGCTACGCCCGCTAGCACGAGAAAAATATAACGTTTTCATATATACTTTAATATTTCGTAACACAACTGTACGTGTTCACTTAAAATGTGCGATTCTTTGCTTTCATACCTTGCAAAATTGACCGGACAAAGAAACTAAGAAAGCGAGCGATTCTAATTGAATTCGCAATAACAATTTAGAACCAGCAAAGGGACAACATCTTTTTGCCGAAAAAGCAAAATCTCGAATGTGAAAAAATAATTGCCAAAAATTCAAATTCCCGAAATTTTAAAGCTCAGGATAATAATAATATTACCGAAAATGTTTATTAACGAAATTTAAATATACCGAAAATATTTATTAACGAGAGTAGAAAACTATCGAAATTTCAAATTCCCGAAAATATAATATACACGAATTGTCAAATTTCCGAAAATAAAAAAAAAATGTTTAAAACTTTCGTACAAAATTTGTGTTCAAAATTTTGTAGAAATATTGAGCTTTGGAATACTGAGCTTTGAAATTTCGGGACTTTGCATTTTTCGGGAATTATATTTTTCGGTATTTTTTCACATTCCGTATTTTGTTTTTTCGTCAAAAATATTGCAATTATTTTTGCAATTATCGAGAAAATACCGCAAATCCAAAATCGAACGACGTCATAAGTGGATACTTGTTGTACACTGTCATTCCTAAAGCTTTTTCTTTTGAATGATAAAATATCGATTTTATAAATATTCAATGTGGTCCTGCAAATTGCAGCACAATTTGCCGATCCGATATCAGCTTATTCTAATTTATATAATTTCATCCTGTAAATCGTTGTAATTATACTAAAACTATAAAAGGATCTCGTAGAGTAGTATTAAATCTGAATTGTTTTATCTCAGACTTGGCCTAGCGATTATGAGAACGTATTTTATGTTGGTCTCACTGTGAACGCGTATACTGTACATGCTCATTGTCGATTAAGCGATCGTTCATTTTATTTAGAGCGACTCAAGTACGATTTTTTTTTTTTTTTTTTGAGAAAGAATAGCCTTTTAACAGATTCGATTCTCTTTGATTTTCTCTCGACGTCCAAGCAAGAATAATTAATTTATGTCGTATTATGTGAAAGGACATGAATGTCGTCTAAGCAGAGAAATTTCGTAAAAAATCGAATCTGTTAAAATCAATTTTTCTCAATATCGATCCAAGTGGTTCTGAAAATCGCAGTACGATCTGCCGATCCAGTTCAATTATTTTTGCAATTTTCTATCCAGATTTCAATTTTACATTCTGCCTTTCCGCAAAAGTTTCAACCGCAAAGCAACAAAAATCGTTAAATTCTGTTCAAATTATTCTAGAATATCATTTTTTCAATTTTTGTTTATAATTGTTTTTAAAAATTCTATCTTAAAATATCTTCATCTTCAATAATTTCATTTTAAGCAAAAATATAATTCATAAAAACTGCTTCCATAAATTTTAAGTCACGAAGTGAGTATTTAATTTTAAGGATATAAAATGAGTTCAAAAAGATTTTTAAAAATTTTATGAGATTTAAAAATATATCGAGATATTTCTAATTATTTCAGAGAATTCAAAAGATGTAATAGATTTTAAAGAATTCCATGATAATTTCAAAGAAATATCAAAAATTTTTATAAATTTCAGAACATCTCCAGAGATTTGATAGATTTTAAGGAATTCGACAAATTTTTTTTTATATTTTGAAGTTACTTGAAAATCTTGAAACTCTTTTGAAATCCCTTAAAAATTCCTTAAGAATTACTTGAGATCTCTTGAATCAAAAGAAACTATTTAAAATCATTAAAATTCTTTATAATCATCAAAATCAATCCGGTTTGACATTTTCGAGACATTTCGACTTTATAGAAGCAGTTTCAATTTAACCGCAATCTCTTTTTTATGATACGATTTAAAGATCGTTCTGCGATTTCTGAGAACCATCGAAACCTTTTTTGAAACTTCCTCAAGTGCTGACTTTTGAATTATTGGGATTTATATATACATTGTTACACCCTTTAAATGAATGAGTCAGTTTAAATTCGTTTTTTTTTTTCTAATGAAAATATATTCCTCGATGAAATACACAAAATCTTCAACAAATTAAGAATGGATCAAATTATAGTTTCTCTGACGCGATGCAGTCTGACACTGAAAATTTTGCAGAAAATTATTTCATGGAAATTATTTAACAAGAAACCTTACAAAAATAATAAGTATATAAATTGCTCTTTTTGTGCGGTACTTTTAAGAAAGTGCGATGAAGAGCTATCGTATAATCTGTTTTTATTAAACTACGGTATTGGCGATGGTGGATCCTTCGAATACCGCAGCGCGTCGAATATAATAATATATCTACTGCGTTTTGGAATCACATATCTAATTTGTTTTTCGTCGGTCATTTTCAATAAAATTGAACACAGTGGTTCGATATAATAAGTCTTACTACCTCATTACGCTTGCAATTTTGAAACACTACAAAACGTGAAAATCGCGCTTGAGAAACTGTTCAAATGCGGTGAGCAACGTATTTCAGGTTTTTGTCTCCGAGGAATTCTGTAGTGGTTTATATTAACGTCATCAAGTCACTTGTAACATCGCTCTTAAGTTCTCACAGATATTAGTTTGCTCTTTCATCTAAATATCCAGTGCAAAACGTCGATTTATATTTATTATAGTTTAGAATATACTTTGGTATAGCTTCAATAGCTGCATTTAATTTTTAATGTGAAATATATACTGATGAACGCTATTCCGCTGAAGAAGTTTCTCCAATTCTTGGAACTTTTTTGAAAAATTGTCTTTCGAGGGTTTCGTAAGTAAAGGATTTTTTTTTTCGAGATACCGAGGTCCAATAAATTTCTTCAGCTGAACAGTTTTGGTAACATTCGTAACATGGTTTAGAATATTAAGAAAGCGAGTAGCAAATATATCGTCGATTTGAAATTAATTCGCGGGAAAAATGTTATTCATAGTGTACGAAATGTTAACAATTCATCACTACGCTAATGACTTTAATTAAATTATTAAATTTACTCAAATTTACTCAAGTTCTGGTTAAAGTTACTAGATGCTTCTGGTTAAAAAATTTCTAGTTATATGTTAACAACAAATTCTTGTTAATATGACTAGAAAAAAAATATTTCATGGTATTTCTTGGAATTTTTGAAAAGTTTTAAGAGATTTCAAAGATTTTTAAAAGGATTTTAAGAAATTTTATAGAATTTCTAAGAATTATAATTTTAAGGTATTTCAGGGAATTTTGATAGGTTTGAAGAGATTTTAAGTGATTTTAAGGAATTGAAAGGGATTTCAAGTGATATTAAGGAATTTTCAAGACATTTTTAAAAAATGAAAGAGTTTAAAGATTGTCAAGTGATTTTAAATTATTTTAAACAATTTCAACAAAAGAACCAATTCAAGAGATTTAAATACATTTTAAGTGATCCTTCAAATCACTTGGAATTCTTTAAAATCACCTAAAATATATATATATTTAAATCTTTTGAGCACTTTTGAAATTCCCTGAAATTCTATAAAATCGTTTAGTCTTTCAATCTCTTAATATCTCTTAAACTCGTTCGAAATCCCTTGCAATTCCATAAAATTAAATGAAATCTCTGAAAATCCCTTATAGCTTCTTTAAATGTCTCAAAAGCTCTTGAAATTCCCTAAAATTTGTTGCAATCCTTTAAAATCTCCCAAAATCTTTTAGTTTTTATCAAATCCCTTAAAATATTTTTAAAATCCCTCTCTTCATTCCGGACAACGCCGGGTAAATTTGAGCTAGTCTGGTTACATTGACCACAATATTAATATTCTGGTTATTCTTACCAGAAATTCTTTTTACATATACCAGAAAAATTGATAAAAATAACCGGTAGATGGTCAACCAGAAACTTATAATACTTTTAACTAGAATGTATAGTAAGGGCATATTCAACACTATTTTCTAGTTAGAATAACCAGAATTCTGGATGTTCTAATCAGAACTTTTTTTGAGTGTTCAACCAATGGAAAAATTCTGACAGTAGAATGTCAACGCATGGATTGAATAAAATTCAACTGATGAGTTGTTTGGCTTTTAAAATATCTACGTGTCATGGCACTGACTTTAGGGTGACATGGATTTAAAATTTTATACAAATTTAAGCGTATATTATTTTTTTATAATTTTTTCTAACTCTCTTAGATTATACAAATACTTATGTACGTAAAGTCATCAAAGTGTCTTATCGTTATCACTGTACGCGAAACTTGCTAAAAATTTTCCAAACAAAAAAACAATAGGCTTGTGCTACGAAATCGACTATTCGCTTCGACTTCCAAAGCGAATATTCGCTTTAAGCGCTCGAGTCAAGTAGTGCCATTTGCTCTGCTTAAATTTGAAAGGTATCTTTCTCGTTAGAGTACCTCGTGTAAGAAGCACAGCACATGGTAACGGTCCGCTGTTGATTGAATTCACGCACACAACTTAGACTCACAGACTTTATTTACGTCTGCCTCAAGAAAAATACGAAACAAGTCGGTGCATAGTCTTGCAAATCCAGAATTTACTTTTCATAACCAACCCTTATTTATTACTCCCAGAATTTTCCACTATAAATTCGTATACCCCGAGTCCATTCCACCGAAAACTCAAAAAATAGAAAATTCAGATCTCTTGAGAATTTAATCCTGATAATTAAAAAAAAAATGCGTTGTGAATAGTCCCTAAAGTACCCTATTTTCATTGAATTTTAATGATCTATTTTGAATTTGTTCACTTATTTCACCTACGTTGGGAATTTGTCACCTTTTCACCTTTTTTTCAATTGATAAAGTTGAATTATATGAAAAATCATATTACAGGATAAAAAATATTATTATTTGATACTTGGAATTTTTTTTATCTTTTGAATTCTTTTTGCATCCCTTCTAGAAATTCCTTAAACTCACTTAAAATTACTTGAAATATTTTCAAAATATTTTCAAATTCTTTAAAATCATTAAAAATGTTTTGGAATTTTATGAAATTTCTTGAAATCCCTTCAATTTATGTAAAATTTCTCGAAAATGCCTTAAAATCTTTGGATTTCTATGAAATGTCTTCAAAATTGTTAAACTCTCCTCAATTCTTTTGAAATACCTTGAAATTGAACTAGTTTTGGAAGAAAATTCAACTATTTTGTTGAAAATCATCTTTCTTTGGTTAATAATTTAAATATTCAGTTGATAATTAATTTTTTAGGTTGAAAATCAACTTTTTTGGTTGAAAAATCAACTATTTTTGATTGAAAATCAAATATTTTCATAATGAAAAAAGCAATGCATTCTGAAAAGTAAATTTCAGATTTGCACTCCTGTGCGAATGGATGATTTGAAAACACTTTTTCTTCAGCCCTCTCGCTATTTGTATATATTTTAGAACGTTAGTGTACTTAGACATGTTTTAATTTTATACCAACACACACACGCTTAACTTTAATTCTAGATGAGATGACTTTGATTTCACGTAATGGCATGACTCAAAATCTTTGAGAATGTTTCAATTTACATTGGGTTACATCAAGGCATTTACAGGCGCTTACAAAACATGTACAAAAAAGAAATTTAAAACATCAGTCAAGTTTTAAAAAGATGAAAAAAGGCCAATTTTTGGAAGGAGATTTTTAAAACCATAGCCAAGGGATTAAAAAAAAACGAGTGCCAAAGGAAGGATGTTTTCAATCCGTGGCCGATTCAAAATCAATCTGAACTTGTAATCCGAATGATTCCGGTCAACCCGAATTAATCAGAATTAATCCGAATAAATCCGGACAATCTGAATGTATTCGAATTTATCCGAATTTTTCGGAATCATTCAGATTAATTCGGATAGACAGGATTCATTCAGATCCATTCGGATTGAAAATTTGGATTGACCGGATTCATTAGGATTGAAAGTTCGGATTGATTCGGATTAACCGGATTAATTCGGATTGACCGGGTTCATTCGGATTGATTTTGAATTGGCCTCCGCTTAATTCGGACTGAGAATTTCCTTCGGATTACATCGGGTTTGTTCGGAATAAATTTCAATCCGAAACTTTCGCCAGGGGATTTAAAAAAAAACGAGTGCCAAAGTGCCACAACGTGAAATAAAAGTGACCTATGAGCTAAATGACAAATATATCTACAATATTTTTATACGTCGCATTAAACAGATTATACAATATTATAATAAGTCTATTCGACTTTGCGTGGCTAGTGTGTTGGCTTCTTAGTTAGTCGAGTTCGGGTAAAGATCGTTGACGGTTGTGGCGATGGATGCTGGTGACACTGAATAAATTGCCTCCGCTGGGCAGCGATAAAAATAACAACAACAACAAATTGCATACAAGAAAGAGTCCTGGGAGCAACGTGGGAGAGTACGAGGGGCGGAGCGTTTTGATGAACCACGTTGCGAACATCCACGGTCACACGCTGTCGGGGCTGCTCGCTTCATCACACACGTGTTCGGCTTCGCTCTCGCTGGGTGGGCTCGGTGCCTGAATTTCGTACTGATTAATACTACGGCTGTGACCATGGCCTGGACTCTGATAATGATGCAGAAGATTATGATGATGGTAGCAGTGATGCCGATCTTCGACTCGTTGCTGTAAATCGTCGATGGGGACTTCCGGAACACGTCTCTTCAACTTTCGGTGGCAGAGAAAGCAGAATAAAAGAGCTACGAGGACGGCAATGGCAGCGAAAACCGCTGGAACAGCGTAGTTATCCTGAGGAACCTCGATTTTACCTGTAAATTAAACATTTATAATGTCCATCACCATTTCATCGTTCGACGTATACCCTAGCGAAAGCTTTGGATTGAAATTTATTATAATATGAACCAATTCGAAATTTTACGAATCTTTCCGGAAGTTGTATCCAAACCAAATAGTCTCATTCCGATCTAATCCGAAGGAAGTTTTCAATCCGAATTAATCCGAGGCTCATTCAAAATCAATCCGAACTTCTGATCTAAATGAATCCGGGGTCAATCTGAATTAATCAGAATTAATCCGAACTTTTCTTCCGAATGATTCCGGTCAATCCGAATGAATCCGGTCTATTCGAATCAATCCGAATGATTCGGAAAAATTCGGATAAGTTTGAATTCATTCGGATTGGCCGGATTTATTCGGATTAATTCGAATTGGCCGGATTCATTTGGATTACAAGTTCAGATTGATTTTGAATGGGCCTCGGATTAATTCGGATTGAAAACTTCCTTTGGATTAGATCGGAATGAAACTGTTTGGT
>JAUESH010000043.1:8454927-8465394 GCA_032275165.1 Synergus magnus | reverse complement strand
TTTAAAAATATCTGAATAGCGTACACAAAAACTATGAAAATTTATCTTTAAAATGAGACCAAGCGCTTTTAAAAATAATATATATTTTCGGAATTATTAATATTTTTGTAAACATCGAAATTTGAGGTTTTTTTTTGGCAATACCTATCTTTTTATAAAATAGAGATTTTAACTTCCTCTTTGGCTTATTAGATGCATAATTTTATTAGCTTTGGTAAAATTTTGGAGAAAAAATTTTCAATTAAATATTATAAAAATTAGAGAACTTTAAGCAACTGTTAAAAAACAAGCGTACTGACAATTCCCGATGGTAATGTATAATTAAAAAATTATCGTAAGCAAAGGTACTTACTCTCCCTTTGCGTCACTCTTCGGAATTGCAAACATCTGAAATTCCAGACGTACTCGCTCCAGATGCTGAAAATCTTGCATCCCGTAAATAAAATATCGACAAACAACCTTCGGGACGTAAGGGAAGGGATAATTGGGGCTGACTACTAACCCCGATGACTCCTTTTTACTTAAAATCTTTTGGTCACACTCTGAGCCTCGAATATGCTGGCCTTCAAATTTAACTATGAAATCTGAAAAGACAAATATTTTTTTTTGTATAACAAAAAAATCAAAGATGACACAATGAGTTCCTTAAGGACAAATGGTAAACTATGACGTCACTATTTACCGACCGTACTATAATATGTATTTTCTTCGGCTTCTTATTTTTAAACTAAAGAAGATATCTCGGTGAAATTTTTGGAAATGGCAAATAATATATCAGTTCACGTCCGTCTTCTCATTAAAGTTTGTATTTTCTTTAAATACTGCAATTTTAATTAATTTTTAACTTTTTAATGTAAGTGGGAACAGGACTTCAGTGCCCTGACTAATAAGGGCACTAAAGCCCTCGTCCCACTTACATTAAAAATTTAAAAATTAATTAAAATTGCAGTATTTAAAATAAATACAAACTTTAATGAGAAGATCGCCGTGCACAGATATATTTTCTGCCATTTCCAAGAATTTCAGCGAGATATCATCTTTAGTTTAAAAATAAGAAGCCGAAGAAAATACATATTATAGTATGGTCGGTAAATAGTGACGTCATAGTTTACCATTTGCCCTTAAGAAAAAATATTATACATAGGAAAATCAGTACGAATCGTGCTGCAAACGTCGCGCTCGACAAAAACCGCCTTTTCCCTCCCTTGGTGTATAATCATAGGCGTAGGAAGGTAATTTTTTTTGGGGGGGGGGGGCAAATCTGATTATGAAATTTGTTTACACCTATCTCTCAATGTAACCGTGCTTTGTCTGTATTAATGTTTTCAAAAGATGGGGGGGGCAAAAAATATACTTTGCCCTTCTTTGTAAAAACGTGGGGGAGCAAGCGCCCCATTGCCCCCCCGGTTCCTACGCCAATGTGTATAATATACTATTCTGTAATGATTTTTCTATAATGATTTTTCTATAGTGAGCTTCCCACAATTATTTTCGATTAAAGAAATAAATAATATTAAAATACTGATGATTTTCCTATAATCGTGAAAAAATTATAGGAAATTGAGTGTAAGAAAATCATTATAGGCTTATACTGATTTTTTTGTATTTTTTCGTAAGAGGTAGTCAGGACTGTCAGTTATTATACCTAATTTTACAAAGCTCTCTGAAAATTCAAAGATCCCTTTAAATCCTCGATTCTGCGTGTTTGCTGTTCTTTGAAGTGTAGAGAAAACAACAAACAAATTCGATTCGGAAGAATATAGTACTAAATTTCTCTGCTGTCCACAGTAGGTGCCTATCACCGCTGAAGTATTATCTAGTCCATCGTACACTTTTACGTAGTCAAAAGGGCAGCTGGAAAAAAAATTCTCTTTAATTGACTCTATTGATTTAAAGTTAGAATTACTTTTCAGAAGTATATTCAGGCCTCACAGTCCCTACAGGAAAAAAATAAAGTACACAGGATACCTTTTTGTCGCTCGTAGTATAAACCTTTTTATAAAAATAAGCTAGTTTTCTAATGTGAATTTGCAACAAAAAAGACTTGTTGAATTTTGATTTAAGAAAATTAACCTAATAAAACCAAATTTCAACCAAACAAAAGGGGAATAGGGGCAAAACTGTGAAGCTGTCGATTTTGTAAAAATTTAAAGAACATTTGAAAAATAGGGAACATTAGGGACAGCTGAATAGAGGGTACAATAGGAGATGTAGGGACCGGTCTGTGAGGCCTGGATATCTCCCAATCAGAGATGACGAGAGACGAAAAAATAAGTTGTACATACTGAAGACCACCAAGGAAAAGGTCAAAATCACGAAATTCGAGTCGTACTCTTTGACCATCTATCCCAATAAATTGATAAGTGCAGACAAGTTCTTTTGGATAAGTTCCCGGGTACGTGGGAGACAAAATGTTCCCAGTACGTTTTATAGTTGCATTTATTATAAAAGAGCATGGCAGGCCTGGTAGAGGCGTTCCGATTTCGTACTCAGCTGTAAAGAAAAAAAGTTTTTGGATGAAGGACTATTTCTTTCATTTAGACTTGTAAAAATCATTATTTAATTTTGTTACAAGAAAAAAATGACGCTCGAAAAAATTCCCTGAAATTTCCAGGCTTTTTTCCAATCCTGGATAATTGTAAAAATGAATCTTACAGGCATTGATGAACGAGTACCAGCCATTGAAAAGGCTGGATAAGGTGACATTCTTGTCTGTATAGAAGCTGAGCGCTATTCCCTGGTACAGAGATACTCGCTTCCGAGGTGGAATCGGACCACAGTATCTTCCACCGAACGGAGTGTCTATCAGCTTACTCGCATTGTCCGATCGTATCTCTGTGTATACATCCATGTATTCGTGAACACAACTGAAAAGATAGAATTTAATATTCATCACAACCAAATCGTGTCGTTTAGAGTCCACGTTGATTCTTTCCCATTAAGATTCAAAAAAAGATTTCTGCTTTAGTCGATTTTTTAATTTCACAACTCTAAATCCTGAAATCCCAGCTGATAATTCCTGCACAGCATCATACATGTTAAAGGGTTCGCAGGGTGTCTACTAATTTTCGTTCATCAAATTTCCCGTTTTTACCCGCGGTTCTAAATTTTTAATTTTTTAATAGAAGTACAAGAAAAATACATTTAAGACTGTTCTACGTGTAATTTTATGTATTGCGGTATCTTATTATATTTAATTATATGTTTACGGGACGACTAAAGATTCCCAAAAAATAAAAATCCCGACACTGTAAAATTTCCGAATAAATAATTACCGAAAAATAAAATTCCCGGAAGTATAAAATTTTCGAGAATATAAACCTCCCGATATATTAAAATTCCCGACACTAGAAAATTGGTGCATTTTGGTCCTCTGAGAGTACTTCAAAATTATGTTTTTTTTTTTTTATATAATACCTCTGTTTCCAGAAATCGTGACGATGCTCTTGTGGAACTGACTGTAAATTCTCGGTTTCCCGGATTTTTCTCGTTTTCATTTCAATTCCCGGTTATTTCTCGGCTTTCTCGGTTTGTAGACACCCTAGGTTCGGTACCAATCTACACAAGAACCTGTAGAGGAATTTTCAGCTGGGATCTCACCGAGTATTCGCGTGCAAAGAATACTTTTTTAACTCTGCAACACTAAATCCATTGCGCTTTGACATGCTAGCTCACATTGTTTCACATTGTTTAAAATTTGACATAGTAATGTACTTATTACAGTCATGAATATCAACTTAATGTAAATGATACTTTGATTTGAACATAATACATGCTCTTGTGTGAACAGTGACACGGAAAATAAACTCTGAAACATCAAGCACCAAATCAGTTACGCTTTTTGTCAATTCTGTTAATGTTTTAGTTCAGCAGCAGTTGAATCGTCGTTATAAAAGTTGAATGTTAACAAAAAAATACGAGGTGATTTTAATGATACTCACGCGGGTATCTCTCCAACCGCAGCTCCACTGCAACACCCCAAGCAGCAAGCACAAAACACACACAAATTTGTATGAACAAAAACAATCCTTTACGATCATCATGATGCTCTAGTAGCAGGCCTTTAATTAACGTTGACACTCATTGCAAGCGCAAGCGATACCATTTTACGCACTGCTTTTTTTAAAAGGGCAAAGTGATTCTTGTTATATTCTTTCAGATTTTTCATTAATTATCTTTACAAAAAATCTATTGACTGAATCCATTTCAAATCAGGCGAGTTCTACACTTGAAATTGCAGAATCTCTTGGGGACGAAATATGTATTTTTTTTGGACAACAACAATGTATGCGAGATTTTCGAGATATTTCGTTACACCACTTTTTATTTAAGATAGGATTATTTGAAATGCCTTGGAATTTTTGAAAATTTCAAAAAATTCTTTCAAATTCTTTGAAATCTTTTCAAATCCTTTGAATTTTTTTTTAATCTGTTTCAAATTCCTTGGGTTCTTTTAAAATACACTAAAATCTTGAAAATAAAGGAATCGCGTATGTCATGTTACGATAGCGTTTCTTAATAAATGGACGACCTCTAAGACGACTGCATTATGCGTAAAAATATTATTTCAGCTTGTGCAATATACTGCTTTAAACTCTATTGTCAATCGTGTCATTCGCATGGGTACCTGCGCAAAACATGCTATGCAGAATATGGAACACTCACTCTGGTGGCTTGCCTCGAAGACCAAAAGTATTGAAGACAAGTTCCACTCGTTGATGTGGTCCTGCGAAAAATGTGTAGACGCACTGCCGAGTCTCGCCATCGAGATTTGTCATATTCGGTGCATGAAACGTTCCATTCTGTGGTCCATCGGGAACGCTTATAAATCTCTGGTCACACTCTGATGGAAACAAAAAATCACATATAAAAACTGATGAATACTAATATGAAAACATTTTGAACTTTTAAGACTATAAATTTTTTTAAATTGTACTTTTTCCGCCCTATGCTGCGATCTTCTGACCTAGTATTAAGAAGTCGGAGTTGGAATATTTTATGCAACACGTCCGACATAAAGAACAGACCAACCCTACCATATGCCGAATGTTTAAATTTTGTAGTTCTGTAATTTCCCTGGAGGGTAGTTTTTTATTTCTAGGGTCGGACATCTATCTGATAAAATGTTGAAAATAGTATTTTCTACTGAAGTTTGACATATCGAATTTAACATTTTTTAAAATATTGATCTTTTGATCATTTGTTTTCCACTACTACTTGTTTTTATCATATTTTCTTTCTTTTCTTTTAACATTTCACATCTAAGGGTCCATTTATAAATTACGTAACACTTTTTCCCCCTATTTCTGACCCTCTCTCCTTATATAATAAGTCGTAACAAAATCGTTTGAACCCCCCTCCTTCCTCCCTCCATGTTAGGTAATTTTCTCAAATATTTTCATCGCTGTCTGAGTAAATTAAATTTTTATATAATTATACATACTTACATTTATGAAAAAATCTGTAAAATCCCTAGAAAAATTTTTATTTGTTTTAAAATCCCTTGAAATATTTTTAAATCCCGTTAAACATCTTGAAATCTTTAATAAGTTTTAAAATTCCTTCAAAAATTTTTCAGTCGGTTCAAATCCTTTGAAATCCGTGAAGATTTCTCCAATTCTTTAAAATCCCTTGAAATCTTTGAATTTCTCCTGAATTAAGATTTTTTTTACTTGGACTGTAGATCCAGGTTTTTTTCTTGCTTTTAGTCAAATTTTTTGGTATCTCCGTTCTGTTAGTTTATGTTTGTTTCAATATTTTGTCACCTATATATTCCTCGCCTATTTTTATTAAAAAAATAATTTTTTTTAATAACAATAGATACTGTGATGGCTGTGTTACGTAATTTATGGATGGCCCCTAATATAAAAGCACAAATTTGTTATGCACGTACTTGATGCTTTAGCAGTGGTGAAAGGTCCCGGTGGTGGTGGCAGTGACGAGATGTAATCTTGCTGCAGCGGCGGTACCTCAATTATTATCTCATGGGCTGAATTTGAGGATGGCGATGATTCATAGCACGCGAACAATATCCACCGCCACCGGGAAGACACCACACCATATTAATTTAATACTGTCTCTCGTTTCAAATTTTATAATTATATTTATAGACCATTAATCTCGAATAAAAGAGAAAAATCCTACGTAGGATAATATATAGGAAACTATATAGGAAATATTGTAATTTGAGTTCGGATCTTACTGAAATTAGCTTTTTTGGGGCTTTATTATTTCACAAGGAACCTAGAATTAAATCTTTAATAAAAATATATTCCACTTATTCCTAAATTGTATTATTACTAATTCTACCCTGGCGAAAGTTTCGGATTGAAATTCATTTCCGAACCAATCCGAAATTATGTGAATTATTCCGGAATTTGTAAAACCAGTTGATAATTTCAATTCGTAACTAATTAATCCAGTATTCAATTATACTCAAACTAAAATATTGGCTTCATTTTCAAAGACGAAAGCATTGACAATAGTACAATGGAAACTTACCTGTAGTAGTATGCGGACAGAGTAATAGGAGGAAGATGAAGGCAAGTGAAACGAAACTACTCCCAGAGACGTGCCAGAGTACTGAAGCCATACTGTATCCTGTAAAAACTTTTTAATTTTACCTCCTCGTCTTACTTATTATTTAAATTTAATAAAGTCCAAATAAAAACAGACTAAATTCATTTTTAAACATCATTAAAGTCATTACCATATCGTCAGTGTCTGTTCAAGGCATATGAAGAGTAACGAAAGCTGATCCAGGAGATCATCTGCGATAAAATAAAAATATATCATTTTTATAGCACTTTAAAGGAAAAAAACGGAAGTATAATATAGAATACTGTAAGCGCTCCAGTGGTTAAACGTGTCGTCGTGAATGAATTATTTTTCAAATAATGAATAAAAATTATTAATCTCATTGTTTTCTGCTATTTTTATATAAAAATATGTATTCTGCAAACTATAATTATATAAAATACATTTAATTAATTTGATCCTAATGTCAGTCATCATAGTACCGAAAAATAAAATTTCCGGCATTATAAAAATGCCGACAATATAAAATTCTCGACACTTTAAAATCCCTGACACTAGAAAATTCCCGACAAAAATGTTTAGAGATCTTTTCGGGAATTTTCCATTTTTGAGAATTTTCCAGTGTCGGAAATTTTTAATATCGGGAATTTTAAAAACTGTCGGGAATTTTATAATGATGGGAATTTTATTTTTCGGTAATTATTTACTCGGGAATTTTACAGTATCGGAAATATTCGTCCCTTAAAAAGGATGAAAAGGTGATTTTAAATAAAAATAGATGAGAAAAAGGGACAAAAAATTGAAACAAACTTAAAACAACAAACCGGAAATACTAAAAAATTTGGTTAGAGGGAGAAAAAACTTTGATTTCCAATCCAAGTCAATAAAATTTAAATTAATAACTCAAATTGAAGTTTTAAAATTCCTTTTGTGTGACAAAAGATTATATTTAACGTTTCATTTCGGTTATACGAAGCTTACAATGGCACCTTGAATAAAATCTTGTCTCTTCTGCAAACTCTGAGACCCACTTATCTTGTAATTCACTCCAGGCTGTATTTACACATCTCTGTGCTCATTTCGTGCAACAGTTTTCTACTTCCTTCGCAGCCTCAAAACATGTTACATTTATTCTGTTTGTTGCTTTTTATAATGTGCCTAAAGCTTAAAGAAAATGATATAAATACCCACAGAATGAAAATGCCAAATTAATTTCTATAAACAGCTGTGCGATGTTTAACTCTTGCTTACCATACATGGGTCTTCGGGACCCAACGACCTTTTGTAATTAAATTTTTTAAGTACCTAAATGCAAAGGAAGCGGGTATGTTGCAACATTCATCGATAGATGAAGAGTTTAACTACCCTTCAGGACGTTTAGCATGATGCTGGGACCATTAGTTTATTTTTAGCAGCTGTTTAAAAATGTACTCCAGAGAAGTGTGGTAAGCAGGGGTTAATGATTGAATGATAGTAAATCGTTAATTATATAGTTCGAAGAGAAGAAATATTTTTATTATAACGAGAGAAAAATAGGGCTTCTCACGACTGCGACCTCCTGCATAATGAATTTAGCGGTAGCTAAACGCCTCATGTAATTTATAGTTATTTATAGTTATTTTTTTTTAAGAATCTAAAAAGGAATTTAAAAAATTTCAATCTCGATTTCAATTTTATTTCAATTAATATTAGAAAATTACAAATTTGAAATAAAAATATTTTGACTATCCGGAAAAGTCTTTTCAAAACGGAAATGAAACAGAATTATCGTATAATTCCAATGTTAATAATTTTTTATAAGATTTAACTTCATTAATCGAAGAAACGTGAAAAGATGACAAATTGCCAAAATAGGTGAAATACCCGTGCGAAAATTGTCCTATTATAGGTGAACAAAATCAAAATAGGTGAAAAAAGGTGAATAGGTGACGCCCTGTAATAACTACGAGTAAACTTTCCATACATTTATCAAAATTTCGTAAAAATCCAACAATATCAATTGAAAAGAATATTTTGCAATATTTTCTGCTGATTTTTTCATATATTATCTATAATAACAGTATAGAGAATAGATTGAAATAAAACCTCAGAGGAGAAACCAGCATTTGAGGGGTAAAAACCGCAATGGAAACATTCTGTATGTTTCGGACAAACCAGAACGCTTTTTATATTTATATGTGTTCGAGTAAAATGGTTTCTATTTCAATTTAAAAGTTCTCCTGTCTATAAGGAATAAAAAAAATATGAAATCGCTACGCTGAAGGGAAACTTCATATAACAATGAAATTGGCTTATTAAATAAAACTTTACCTGTCCTTTCTGAACTTAAAAAAACAGGTATCGAATATTCAAAAGAGTTATTTAAAAGAATATATACAGCTGAATCTATTGATATTAAATTTTAGTTTAAATTACTTCTTCATGTGGTTTTAATTTACATAAATTTAGTATAAGGTATATACATGAGTCTGTGTTTACAAACTATGAACAATAGTTCTGAGAATGTAGAATCTAAACTAGAATTGTGTGTCATGAATATACAGAGTTTTGAAATTTATCTGGAATTTTGTAGTTGACATATGAATTATTTAATTTATTCCTTTTTTCATTCTGACAAAACATTTGTTTATATTTGAATTACTAAATTTTAAAGAATTTCAAGGGATTTTAAAATTCCCTGAAATACCTTAAAATTCTTAGAATTACCATAAAATATTTAAAATCACTTGAAAATCCCACAAAATCTCTTAAAATATTTTACAATCCCTTAAAATTCCTAGAAATTCTATGAAATTTCTTAAAAGCTTTTAAAAATTTTATAAAATATCTTAAAATTCATGAAAATTCCAAGAAGTACCATTGAAATCTCCTTTTTTCTATAGACTCTAGCAACTGTGATCTGCGCGCAATTAATTTCTCGTTTTTGCACAACTTTTGCTAAAAAGAATCAGAGGATTCTAAAAAATTTTAAATCAAATGATTTTAAAATGTTTTAAGAGATTTCAAAAGTATACAAAATAATTGAGAATTTTTAATTTTTGACACATAAAAACTTGTAATTCCTTGTCTAATTTCAGGAATCGCCATAAGTTTCATAAAATTCCTTAAAATTCCTTCAAAATCTGGTGAAATTCCTTTCAATTTCGTCAAATCACTTGATATTTCTTAAAATTACTTAAAATTACTCAAAATCCCATGAAGTCTCATTAAATCTCTTAAAATTCCAGAATATCGATTGAAATTTCGTAAAATCCCTTGAATCCCTTCAAAGTTCTTTAAATTACTTAATATCCCATAAAATATCGTAAATTCTCTTAAGAATTCTTAAAATTCCCCAAAATATGGTCAAAACGCTTAAAATTACTTAAAATCTCATGAAATCCCTTAAAATTACATCATATCCTTGAATATTTCTAAAATTTCAATAAATTTCATAAAATTTTTTCAAATATCTTAAATTTACTCAAAATCACATGAAATCTTATTTAAAATTTAATTCTTAAAAATTAAAAATTTTGAAAATTTGAAATTTTGAAATGTTGATAGTTTATATTTTTTCTGCAGCTTTTAATTTGCATAACTTCTTCCATATTAATTGTAATTTGTTTTTCATGTAACAGTATCAATATTTCTGAAATTTTGTTTCTTATCAGCTATATTTAAATGTATTTTGACCATTTTTTATGGAAGTACAAAGGATAAAACCTCACAAGGCGTAAAATGATCTCCTCTTCTATTATATTTGATAAAATTGTGTTGATTCAACATTTTTAAAATTTTGAGGTGACCTTTTAAAGCTAACATTATGTAAATTGATGTACAATTTATTTAAGAATTTTAAACCTTTTTCCCGGTAAACGCCAGCACATAAAAAATCAAATTCACATACTTTTAAAAATTCGTTTATAACATGCTCAAATATCATCAGGC
>JAUESH010000043.1:8437890-8454906 GCA_032275165.1 Synergus magnus | reverse complement strand
ATGGGAAATTTGGGTAGCCTTAAAATCGAAGGTTAAAACTTAAGAATTAGCGTTTTACGGTTTCCTCCGTCTAAACAATTTTTTTTTTCTTTCTTGGTAAAGAAAAAAATCAAGCATAAGCCTAGTTACATCCGACAAGTGGAATCTCTTCCCTGACTTATTGCAGGGCGAAAAATGAACACGCGTGCAGATGGTTCGAGCAAGATCGAAGGAAATCTTTGCGCGCGTCGCCTACTTTTCGAGATACGTGTGCGATCGCGTTCAGGGAAGCTATAAATTTGCCACGCCCTTGGCGTGCGGACGTCGCCCAAAGGATTAAACGAAAATAACGTTCGAAGTCATCAACCCGACATGATCGACGCAGTCGGCGCAGCCTCTCCCTTATCTCGAGTATCGCTCCTTCGTTGTCACGAAAGATAAAAAAGAACAGTAATTATTTCTCTTTTAATTCTCAACGTTAAATTTCACCGTAAGGAGTCTAGAAAATGAAAATTTAAAGCTAGAAAACAGGGCGGGGTAGTAATAGGGTCTGCACCGCGCCCATGCGCTCGGCAAGAATAGCATGGTCAATAGTCCGCGATCATCTCTCAAATTCACGTCTTGAAAAATCACTATTTCTTCTAATCTACTTTCAAAATTTCGAAAGCGCAATCAAAGCCAAAAATTCTTATTCGCGGAAAGTTGAGGTCTGACAATAGCAAAGGAATTAAGATCGACTGAAGCGCTGGAGCAATTTAATGCGAATAAATTTGCATTGTTTTGAATTGCATTTTCCGCAACTTTGTCAAGATTTTTTGTTTTTCAAAGTGAAAATAGAGTTAGTGTAGATTTCAATTTTTAATATCAGAGGAAATGTTAAAAATTCTAGAACTCGTAGTGATTTACTTTATTTTGATGATTTTTGGTATTGATGGTAATTTTTGAAGGGGCAAGAGTGAACTCACCAGGGTCGTGTGCATTTTCGCGAAATGGCGAAGAATTGAAAACGTTGATTTAGCGAGGATGAAAAATCCCTCGATGGCTTGTTTAGTCAAAATGTTCGTAGCTCAACCTAAGGGTCGCATCGTAGGACTCGTGGGGTTTTTGCGACGATCTCTGACAACAAGGGAGAAACCAACCCGCACTATTCAGTCGCCATCAGTTTTCAGTTCGCACTGTACCATTTTTTTTCTGCGATTTTACGTCACCAAGTGAGAAAAAGGGGTTGACTGACCAACCGAGTGATTCTCGTCACGCCGAAGACAATATAATGCAGCGGCACCATCACTGTTTCTAAATACAATCGAGTCAGTTGGTCAGGTCCAACCGTACCGTCCACCCCAACACGCCCCAACTGACGATAGAGGTCGCGGGAGATGAAGGGGATGAGGGATGAGGGTAGCGAGTGGGGTAAGAGCGAGGGTGATACCGAGGGATGGGATAACAGCAGATGGTGGAAACCGGCGCATTGCCGGCACTCTCTGCGGATTTTGCTTCTACATATTCCCTAGCAAACACTGAAATAGTTCTGAAATATTTCTGTAAGAGTTGCTAGATGTTACAACTGAGTTACGTAATTGTTCTAGAACTCTGAGATGGAATATGGTCAGTTGGTCACAGCCTTTCATTCCAATCTAAGCTGAAGGAAGTTTTCAATCCAAATCAATCCGAGGCCCATTCAAAATCAATCCCAACTTGTAATCCGAATGAATCCGGTCAATCCAAATTAATCAGAATTAATCAGAACTTTCCATCCGAATAAACCGGTCAATCCGAATGAATCCGAATTTTTCGGAATTATTCGGATTGATTTGGATAGACCGGACTCATTCGGATTGACCATATTCATTAGGATTGAAAATTCAAATTGATTCGGATTGATTGGAATCATTCGGATTAATTCTGATTGACCGGATTCATTCGGATTAAAAGTTCGGATTGATTTTGAATGGGCCTCGGATTAATTTGGATTGAAAAATTTCTTCGGATTAGTTCGGAATGAAACTGTTTGGTTCAAACACAAATTCCGGAATGATTCGCAAAATTTTGGATTTGTTCGGAATAAACTTCAATCCGAAACTTTCGCCAAAGCAGTTACAAAGAATGAGCAAGTATAGATTAAATGTATATTATACATTTTAATTATGTAATTTAAGGTTCCCTATGTTCCCTGTGAAATAATAAAGCCCCAAAAAAGCTAATTTTAGTTTCTTTTAATCTTAATTTACAATATGCCCTTCTCCTTTGCTTAAAATTATATTTTAACACTTAAAATGGTAATATCTAACAATTTTGAGAATCACTGAAAAAAATTGGGAGATGGGAAACTATATGAGAAAATATATAGGTTCCGGGCTCAAATTACGACGGAGTTTTCTATATAGTTTCCCATGGAGTATCATGTATGTTATCCTATATAGTTTACTACATAGGACTTTTCAATAGGGAAATAAATTAAAATAAATACAGGTTTCGTATTGAACTGAATTTGTAACGCTTTTAAAAAACAAAGTTAAATTTTCAAGCGTAAAGATGGATTTTCAACTAAATATTTAAATTTTCAACCAAAAACAATAGAACAAAACTAAATTTTCAATCGAATTGAATGAAATATATATCGTACAAATTATAATTTCCTATGCAGAAAATAATATTAGAAGGGAAATGTAATAATCACAGTAGAAAAAGAATTGTGTGATCAGACGAGACATTAGAGACTTTCACTTTCAGTTGTTTTTAGATTATATTGGATTGGAATTAATATATACTAGCCTATATATAATTAAACAAATTATAATTTTCATCAGATAATTATATTTTAAAGGAAATTTTTTACTGTACAGTAGAAAAGGAATTGTGTGGTCAGACGTGGCATTTTTTTACTGCCGACTTGCATTAAATTTAATTGAATATAATAAATAATTACAGTACCTATTGTCATTAAAAAAGGCGAAAAGGTAATTTTTTTTTAAATAAGTGATAAAAATTGAAACTAACTTTAACCAACAGAACCGAGATATTAAAAAATTTTTGTTAAAAGTAAGAAAAAAACTTTGACCTCCACTACAAGTCAATCAAATTTAAATTAAGAATTCAAGAGAAATTCAATGATTGTAAAAAATTTCAAGCGATTTAATGCGCTTTAAAAAAAATTTAATAATTTTAGAAGATTTCGAAGAGATTTTAATGGATTTCAAAAGATTTTAAGAGACTTCAAGTAATTTAAAAAAATTTTTAGTGATTTTGAGGAATTACTAGAGATTTGTCGGGATTTTAAAGTTTTTTTTTTTTTTTTTTTTTTTTTGAAGGATTTCAAAAGAATTCAAGATATTTTAAAAAATTGCGAGTATTAAATGAAAATATTTTCATTTTTAAAAGATTAACTTCCCTTATTATTTTAATTATCCGGAAACGCTTTTCAACCCAAAAATGACACGGAATTATCCTATATGTAATTCCAATGTCAATAATTTTCCATATGAGTCAACGTTATCAATTGAAAAAAGGTGAAAAATTCTGAAAATATGTGCTGCTTGATGATTAAATAGGGTCGGTCTTGGAATGAAAACAGTATCGATTAAGAAAGGTAATTCACATACAACTGTTTATTGAGACATGTAGAATACATCTGGCCATACACAAAAATCTTTGACACTTTAAATCAAGCTCCTAGCCAGAAAAAGGAACAATATTTGTAACATCGTTTTTCCTTCGAATTAAATCATTATGTTTAACTACGTCACACTAAAATTAGGGGCAACTTTTTAAATTGCGGGAAATTAAAAAAGCAAAGCAATCGGTAGCTGAATAGTAATAATTAAAAGGAATTTTAAAACACAGTAGTCGGGTAGAATTTGGATATATGTATGTACGTGTGTGTGTGTTTGCGTGCAATAATAATAATAATAATCACTATATAATTAATAGTAATAATAATCGTAGTCGTAATAAAAATTTCTTTTACAATGGAGCTGATAGATGGAGCGAAATCTTAATCGAAAGATACGTTTGCCTACATTTTTTTTTTATCATAACTCATAATCTTCCCCCTCTTTTTTCTTTTTCTTTTTTTTTATTACCTTTTCGTCTATATCGCGTGGCCGTAACTTCGTTTCGTTTCTCCCTATCTCACTGCTAAATAACATCACGTCACAAAAAATGCATATTCGCAGGAATATAATATATATATATATATAATTAAAAAAAAACACGTTTTTGAGCCGTTATCAACGTGAATCATGCCGGCTCAAAAAATCACACAACATCCGCATGACACGGGTCAACCAAATATAAGAAGAGCCTAGTTCTTTTCCCGAGGATGTGTGCCGCGAATAAAGCGGGGCATTGACCGGGTAAAAGGGCGCGTGGCTATGGCGTCGCCAGCCACAGTGGTGCATTATCCTAAATGCGACCTAAAACCCCCCCAAGGCGCCCCAAACTTGCCACCATTCGTCATACAAAAAAAGGTTTACAGAGAAAAAGGTGCGCGACAGTTGGGGCGCCCTTTAAAGCGGGGCCAGGGCCAATATCGTAACGCTAGTACCTAGATCAGTCTAAAGTCTCGTCACCGTGAACTGCCTTCGCCTTTTACCAGACATGCACTTCCTTGCCCCCGCAAGCCGTACTCTTATATTATCTGCGCAATGTGTTTAGTTTATATATGTGTCACGTGTTTGTGGCTGTGGATGTGGCTGTGTGTCCATTTGCTTTCCCTTATTAACCGATATCTCGGTATCTTAAAAACTTTTTTTACATTTTTTTTCTTTATAATTTGCTTCTACATGTATAATTTAATGAATCCTCGCCGTTTACAATTATTACAATTTTTCGACAAAGACCAGAATTTTAATATGAAATATTATCATGTCACAAAAACCCACTCAGTATGATTAGCGATATTCATCCTTATTGTATTGTTAATATTAATATTATATCCTCGATATTATGCTTTTATAAATAGAGTAGGTACGTAGAATAGAAGGTAGGTGAGAGACAAGGTGGTGTCTAACGTAAGAGAATTTCGAGTAGAGGCTTTTCTCTGTGACAGTTGTGGTAATCACGAGTGGGCCTTATCGATAAAATTAAAAGGATTCGGGCTGGGGGGGTTTGGGGGGGTAGGAGGTTTGGAACTGAACATTATTACTAGAAGAATATTTTTTTTCGCGGCCAATACGGCGGCGATTCAAAGAAAAAAATTAGAATTAAGTAAAACATGAATAAAGATTAACAAAATGCTCATAAATAAGAGGATTTGCGAGCAAATTTATCTTCGTCTAAACTGATTCTGTTGCTTTCCTATTATTTCTTGGTGTTACTCTCGTTCGTTTCGTACCTCTGTCATATTACGTGTGAAAGCCTTATGTGTTTCAGATTCACGATTCGTTTTTCGCCCATTTTTCATTTTTTTTTCTCCCTCGTACAATAATTGTCGAGATTGAGATGGTTGGTGGCTCAATTATTGAGGGCGTTAGATTTCCTTGGAACGTCGATGACAATCGCTTGAGAAAACCAACTAAACATTGTAGTCTTCACGAGCGATAGTGGCCAGTTCAAAGAAAATTTAATACGTTCAACAATTGATGTATTTCTCGAGCCGGATAGTTTTTTAATAAACGGTTGATATATGAGACTTTTTATTAATATCAAGTACATAAATGAAAGGTCGCATATTCCTTCGTTTATCTGTTTTTTGCTTTTATCATCGGGGGTGCGTGTTTTACATCGAGTGGTGTGTCATTTTTTGTTTTTTTTTTCTTTTTCTTTCTTTTAAATAATCTCCAGAACAGGGGGTTGTCTGGGCTCCAGGGACAGGGACCAACTACAGCCCGCACTTACAACTCTTACTAATTAACTAACAGGCTAACAATAACAATAAGTCAACACTCAAAAGTGTGTGCTGTATGTGTTGATGCATTTGTATTCAATTGCGTACGTTTAGCGTTCTATTTCAATCTGTAACTATCATTATCAATCCGGTCGCCAGTCATCGATTTTCATCATCTATTGCATGAATGTGTGTTTTTGTGTGAGGGGGTTTGCGTGTTTGACTTTTCGAATAAAAAATTTTTTTTAAGTATAATCGTGAAAAAAAATTTCGCGCTTTCTTTCCCAACTCTTAACACTCTCGCGTTTTCCTAGCCTTTACAAGGCGGACCTTCAATTTCATTCCCGTTCTTTTCGTTTCGTTTCGTTTCTTTTTTTTTTTTTTTTTTTTTTTTAACGCGCTCCTAGCAATTAAATATATTATAATTTAGAAACGAGTGGTCTCGTCACTTTTGGATACTGTCATTTGGAAATTTACTGTACAAGTGGGTTTTTTCTCATTCATGAGCAATATTTCCTTCGACCCGATCGGTCGTTTGTCACTAGTTGTTACGAATGGCTACGAACGGACAAACCATGGGACAAACCAAGTCGCAGAGACTTCACACAAGTAGCGTCTAGCAACCTTTCACTCGTCGTTTCTTTTCGCAAAACTTGCCTGACTCTTAATAATAATAGTTTCACTGACTGTACACATTATAGACCAACAATAGAAGGTCTAATCGCGCTGAGCGCACTCCACGCACACATACACACACAGACACTCCACTTGACTCTTTCTCTCACTCTCTTTCATGCAAAAATTCCTATCTTTCTCTCTTTCTCTCGCTTCTTTAGTTCCCTTACATTTGTTCGCTCTCGACGACTCTTTCTCGCATATCAAAATTAGTCAACTACTCCTCAATAATCTGCAAACATTCAAGAGTCCTCTTAATTAATACGAGCCATCACAATCTCAATGTCAGCATCGCCGATCTTCTTCGCTTGGCAGTAAACAATGTGACAATGCAGTTAGTGGTACTTAGAGTAGTATCGTAGTATCGTAATAGTAGTACGGGGTGGGTGGTCACTCCGATGTAAAATAATACAGTCCCAGTGGCACATCACTGTACATAATCACAACAACAGCCGGCGATGGTGGCGGCGCAGAGCGCGGTGCTGCATTTCTTTGAAACATTTACAATTCTCATCTCTCAGCGGAACAACAATATGAATAAACTTTTACAAAGTTTTCTTTTTTCTCATACACTCGCTCACTCGCCTCCCTTATTTATTTAGCTTTCTTGTCCCCTTACCCAAAAATCACGTTGGTTCGTTCACGAATCACGCTCGTTTATTTGCAAGCTGGCAGAAGTTAGCTCCACGATTGAAAGCTGTCTTGGTACCATTTCGGATCGTCACCAGACCCAGCGCCACCACTACCGCCACCGTTTACACTCGTCAATCCATATGTGTTACCCAATGGTTGTTGGGCAAGGGGCTGGTTTCCCCAGCTGCTCTGGAAGCGACGTTTAGATTCCCCCTGGTTCTGGTGACCCCCGTCAAATTTTCGTTTACCTGCTGTGGAAATATACCAATCGTCAAAAACGGGAATAATAGTTTTTTTTTTTTGAAATCTTTTAATCTATTACTGGTTGGCCTCTCGAATCACAGAAAAAAGTCTAGCTTCCTATTGAGCAATTTTTAAAAATTTAATCTTAAAACATCTTAAGGGCATGTGGTAATTACCATATGAGCAAATTTGAAAAACCCCGTTTTTTTTCTCACAATTTTTACTTTTTCAAAAATATAATAGTACACAGACGCCCGTTTTCACGTTCTTTACATTTGTGCACTATTATTTTTTACAAAAAGTAAGAATTATGAGAAAAAAAAACGGGTTATCTAAATTTGCTCATTGTATAAGTAACACCTGCCCTTAGTGCCGATTCATTTACTAATTCACTTTAGTAAGCATTTTTACTATCAATTAGTTAAAAACTACTAATTCATTTAGTAAGGTTTAGTAATTTATTTAGATACCCTTATTAAATGAATTAGTAGTTTTTTACTGTGAATTAGTAGTTTTTAACTAATTGATAGTAAAAATCCTTACTAAAGTGAATTAGTAAACGAATCGGCACTATTTTATTAGTAACTTCTTACTAATTCAGATTGAGAGAGTATAATAAGATTTTTTTTGCTCTGTATACATATTTCTATTTAGAAAGTGCGAAAAAGAGTGAAAAAATATCTAATAACAATATTTGAGTAAAATGAAGAATTCGAATTTTTAAGTTAGAACTTGACCCAACACCTTTAATCTTCAATAGTTTCATTTTACCCTTAAAACAATCCTATCATAAAATCTGCTTCTATTATCTGAGTCTCGAAGTGAGTGCATAGTTTTAAAAATATAAAATGAGTTCAAAAATAATACGCGAGATTCCAAGTGTTTAACAGATTTTAAGGTATTTCAAAAGACTAAAGAATTCAAGGTATTTCAAAATATTTCACAGAATTTGAAATTTAATTGAATAGATTTTTTCTATTGAAAATGTAAACCTTTCCTATAGTTTCTGGATCCAATAGCCAACCAGTATTGTGAAACTATTCTATTTGCTTCGAATTTTGAAGTTAAGCTTCACTTCCGATGTTACAACCCTTCAACTGCACATTTTTCAAAGTCAATTAATTGTCCTTTTCTTAAAGGAAAAGAACATCCTCAATTTTTACTATAGTTATCAATGAACAAGGTGAATTTTTTTCTTTAATCTCACACCCTTATTCTGTGTTATATATAGTAAAAGATACTTGTCTAATTTTTTAAGATTTAAAGCTCTCCAACTAATTGTTGGTAATTTCCAAAAAATTAGGTCAATATTTTTTCAACAAATAACAAAATAAGGGGATCAGGTATGAAGAAAAAAAAATATTTAAATTTGAGTGCAGATGAAAATAAAATTGCACTAAACGACTTTTTAATTACCACTTTGGTATTATCAAATTTTTCCATATGGACTAGGAATATTAAATGTATACAAATCGTTGATATCCTTTCACAAATACAGAGTCATCTGAGTGTGAAATAAAGTGATTAAAAAGTCATTTCGAACGATTTCAAAGTTGCAACGTCAGGAGTGGTCACTAAAAATGTAAGCTGAGTCTGCAATGAGCTTTAGTTTGTCGCAAATTTGTTAAAAGTTAATCTTAAGCTTTCTACAGAGGTTTTAGAAAAGAGACGAAACGAATACATTTATGACTTCTCGTATCAACTCATTCTAGAATCAGCGTTATTTTATTATCTAAATAATCTAATAATCGCATGTTATTAGTATTGCTTGGAAACGTCACAAATACCTTGGAGGGAAAGGAGGGATAAGTCAATTACTGTAATGCAATCCTATAGAATTCCATAACGAATGCATAGAAATGCACTAGGCACTTGGTGAATCGATAATAATTGTCATCAACGACCGACACTTATTGGAAAATTTTTCAGTCACGGTAGAAGTTCTCTTCTCCGGATTTAAATTCTTCTTTAGAATTTTTTCTAAAATTTATTTTCTTCTTAGAAATCAATGTAAGAATTATTCTAAACTCTATTACTATATTCTTCGAATCGTAAACTATGTTATTAGGGTTGCTACAGATTTTCGATTTTTACACTTCTATTTTCGAGTATTTCTATTTAAGGTCTTTTAAATTATTTAGCTCAACTCTCATCAACTTAACATTCGTGAGCAACGAGGAAAATAAATAATTGAGATTGTTTGAAATTTTAAAGTGAAGAGATTTTGAAAAATTATTATTATTTCAATAGAAAGAATCGAAAAGCCTTTCCAAATATTTTTCAGGTATTAGTTTTGCTTAAGTATCACGAATAAGTAGCTGAGGTTTTAAAATTTAAGAGCGCTCGAATTTTGGTCTCTTTCAGGAAGTGTGCAAAACCGGTAAAATTTTAGTTAATAAAACTTAAAAAAAAAAAAAAAAAAAAAAAAAACAAATTTTGTCCGGTTATGTGGAATTTTTTTAAAAGTATATCGAGATATTGAATTTTCATAAAAAAAAACCATTCAGGACTGAAGCCTAAAGACGAAAATCGTAAATTTTAGGCATTTTTAGCCAGTTTTACTGGAATTATTTCTTGATATGGAAATTAATTCTTATTTAATAAAGCTGGATATTTTTTCATCAGATTCAAATTTTCAGGATAATATAGACACAATCTTTAACGCCCCGTTTTTTTTTTTTTTTTTTTTTTTTTTTTTAATCCAATCATATCTTTTTTTGCCCACCTTTTCATTCAAGTCGTTGAAAGTTTTTTAAAATTGATGTTTTTTTTTTGTATCTACATAAAGCACGAAGTCTACACAGAGAAACCTATTATATCAATTTTTTCTAAAACGCATTACACTTTATTTTTTGTCAATATGACACAAACGTGTCATATTCAGAATTTTTACTAATAAAAATACTAAATTTTACAAAAAATATATGAAACTTTAAGATTGTATTAAAGTATCATATATTTTTTGTAAAGTTTAGTATTTTCACTAGTAAATATTCTCAAAATGACACGTTTGTAGCAAAAATTGATATTATAGATTTTTCCGTGTGTCAAAGTGCAAAAATTCCGATTTAAGGGCAAATAGTGAACTATGACGTCACTTTTCACCAATAGTATTTTCTTCGAAATCTTATTTGTAAGCAGAAAAAGATATCTCACTGAAATTTTTGGATATAACAGAAAATATACCAGTAGACGTCGGTCTTCTCATTGAAGTTTGTATTTTGTTTAAATATATTGATATATTTAAACAAATATATATTTTCTGTCGTTTCCAAAAATTCCAGTGAGATATATTCTTCTGTTTACAAATAAGAAGTCGGAAAGAAAAATATCGGTAAATTGTGACGCTATAGTTTACCATTTACCCTTAAGGGCATGTGTTACTTAATATATGAGCAAACTTAGATTACTCGAAATTTTTCCCACAACTTTTACTTTTTCAGAAAAATAATAGGACACGTGGTAATTATCATAAGAGCAAATTGAGTTTCGCCAACTTTACGCTCGCAATAATAAATATTTTTTGCTAAAATTAGTCCATTTACCTCTGTTTCGTACAGACAAAGATAAATAGACTAGCTTTAGTGAACAATATTTATTATTGCAAGCGTAAAATGGACAAAACTAAATTTGCTCTTAATGGCAGTGCTCTCAGATCAAGCTAGAAATTTACCCCCTCCATATCCACTATTTTATAGAAAAAAAGCAATTTGTTAAATATAATTTAGCAAACTTTAAAAATTATTACTCTTTATAAGTATTTTCTTGAATTATATAAGAATATTTTCCCACATTATATTTAATAAATTACTTTTTTTCGAAAAAATAGTAGATGCAAATATGGAGGGTGTAAATTTCTAGCTTGATCTGAAAGCACTGCTTAATGGTACAGTATCACATGTCCTTAAGATCGACAAATTTCCTGACTTTTTACGGTATTCCAGACTCTGTAGCAACCCTGATAAACGTATTGAAATCGCAATAAAACAAATAACTCGAGAAAATTTCACAACTCAATCAAAATAAAAAATCTTTTTAATGAAATATTTAATGAATTATTTAATAACGTATTTAAGAAGGTATTTAACAACTCGATACAAAATGAAGTATCGACAAGATGTAAAGATGTAAAGAATCGTAGAACCAAGTAATTACAGTGCACTGCTATACATACATCGTCAACGGTTGTGGTCCATATCAAACTGCTTTTACAAGTATTCGCATTCACTCGGTAATCGTTAAAAGTAACGCGAAGAGGAACATGAAACAATTTAAAGCAAGCTCGCTTAGCAAGATGTAGTATATATACGTATTACAAGCTCGGCTTTCGCTACTATCAAAACGAAAGATGCGAGTTACTATCAAAATCGTGCAAGCGATGTGAATATGAGCTTGTAACATATATACATTTCATACAAGCTCTCTCCAAAAGGCAGGTGCGACTAGCCATGTATAATAGTGGCAAGAAATAGTTAAGGTGCGATTATGTAGACTAAGTTAGACGAGTATCGTATTAATATTAAAATAAATAAATAAATAATTAATTAAGTAAATGAATAAATAAGATAAAAAGATGATTCGTTGTGGAGATACAGACCATCCTCACCTGGTAAACTTCCCTTGGCGCGGACCCCCCCACGAACGGCTGGCCGCTGGGCCCCACGGGCCCCTGAGGTTACGGGGTTGTGTCCCCGCCTGGCTGGTAAACGGGCTTGGGGGCCACCGACCCGGCCACGCGCCACCACTCCACGCCCACGACCAGCCTGACCAAACAACACACACCCAATCGTTACCCCATGTCCTTTTTAATGCATATAATGCAATTAATGCAATTAATATCATCACTAAATCGATTTCTAAATGCTATCGATTTCTAAATTTACCCTTGCAATCTGCTTTATTCAACATTAATCAACATTATTCAATATTTTTCACTAGTTTTCAACATTATTCAATTTAGTTATCTCTCTCCCCTTTTTCCTAAAAACAACTATTAGCAAGAATCGCCTATCAGGTTTTCCTCCTAATAGTAATAAGAGTAGACCCTAAAAATCTGCCGGACGCATTAAGAAATATCCCTAGGGAGATTTTTTCGAAAACATACTTTCATAATCAATAAAAAAGAAAATTTGATATTAATCAGTAAAAAAGAAACCTTAAAATAGCTACACCTTACAATTTTTTTGGCCTTAAATTCAAAGATGAACACCTAAATTAAGTAAAAGTTGACCTAGATTAAAGTAAACTTTTTCTGAATTTAAGTGTACGTATGATTAAATTCTGGAATTCAGATATTGAACTTCATAAAATCAGACATTTTTTTACTGAATTAGAGATTATCTCTGAACTTAAGGTCAACAAAATTTTAAGGTGTAACAATTTTAAGGTTTCTTTTTTACTGTAATCGTTTAAACCGCATTCAATAATAAAAAGCGTCGCATATTGTGAGAGTCTACTCTAATAACAACAATGTAACAATAATAGTAATAATAGTAGTAATAATAATAATAATAATAATAATAATAATAATAATAATAGTAATAATAGTTTGCATCGCTAAATGCAATGGTAACCCTGTGACGTAATATATGTAAAGATAAGAGGGATAACGTGAGATCGATCAGGTTGACCGATCGTCCCATTTGGAAAAAGTGAAACGAAGACTGCGAAAGATGGTCAAGATAGATGTTGAGAGAAGTAGAAAGAGATGAGGTTTTGCCTAGAGCCAAAGTTTACTAACCAAATCTTTACATACAGCAGCAGAATTAGCAGTTTATCCAATGAAGGAAAGTGAAAAGCGAACTGTATTGGTTGGCGAAGAATCTTTAAGCGACACAACCTAATGCACTGGCAGCTAAAACAAAAGTCAATCGCGAAATATTATAAGCGTAAGCATTGGTTGAAAAAAGCAGCAAAAAATTTTTTTAAGCGGTTGTAAGCATAAGCGGATAGTATGTACTATTGTACTTGTACGCCGAAGCAAAAAGCGAGAGCTGTGAGACGTGTCACTGGCGCTGTACCAGTTAGTCGTATATTATTATCATATAGATTATAGGTATAATGTATCTTTCATCTCACATTCCCTTTCTATCCATGGAATGTCACACCTACACGCAGTATACAAGCGATTACAACACGTTACGATATTATATATATGCACGATCTTGATAACTTCCGAGATGCAACTGGTATAATCCTTTAAATTCCGATACCGTTGTACAATTTGCGTTTGCGAAAAACTTTTCCTCCCGCATATCAAATTTGACTATCAGATATCATCCGCATATCAGATCTTGAACAATCGACACTAAATTCATTGGTCCCAGAGCTGGAGTTGATCCATCTCACATAGACCCTAATCTTCTTGGTTCATTTAAGACGTTATTAAAATGCACGGAAGCTTTACTTGTTTTCCATCCTGTAAGAAACTGTTAGTTAAAATCTTGCCAATGAATCTCGATTATAGGAGAGAGAATAGTAATTAGGTAGATAGTAATTATGTAATCAAGTGATCCTAGGCTTTAACTGCTTAATGACGCTAAAAAAAGGTCAAGTTACAAACTTTACGTTTATAATTTTCTAATTGAAGGCTGGCATGGCAACTTCTCCCCTTCCACTGGCTTCGTAGCCAATCGGAAGCCAAGTGGAGGGGAAGAAGCGATACCGATTGGTTGTGAAGCGTAAGCCTCAAAATTCAAATTAAATTTGAACGCTTGGAGTTTAAAATACTGAAGACACTATTAAAAAAGAAAAGCATTAAGTTTATAGAATATTAAGAATCTTTTCTAGTATCTTTGGACTGATAAAAATATAAAAAATTAGTCAATTTGAAGCCCGCGATAAAGTTGGTAGATCTCTTGGACAATCAAGAATTTTTCTTAAGAGAGCTGAGAGAGGAAATCAAGTTTATTCCTTGATTTGACGCGATCAAAAATGAGATAAATTGCGTGATTTGATTGAAAGTAAAGTAAAAGAGTAATCTATAGTAAAGTTAAGATTTGAGAAATAGGGTCACCAGATACGTTCTGGGACGTTATGTACATCGCGTATGTACAAAACTGCCAAGAGAAAAAGTTGATCGCACTCAATGAATAAACATGTTGGCAGAGTCGATATGATGTTCACAGGGTGCCCAATGCTCGAGTATTTTGGATAACCCTGCAACTTGATATATAAAAGTGTATCATATCCGAGCCACGAGACGCAACGTTGCTCAATAATGGATAAAAAAATTAAAATAAATAAATAAATATTGTGAATCGTAGAATGAACCGAGAACACGAATGACTCCTCAAAACTGGATTCTGCGTACAACTGGGATTCTCCTGAAGCTGGTAGTAGGGTTGGTGGATAGCGTTAGGGAATCCTGTAAAATTTTAAACTCACCTTCTCCACTTTTTAGGAGAAAGTTCCAAGAAATCCTGATCTTTTCTTTCTTATACTTTAAATTAGATTTAATTTTCTTTCATATTCTCTTTCATTGATTGCTTTTCCCGGCTTGAAATTTGGCTGAAATTTAGAATGGGTCTACTATGGCTCAGATATGATCTACAAGCAATTTGAAAGTGGCAATGTGTTCGGGTTAGGAGAAGTTAGTAATTTTCAAAATACTGGAGAAAATAGATACGCACTCTTTTCTCAAAGGGACTTTCGAAAAAAAGAATGCAGTGTAAGAATGCATATCCAGGGAAATAAATTATGTACAATTTTTTTTTTTGACCCTGCAGAGTGACACTGGAGAAATATGCTTTCTGTGATGTGTGGATGCAGTGCATAATTATTATAATGCGAGTGGACGTAAGATCAAAACCTTGCGTTCCTGCGTTGATTAGCGATTAATTTAAGCTGGCATAAAACAATTAGCCAAAGTTAATTTACACGCACAGGCGATTTAGTGTTTAGGGCAGGATTTGTGGAGACAGTAAGTAACGTGGATGAACAATGTAACGGGAATCCGCGAACACTGTGCCACAATCAAACTACTGCTAATATCAAAAGTAATATGTTTCAAGAACGAAAACGACTTTAAAACCATTAAAAAAGGCGACCCACCGGTTGAGGCTGCCTGCCTCTCCCTCTGGCAGGTGGCGGAGGCGGCGCGTAATCGAAATAGTAATCTTCGTATCGATAATAGTCATCGTAATATGGATCACTGTAGCCACCTCGATAATCCCCATAACCGTAATAGTCGTAATCATAATCTATAAAAACACACATTACAAATAGACCCAAATTTAGCCACAATATATCCAATTGGAAACTTACTGCAATAATAATATTCTATATAATTAAGGCATGCCGGGAAAAGATACAAAATTTTGAAGTATATAACGCCAATAATAACAAAATCTTAAACAACCAAATGAAAAATCATTGCAAGACAACGCGAGATTTTCTTCGGAAATAAAAAATACCAGAAGGTCAAAGTATCAAGAAAACTTAATTATCATAAATCATAGAACTTCACCGAACAAAAATTCGCAAAGATTACCCTACCACCATCACGTTTAGTGAAAATGCACTCTGTTTCGATCGTGGAAAATCGAATCATTCTAATTATTCCTAAATTGCATTTATAACAAGTTTAATGGCACTGGATTGTCTAACGTCAATATTCGCTTTCCTCATTTTTACTCAACAAATATTATAATTACATTTTTTTCGCTCTCTAGCACTATTAACTTTTTAAATAGAAATATGCAAACAGAGCGAAAAAATGTACAAGTTTAATACTTTTTGTGTAAAATGAAGAAAAAGGAATTTTAAGATTAGATTTATAATTCTTTGTTTTACGCAAAAAGTATTTATTTTCTCGCAAACTTTTATTTAAAAAAAGAGCACCTACAGAGCAAAAAGATACATGTTTCTAATATTTATTGAATAAAATGGGGAAATTGAATTTTGAGGTCGGAATTTGAATTCAACACCCTTAAGCCTTTGTCTTTCTGTTGTGTTAGAGGACTTTCAAATAAATGGTTCGGCTTTAAGATATTTTTCCAAAGAAACCTAAACGACTAAAAAAAGCGAATAAACTGCTCTAACCGTTGATCACGACAAAACGTGCTTTTTTGGCAAATAACTAAATTCTGCCTTATCAAATCTTCAGGGTTGCTACAAGAATCCAGTTTAAAAATTCCCTCAGTATATACAAATTTTTTTGTCGAAAAATCTTTCCGTCCTTATAATATCTTAAATTTTCAACCCAACTCTTGCAAAATTATTAATTAGTGCTTTATTAGACAGTATTGCAATATTAATAAAGATATTAGTAAATGTTAAATTTCAAAATGATTAATAAGCGTAAAAGAAGAAGTGAAAGAACATACAAAATGAGAATGGAGAAAAGTTGATTTTTCCCAGAAGAAGGGTGATATTTTTCTTTTGAAGTACACATTCTTTGACAAAATGTTTCTTTCTATTGGCTTTCATTTTTTAAATCGATCTTAACTGCGGATTCTTTACATCTTTACGGTTTTAATTTTTTACCTGAAACCACTTCTTAACTTTAACCCAATAAATAAAAAAAATTTGTTGTTTAACGTAATTTAACTAAACAAATTTTTAAGCTTGATTGATTCAAACTTTATCTTAAGGGCATGTGATACTTTACCATAAGAGCAATTTATTTTCCGCAACTTTACGCTTGCAATAATAAATATTTT
>JAUESH010000043.1:8422260-8433745 GCA_032275165.1 Synergus magnus | reverse complement strand
GTTTTTACCTGAATCTAAGGTGCGATTCTGTGCCGCCCAGACCCGAAGCCGGCACCGAATCGGCAGTTGAGTGTAATTATATTTCGTGAATCATAGACAAAATATCTTACCCGCCACGACCTTGCAGCATTTGAAGCATCCTACGTTCCCTGGCTCGTAGGACCTCTTCTTTCTTCTTTTTGTCGGATGGCGGTTTCGCTAGCGACACTTCTATATGGGACCCTCCCATCTCCTTTCCATTTAATTCACGCATGGCCTGATAATTAAAATCAGTTAAATTAATAAGAAAGTTTCGCATACAATATTACATCTTTTTTTAATTTAACGATTATTATTATTATTATTATTATTATTATTATTATTAATACTATTATTATTATTTCTCACCTTAATGGCATTATCCCTATCTTCAAAGTGTATAAAAGCATAATCTTTAATCTTCTTCACCCTTTCAATTTTTCCATGTTGTTCAAAACACTCCTTTAGCTTCTCTTCTGTGCAGTCTTGAGTCAAATTTCTAACATAAAGCACTCTGACCTAAAAAAAAAATGAATTATAATCGTTAATCTTTAGTTATCATTGGAGCAAGGAATTTTTTGATAGCGTCTTGCTTATTTAAAATGATCTAGGCATTATTTCATAACTTACTTTGGACATTGTCTGTTCATCTGGTTCCTCTTGAGGATCAGCCCAGTCAACAATGATATCACATCCCCAAACTTTCATACGACCAGTGCCGAGTCTTCGTTTTGCGAGAGATGCTGCTTTGTGTGACTCGTATTCCAAAAAGCAGAAACCTCTATTCTTCTTTTTGTCATCCGGTGAGCTGTAGATAATCACCTCAGTCAGGCCAGCTGTATCAAGGAAAATCATACAAAACATAGGTAAGGTTCCTGTCGATGAAGACAAATCAACGGAATGAAAGAAAAATGACTACTAATTTGAAGAAAGACATTGTAAAAGAACGCAGGAAAGCAAAATAGAATATTTGAAATTTGATCTTGGAAATAAACATAATAATAAGTTCAAAAAACATAATTTCCTGCGGATAAAATTCTTTACTATTAAACAATGTAATTAAATGAAAGGAAAATATAATTCAAGTTCAGAGATACTAAGTTAAATATTCAACACAATTTTCATGAAAAAAGCAAAAGTTTCTCCAGATAAAAATAAACACTACGTAAAAAAAATAAAATTTAAAAACATGCAAATTGCTGGTCGTTGTTTAACATAAAAGTGAAAAAATCAGGTTATTGTCAGGTAAAAAAAAAAGATAAAAAAAACTTTGTCTTTTTCACAAATCCTAAAGTTCGAATAATTGGATATTTCCTCTAAAACTTCAGTTTCTTAATTGAAAAAAAAAAAAAATTAAGAAAGAAGAATACATACTTATATTTTCAAAAATACACTTTAAAATAAGAATTAGAAGAGAATATTCAATTTGCAACTCGATTAACATTTATGAAAATGAACAACTGTCTGTCAAGCATTGGATCACCTAACTTTCGTGTCTAGAATTTAACACTTTCTTTTAATATTCTTTAAAAATAAAAAGGTCCAAGTTAATTAACTGCATAGTTAGTACATACTTGACAATTGAAGTATTAAAACGCGCTCAATTCTAAGCAAACAAATAACCAAAATTATTGTTCCACTTTACTTTAATATGAGACAAAAATAAAATCCCTTCAAGCTTCTAACAAAAAAAAAATAAATAAATAAATAAAAAAATTATAAATTGCTGAAATGATGTTCCGAATCGGTAGATCTGATCTGCAATTAATAGAACATTTTATTCGCATCTGATTAATCTAAAATAAATCTATTTTTTATCACAATATTCTAAAGAAGTTATAAATATTTCGAGGGATTTTTCTAGACTCTAGTCAAGACATTTTTTAAGTTTCAATGTATAAACTCTTCAAGATCTTCGAATAGATTTAATGGACATTTCACGTCTTTTTTTTTTTTTTTTTTGAGGAGAAAAATTTGACAAACAAGATTACTTCCTAATATTTTTTTCACTGGTGCTTTCTGGTACACGGTTCGTTTCTCCTTCCTCTCAGTTTAAAAGCACAAATCTGGTATTCGGATAGCATGGTACCTACCACTTGCACTGATCATTTCTAGTCATATGAAATCCCTTAACCGTACATTCAACAGAAAAACAACAAAATCCCAAAACCAAAGAACATTCTTAAGAAGAAAAATACAAGACAGTTCCGATTGCTCCCCAGTAATTTTCTATGAATTATGAAACGTAACACGAAATTAAAGCACTGATAGTAAACAAAACTTGTGAAAAATGGCATGCACACCCTGTCAAAGAATTTTACAAATAAATACAAAAACTTCAAATCTAGAAATGAGAGTCCGGATGCAATAACGGGACGCACGCTCGAAAACGCGTAGAAGTATTGTCCAAGTGTCTCTTGATGTCCAAATTTTAAAGTTTAAAAAATTAAATTTTTAAAAATTTAAGCTTGTAGAGAAGAACAAAACGAAACTTTTTTCTATTTGAAGTTTTTTCGTCCGATGAATATTTTTAATACTAAAAATGAAAAAGGGGAAAAAAAATTTCCCCATAATCAATTATGTTTTAAAACATAAATCGTGAAAACTCAGCCAAATATTATTGAAACTGTTTGAAATTTGGTATACACATGCAGTGTACCCTAGCGATGCCTACAAAATCAAGAAAACAATTGAGACCGGTCGATAAGCAAATTTTTTTAGTTTCGGCGAAGAAAAGTATCGAGGGAACTTCAGAGTTGAAAGAATTTCCAGTGAGACATTTATTCCTTACTATTAAAGGAAGATTTTTGGAAATTTTTAGATCGACTCATTAAAAATTGACAGAAATATTTATAATAATTGTTTTCTTGATTTTGTAGGCATATATAGCGTGTATACCAAATTTCAAACAGTTTCAATAATATTTGACTGAGTTTTCACGATTTATATTTTAAAACATAATTGAATTTGGGGAAATTTTTTTTCAAATAGAAAAAAGTTTCGTTTTGTTCTTCTCTACAAGCTTATATTTTTCAAAATTTAATTTTTTAAACTTTAAAATTTGAATATCACGAGACGCTTGGACAATACTTTTACGCGTTTTCGAACGTGCGTCCCGTTATTGCATCCGGCCTCTCAAATAATGTTCTTTTTTTTTTTTTTTTTGTTAGCTTAGTGATTTTAAAACCAATACAAAATCGATCATCCAGTGCCTTAATTCAACTGTGGCACTTGCCTCTGGGATGAATCTTTCTCATTCTCATTGGGCTCCTCTCTGTGTCCAGATTCTGAGATTTCATGCAAGAATTCTAATATAAACACGCACTCGCGATTCATCATACGATAAAGAAACGCATTCAAGCTTTTCTCATTCCATAATTCCATTTAAAGTCATGTCAAACAGATACTGACAAAGCGTCCACAGCCAGATCATGTATCGATTTTGTTTAGGTCGAATCCTAAATTGGTTTCGAAACATGTTGGACCCTTGGTAGTATAAAAAGGACAGAGAAGAATAAGGAAAGAGAGAGGTGGTTAGGTTGTCTCTTTCCCTTTTCTCCCTCTTTTTTAATTGTGTTTACAGATTGTCTCTAATGAGCCGAAAATTTTAGATTTATTTATTGGCCACTTTTGTGTACTTTTAGCGTAGAAATGGTTTGTAGAAAATCTTGCTTATTTAGAATCTTTGTAAAAGAAAAAGAAATTATTCAAATATCGAGTGTACAAATTTTTAAAAATAATATTTGAAAATGAAAGTATCGTGTTATCTACGAAAGATCTTGATTAAATTGTCTTATACAAATGTTGTTAGTGAAGTTTAAAATTCGAAGGATTAGGTGGATGTTACGGGGAGACACTTGTGAATTTTCAATTCATAGAAACCTTTACTTTTCAAACATGAATCAATATTAAAACTAAAATTTGTCAATTAAGTGAAATTTTGCCTGTAAATCGTAAATAGTATTTAAAGCACATAGAACAATTCAAAATGTTCGACATCGAAAAATAATTTTTAATCAAGTAATTTTTCATCAAGTTTGTCATTTTTCAATTCTAAATTCTAATTTGGTTAATAAATTGAAACTTCCCAGTGCCTGTTCTTAATGATAGAGATCCTGCATATTAATCATACATGTGACGGAATCATGACACCATGTTAATAAAAAAAAAAAAATAAATAAATAAATAAAACTGCCTGACTGAAAAAAGAGCACAAAAAAAAAAAAATAAATAAATAAAGACTTGGTACTTGCGGTATATAAGGCTAGAAAAAAAACTTTCCCTGGTATCGCTGCGACCAATTATTTTGACAAATAAAAAAAAAATGTTATTCCTCTCGTTTTCCCCTTTTCTCTCCCACAAAAATTCCTGCCTGCTGATTTAAGGGCAATTGTCAACTTACGTGCGTGCTTTGTAAACTCTTCGAACAAGTCATCTCGGTCTCGATTCTTTGGAATATTTCCCACAAACAAGCGATGATTGTTATAAGATACGGTAACACCAATCTTTTTGCCTTTCCGAATCTCATAATCATTCAGCTGTAAGAATAATGTGGAAGGAGAGTGCCAATTAAGCTTGCCTTTAGATATTTCTTCTGCTTATTGGCTGACTGACCGTAGGATTTAATGACATGACCTTAGAGGAAGAGTTTTAAGGAAAAGAAGGGAACGAGCTTCGGAGGATTTTTGATTTTGAATAAGGATTGGAAATGTGCTGGGTGGGTGGGAGTGCCTGTCCGTTTTTTAGCGAGCCACACGCCCCAGCGGTCCACGCAGGTCTCCCAAACCCCCATGCTCGAGGCTTAGTCATGAATTTAGTTTCTCAAAATTTTGCGCGATAAAAGTAACTCAATATTTCTGTTCTCTAGATTTTTTTTACTCATTTTCTCTTCGCGTCATCGCTTTATGAAAAATAAAAGAAAGAAAATAGATATCGATGATCGATGTAGACGCGTTAAACGAGGAATGGGGTGACGATGGAAGTGCAGGAGGTAAAAAGAGAGGTTGATTCGCAATGTATAGTTGGAAACAGATGTAAAACTCATAACTCATAACTCAATCTAAATATGAGAGGAAAAGAAGACTTGGACCAGAGAGGTGTTACTGTTCACTAATAAACCGAGAGGCAAGGAGACTGACCAGAATTAAAGGTGTCGAAGGTTTTGCAATCACGCTATGATACCGTGATCGCTTGGATGCTCCGTACTTCCATACCATGTAAAACCACTACTTAAAAACTACCACTCTTATGTTACGATACAGGTAGACAGGTAGGTATAGGTAGAGGTAGGTAGGTACACACGCCTCGAATTCACTTTACCTGTTAATTTACCAAATTCCTCCAAGATCTCCTCTTTGCCTTTTGACTTTGGTATGTTCCCCACGAAAAGTCGTAGATTAGGAACGCTAATGTTTACTTTCAGACTCTTGCCGGGTTTTATTTCGTGATTATCGAGCTGTGGGATGAAGAAAAACACACACATGCCTAATTTTGTTTCAAAGAATTGGTCCACATATTGTTTTAAATAATCATTAAGAAACAGTAAAATTTAGGAAAATTTTCAAATGTACAATTTAGATAAAATGTTTAGCATGGTTTGGATCCATGTAAGCGAGAAAGTGGCATGCGCTTCGTCGCTCGAGTCTTCACAATATAGGAAACCGGCGTACGCGTATCATGTGTTCCTGTAAACAAATTTTTAGCCTACTAATTTCTTTAAATTTTGTTACAAAAATTGTCACTGTCCAATGAGGTGCAACCAATTAGGTAAATATACCCCTAACCAATTAAAACACACAAGATACATCTGCGATCTTTTCTTTTTTTTTTTTTTTTTTTTTTTTTTTTTTCCAGGAAGGTTCTCCACTCCCAATTTTGCCCACTGAGCAAAGAGGAGAGCTGGAAAAAAAACTCATCCGTAGAATACCATTAATATCATTTTCCATTGTGATATATTTGGGATAAGTTGGATAAGTCAGTATATACTTAAACAATGAATAAATGGTCAGGGACATATACATATAAAGAAAACCGTTTATGTGGATTGTTCTTAGATAACTAAATTTGGATAAACTAAAACTCAAAATTTATCTAGATAATTCAAAATGTAATGGTTTTAAGAAAAATATAATACTACTGCAACGATATAAAGTAGGAATGATCGCAGAACAAGCCACATAGAGGAATTGTGACACTTTTTCGAAACTAAAAAAACTGCATAATACAATAAATAATTAACTAATAGATAATTAAATGATTGGTTTTACTAAAGAAAAATAAATGTTATAAAATCATATTTTTAAAACGAAAAGCAAGTTCATCATGACATGGAGATATTTATCAAATGTTTAGAAAAAGTGCCGACTTGGTAGCAATAACAATTTTGTAACATTTCTAAAAATTTTGTAAATAATAAATAAATAAAAAGATCCAATCAGTCCGTAGCGGCATGGTGTTACTAAGGGGGACAACAAAAGATAAGATTGTCCACTATACAAGTATTGTAAGATAAGTTACAAAAAACTTGGGTACATACCTCCCTAACTGCATGTTGTGCAGCTTCCCGGTTCGTAAAAGTGATAAATGCGTATCCCCTGTTGGTACCTGACATTGGATCCATCATCAGCCTTAAATCCCAAATTTTTCCACATTTTTCAAACAGTGGAATTAGTTCATCCTCGTACATATCTTTTGGGATTTTGCCACAAAACACCTACACAGTAAATAAAGAAAATGAAGGCGTTTGCTATACGCTGCAAACACAAGAGTTTCGCTCAAAATATTTTTCAACATTTAATCCCTATACATATTTAGATCCCTTCGAATTTTTAATACCACATCTGTGAACGCTTCCATCTTAATTTTTTTTAGCGTTTTCTTACTTGCATAATTTTGAATTTTCCAAACGCCTTTGGAAATTTTCCAATAATTTATAAATTTGGAACTTCACAAACGTTTTTGAAATTCAGAACTTTGAGAAATATCCTATAGATTCTAATATGGTTACAAATTCAATTTATATTAAAGTAGAAATAATCGATTTTCGCACGTTTCATGGTAATGTTGAGCTTGAAAGCCAGTTCTGTGATATTCAAAACAAACTTACCTCACAACCAGTTCCTGGAGTAGAACCCTCCCAATTTGGAGGAGGGCCGCCGTACTTTCTTTGTCCTGTAGTCACATCTAAAGGATATCCTGTTCTTTCTAGTATCATCTGTAAGAAGATCATAGCTTGTATTTTCTCACGGAGGTAAAACACAGTAACGGGTAAATCAAGAGATAGAAAATGTCTCCCAAAACGAAATATTTTCTTTAAAAAATGAGATGAAGTACTGGACTCTTAAGCTCACCTTTATTTTATCTTCGTCAGGTGCTTTAGGAGCTGTGCTAGTACCAGTTCCTTGGCCAGCTCTGCTTTTCTGCCTATAAGTTTTCATAACACCACAGAGGTACGCCGACTTATTTGATACATGTTCTAGATTTGATTCGAGAAATTGCGTGAGCACATTTAATGCGCCATCGACCGGAAATTCTTTTAAAGCATCTAACGCTCTTTCATCCAAATCCACGTGGGCCAATTTACCGGTCTTATAAATTTCATCGAGTTTGGCAGCCACTTTTTCGTCGAGTCCATACTGGATTAACTTTGCGTAATCCTCCGTCCGTTCGACGCACTCCATTTCTTCTTTGGACTGCTTCTCCTCCATTTTTATTTCCCCATTCCCCTCTGCCATAGCTGTAAACAAACAAAAAGACAAACTTATAATTAATCGTTGTAATTAAGTTTAAAGTATTGAAAGTAGTGTAAAATTGAACAAATTTCAAGGTTCTGTGAAATTCAATAATTATGCTCTAAAATCGAGATAGAAAATAAGATGTCTGCATAGAAGGGTATTTCATATATGTAAAAATCGAAAAGGAAGTGCATGTGAGAAATATACAATAAAATACTTTAAAATTGAGGGAATAATTACATTGTATATATAAAAAATTGAAATATTCTACTGCAACAATCTCTGATTTTCAAGACATTTTAATTGAATGTTGCAATCAATTTGCAATTGTAAAACAAAAATTTACATTTCTTGTGGTGACTATAATTTCAATCTGTCACATGAACACCGATTAATGCAGTGTAATGCTTAAAGAATTCATTTCTAATTCCTAAATATGTACACTTAAAAACCAACTATTATAGATTTATATTTTTACGCAAAACATATATTATTCAATTATTTATATAATAATATTTAGACACTGAATTTTCGAAAATACAGAAAAAAGAATTATAATTTTCCGGTAAATTTTATACAAAACCATAATTTCTATAAATATTATGAAAATTATAGATTATTATTATTATTATTATTATTATATTATAATTAATATTATATGGGAAATAGTAAAATTACAGGGAGTCTATTAAATTTTGCCCACGAAATTCCCGACAATTCCCGCTTATAAAATTTTCAATTTTAAGTAAAAAAAAAGTAGCGCAGTTGAGTTGCAAAGAATGCGTAAAAAATAAATTAAAATTAGTTATTACAGTACGTATTGTCACTAAAAAAGGTGAAACGGTAATTTTTAAAATAAAAATAGGTGAGAAATAGGTTTCAAAAAAGTTTAAGGATTTTCGTAAGATTTAAAGACATTTTTAATCAGGGGTTTAAAGAAATTTAAAGGATTTCAAGATACTGTAAGTGATCTAAATTAATTTCAACAAATTTTTAAGAATTCTAAGAAGTTTTAAGATTTTCAAGAGATTCCATAAAATTTTAAGACATTTTAATGCTTTTAAAGAATTTGAAGAGATTTAAAAGAAAATAAAAAAATTTTACGAATTTTTGAGAGATTTAAAGAAATTTCAATATATTTGAGCGAATTTCGAGAAATTTCGAAAGATTTTAAATGATTTTTTAAAGATTTAAAAAAATTCAGAAGAGTTCAAGGATTTTCAAGAAATTTTACAGGATTTATAACAATTCAAACGATTTTCGGGAATTACTAAGGATTTCACGGGATTTTAAAGTTTCTTTTTAAAGTATTTGAAAATAATTCAAAAGATTTAAAAAGATTTAACAAAAGTTGCAAGAGTCAAAAATAAAATCAAGGACAATTGTCGGATTTCCTTAAATTTCTGCACAGTAGACACCCTGAATTATTATTGAAAACATTTCAATTAATGTAAGATAAATTAAAAAAAAAACGCGATGAAGATTAGATATCTCGACGAAAACAATTTTCTCAAACATGTTAATTGTCATTTAAATTGCTTTCATTATGGGCAAGAATATTTTTTAATTTACGGGAAAACCAGTGCTGCCATCTGTAGAGCTTGGAGACAACTCAACTTCAGTCTTCTGTATTTCACTTTCTACTAGAATAGAAAGAATAGAAATGACAGCAATCAACAAAAAAAAAAGTGAATTTGTTTATTTTTTATGTAACACTGAATTAATTTATTTAGTGTTTAGTGCAGTTTTAAATTTTAAGACGTATTCAACTGAAAACATTTTTTCTTCAGTTAAAAAGAATATCAGCCTATTTCTATTTATTTTTTTTTTTAGTGAAGGACATAAATAAATAAATAAAAAATTACTTAGATGTCATAGTCAATTATACATAAATAGTCAATTGTATGTAGACAATTATTTATGTAGAAAACTTGATTCTAAGAATAAATCAATCCTGTTTCCTGTTGAGAGTTTTTAGGTTATGTATCTCTTATGAACTTTATGCAGAAAAAGTTTTTTATACTAATAAAACTTTGAAAAAAGTATTGGTTACATTCCGGAAATCCGGATTTAAAACTTGAAATTTACAAAATTGCAAAATACTATATTAATGATAAAATGTTGTGCAACAGAAAAAGGATTAAATTTGCAAACCTTGATTTCTTAGTGATTTTTTTTCTTTTTAGTATAAAAGCGTTAATATAATTGAAAATCTGTATTTTTTGAATACATAAGTATTAAAAAGTTTGTGAAAATAAGTGAAAATTTTGGATTTTACAGATAGACACCTGTTGTAAGTACACTGATCTTATCGCAAAAACTACATACTGATTTCAGTGATAAAAAAATGTCGCTCACTTAGCGATTTTAACGGACGCTCTAACTAGAAGAAATTTAAGAAACTTATGAAATTTATCGAGACACGCGATACTGCCAACAATTCTACAAATAGACTGACAATATAAAATAACAACATTTCAAACATTTTCATATTATCACAATCACTGCAAACTCGGCTTATCAAATCGCGAGGGCCGAATCTAGTTTGACGCAGCCCTGAAGTTTCTGTGTTGGAGTGTCGCTTCACAGTTCACTTTTCCCGCGCTAATCGCACAGCGGGGAAACGATACGGGTGATAAGGTCTGACAAATAAAAACACTCGTCTTGCGTTAAAGTCGTGCATTGAAATCAAAGCCATTTCGCCTTGTCCCGATGACACTCGAAACCAGTCGAACAGTTTAATTTCCGCTTAGAAAAAAAGAACCTGCTCCAGATAAGCGCGTTCCGGTTTAGCAAAAAAAAAAAAAACTCCTGACTGAAAAATTCATTTTCCTGAAAATCGTGACCTTTCCCAAGACACCGATATTCCTGGAAATGATATTTGGGAATTGTGAAAGTCGGTCGCCGGCCGGCAACGAAATGCATTCTCTCGAGATGCACTTGTGCATTTGGCGAAACGTGGCGGTTAGTTCGGAACACAAAAGCACTCCTCACTCGCGAATTTTACCCGAACTCCATGGAAATTTGACAATTTACGATACTCCAGACGTGTAAGAATTCACAGGATCTCATTACCTTAAAAAATAATCGAGCAAAATCCTCCTACGAGGAAATGGCGACAGACGTCAACGTGATCGCGAACTACGGGGTTCACCAAGCGACGCGCAAAGAGATACGCTCGAACCCAGCGTCACAAGTTTGCCATTTTCTTTCGAGCGCCCTCGCGAATCCTGATTGGCCCGTGCAAAAACCGGAGAATAAAAAGTTCGCCATGCAATATGCACTCGGCGAACAACGAACCGAGCCAGGCGTTAACCCGTTTTCAGCTGGGTCTCAGCGTCGTTAGCAAATTTTTTTTTTACATTCTCATCATACAAGAAGGTTCAATTTTTGCAAATTTTCACCCCTAAGTCCGAAAAAAACGATTTTCGCTACATTTTCATAATCCAAAGATTCGCGAAAAATGTCAGATCAGAAATTACATTAAATATTTCAGATGTTTTTTGCAATTTTTCAGTGCACTCGAATTTTTGCAAAAAAAAAAAAAGGATTAAACCGGTCGATGTTATTGGTTTTCAGAAAGTCAAAATTAACACATGTACATGAAGCTCGACGATTAAAGTCTTTGGAACCACAAAATTTGAGTTCTGCACACTTTTGATAATAGAAATATACATATATATATATATATATATATATATATATATATATATATATATATATATCTGTGTGTG
>JAUESH010000043.1:8407028-8422160 GCA_032275165.1 Synergus magnus | reverse complement strand
GTGTGTGTGTGTGTATATGTATATATATATATATATATGCATATCTCTTGTTGTCATAACCTTGCGGAATCAACCGCCAACGGCCAACCGACCATACCAGAATGCATTTCGGTGCACAGACACGCACACAATGAACGCACACAGGAGCGCGCGCGCGCGCGCAAAATAATTTTCTCCGATTTTTCGGAAAATAAATTGAAAAATAATTGCGTGTACCTGTGCCGGTTGGTAATTCTTGCAATCTTCAATTTCCCAAGTTGGTAGCACCAGGAACAACACAAAGTCACGACCTTTTTTTCGGGAATGTGCAATTCATAATTATCGACACCGCGAAGGACGCGTATTTGAAAAAAGAACACACGCGGATTCCCTTTGCCAATTCACGTATCCGCGCGAATGAGTTGGCATCAAAATTGCAAAAAAAAGAAAAAAAAAAAAAACACCGCCAATTATGATTTTGTCGAATTGAGGGACAAGTAAAAATAATTTACCGGGCACTTCGCGTTACCGATCAATTTAGAGTCTTGTAGGCACTTGCGAAATTGAAATATTGCAATGATGATTAAGATGCCGAATGGTGTAAAGGTCCGGGCACAGAGTTTTGATAGCGTATAGTGCCTACATAGCCGTAATGCATAAATTGGACTGTCTCGCCGAGAGAGCGGTGCAGTGGTGCAAGCCCTACAAAACCAAACCAGTTTGCTTGCTTGCTTGCGAGTTGCGCCCCAATCCAATCCGATTCAACCGCTTGCCTCTCTTCGCGGTATATGCGAGCCCCGCCTTAGACAGGACCGTATTCAGAATCTTGCCAATGAAGACGGTTTTCGCAAAAGGGGCCCTGAGGAACCTCAAGGAAAGTTTTTTTTTTTTTTTTTGTAAATTATCAACGTTTTTTTTAAATTTGCACATTTTTTTAAGCAAGAGGAGATTATTTTGTGGGAGGGAGGTACTTGGGAATCATTGAGGTGCTGCACTTGTGCAGTGTTTACAACACTTTTACATTCTCATCTTTTGTGATATAAAAGTACATTTGTGTGAATTTTCACCTTGCCAGCTTCCATCTATTCCCCACGAATTAAAACCGTCGAAGTTAGAAAAATTCTTTTACGAACATGTGCATATTAATGTGTATATTAATGTATATAAATTATATGAATACCATAAATAAAAGCAAAAATATTTTAAAAATTCAAAAAATTCAAGGGGCTCTCAAAAATATTTGCTCCTTTTGAAGAAAAAATCATGTAGGTAGTATAAGTTTTAGGTAAAACAAACATGGTGGTCCCGCATTGGTTTTAAAGGTTTTAAAAGCTTAACAGGTTTTTTATTTTCGACTTTACAAAAGAATATCGCAAGGATTATTGTTTTGAATTTTTACAGTTGATTTTTGGAAATATTATTTAGAATTCTAAATGGGAGTTTTACACAATAATATGATTTTTTATACGTTAACCTATGCATTTAATTCGTTTTTTTAGTGGAGAATTTCAAGACGAATTCATCAATTTAAAAAAAAATTCAATTTCACTATTGAATTGGCGATAAAAATTCAAGAAAATAATCCCTTTGATATTTGTTGTAAAGTCGAAAATAAGGAAAATGTTAAGCTTTAAAAGGTTTAAGGCCGATGCGGGAATAGATATTGTTGGTTTTAACTCAAATTTATGTTACATCATTTTTTCTTCATAAGGAATAAATATTTTCGGGATCACCTTCATCTTTTTTAATTTTAATATTTTGGACCACCCTACTGTGCTTCCTTAATATTTTAAGTAACGGAAGATTCAATTGGAGAAGCAAAAAGAACTTGAAGGCGTCAAAGAAGAAATTCATTAACTAATAAAAATTTTATGGAGAATTACTTAAAAGCAATCATTTCAATCATTTATTCTTGAAAAGTCATTATAATTCTATTAGAATATATTAAAATTAATTAACTGGATTTTTTAAAAAGTAGTCCTGGAATTTTTTCAAAACTTAGACCTGTAAAATTCATGGAATTTTGAAACCAGACTCTGGAATAATTTCTCGCCCGGGGTTTCAGATGCATGCATTTTACCTAGAATTCGCCTCTTGTCTCAAATGGTCTAATATTTGATTTACCTTTAAGAAAAATATTATGGGAAAATCAGTATAGGCCCATAACGATTTTCTTGTAATTTTTTCGCAATTGTAGGAAAATAATTATAGGAAAAACATTGGAAAATAATTACAGAAATAAATAATATTAAAATATTGATGATTTTCGTATAATATAATTTTTCCATCATTTTTTTCTTTAGTGATTTTCCTACTCTCTAAAATTGAATCCGTGGAAGGTTACTGATTATCAGTTACTCTTTTCAAGGTTTCATTCAGTGAAAAGTCACTGAAATTTTCAGTAATCGTCACTAAACTACTGAAAATTTCAGTGACTTTTTTAAAGTCGTGAGAAAAGAGTCACTAAGAATCAGTGGAATTTGATTGGGAATCAGTGAAATTTCACTGATTTTTCACTGATTCAAATTTAGAGAGTATATACTTGAAATTAGATTAATAAAAAAAAATTGATAGCAAAATAATGATATATCACTATTTTGCTGTAATTTTTTTCTATAATGATTTTCCTACAATTATTTTCCTATATTTTTCTTATAATCTTATATTACTTGATTCCGAGATTATAGCTACTTCAATCAGTGAGGATTTCATCCTAAAATGATTTTCCCATAATTTTGTTTCTATCATTATTTTCCTATAATGACCCACCTGTAATAATTTTTCTGTAATTATTTTTCTATAATGATTTTTCTATAATGAGTTTCCTACAATTATTTTCGATTAAAGAAATAAATAATATTGAAATACTGATGATTTTCCTAAAATGAATTCCCTATAATTGCGAAAAAAATTATAAGAAATTGAGTATAGGAAAATCATTATACCCCTATAGTGATTTTCCTATAATATTTTTTCGTAAGGGTAAAAATGGTGAAAAATTTATTTCTCACGTTTAAAAGTTCTTTTTACATTGCCATCTAAAATAAACGCAAACAGGAGTTTACTTTTTTGCTCATTTGTATTTACAAAAGAGCATTTGTTACCTGGAGATAATTGCGTGTTGCGAATTGTTGCGAATGTGTATTGGCCCGGCATGGCACCGGTAGCAAGCGGATCAGTAGTAGATTCGGTGTTCTATAACTAGACACGGCTAGGCGACGAAGAGTCAGCCCAGTCGCATACTTGATGGATATATCTACTGCCAACGTAGCCGGTGTGTCTACTTGTCTAAAAGCACTTGTCTACCTACCTAAAGCACAAGTCTATGCCTCGCGCATATTCATTAATTTTTGCAAAATTATCTACCGAAAATTTATCTTTAAATCGGTTAATATTCTATTTTATTTTACAAAAATTATTGTTATTACACAGGAGGAATATTTAGTTAGGGCTGCACAACATTTTTAAAAGACCGAAAGCCCGAGCCCGAAATAATTTTCAACAGTTCTAATCCTAAATTTAACGAAAGGTCCTAAGTCAGATTTATGATTACAGATTTATGAGAAAATAACCTTCTCAAAATGAACATCTTAAAATTAATTTCTTAAAAGGAATTTCTTAAATGTTAGAGCTTCATATCTTGACTTACAGCCGAATCTATTTTTATTTTGAAGAACTCGTATGGAATTTCCAGTATCTTGACCTGATCCAGAAATAGTATTTCTGAATTAAGGTAAATAATCATTATTCCTCCCTGTAATCTAATGACCTAATTTCTCATCATACTTAATACGAGAAAAAATGTATTCCGGAAAGTGCATAATTCGCAAAAATTTCACTCCTGGAAATAAAATTTGCAGACGTTAAAAAAAATGCAGGAGCCGTTGATTTTACGACGGAGGGAAAAAATTTTGAAGACGAATTCGGATGCTGGTTGGAACAGAGTACAAGGCCACCATACAAGGCCAATGCGAGTTCTGCAATTTGTTGGATTCATAATGTGTACTTGGCGAGCTACCACGGAGCGCGTCAAATGATAATTTTCATGGTTGATTTTACGATTGCAGCTTCTGGTTTCTCTCGTACGGGAAAAGTCGATATTAAGCACATTGAGCGTTTCGAAGAAAGAGGCTGAAACTCTTCAAGTCCCGAAGAAATTTCGAGTCTATTTCGCAATTCGTCAAAGGTCTCGACGATAGAGTTCGGGAACTCAGAAAATCGATGGCGTGTCACTGACCTCGCCGCTCGAATGCAAGAATGCGAATACCGCGAAAAGAGCGAGAGAGGAAATAAAGAGAAGTCGGAATGTCTTTCTTCTCTCCGCCTCTCCGGGAGAGAACGAATTGTTGAGGCAGCATTTTGTTTTCTGTCTGAAAATCGCAGATGGTACTCGACTCGACAGTCGACAGTCGACAACGGCGATGAGCCAGGTAGGAATTTTAGGGCCCGACTGCAGTTTGATACGACCCTGACCTCAACCGTAGACCGCCTCGTCTGGTCAAGCGTGCACCAGCGTCTCACTCTCACGAGGAGCATGAGGAGGAGGAGGAGGAGGGAAGAGAAGAGAAGAGAAGAGAAGAGAAGAGATGGAAAGGAGGAAGAGGAGAGACGGCGAAAAAAGGAAGAGGAGAGGAAGACGGAGTGAGAGTGAGTGTGAGAGAGAGAGAGAAAAGAGCAAAAGCGAGAGTGAGAAAGAGAGAGACCAGGGTTGCTTATACCCTGGCTACTCGCTTGCAGAAACCTGTTCCCTTCGAACTTTTCTACTTTCTGATGATCATTTTTATCTGCCGAAATGCAACCCGATTCGCCTTGCGTATCCAAGTCGAAGAATCAGCCCAATATACAAAAAATAGAGTGGAAAGGAATGGTTTTCTACTTTTTACGTATTTACATTTATTTACATTATTTACATTTACATTACGTATAAGCATTTGATTACTGCACTTTTGAGTTCCAAAAAATTGAGTTCCAACTCAAAATTCGAATTCTTCACTTTACTTTATACGTATTTTGATTAAATATTTATTAACTCTGTAACGGTCCTCACTTTTTAAATAGAAGTATATGCGTATAGAGCGAAAAAGTATATAGTTTTAGTTAATACGAGAAAAATACAGAGCGAAAAGATAGTTTAAATAATTTTTGCGTAAAATGAGGAAATCGAGTTTTGAGGGTTGAATAGAATTTGAATTTTCAAACTTTTTTTTTTTTCCAAATTTTGAACTAAGGTTCAACACCTTTAAAACGGTTTAAATTGTTATTTTTTGACGCTCTCCCCCAAGCGTTACATACCCTCAAGTGAGAACTAACCCCTCCCCCTCCCTCTTTTTGCAAAATGTGACACCACGCTATCAAGGACCCCTCCCCTCCCTCCTCTGAATCACAAACCGTCGCCCTGCCGAGAACCCCCCACACAAGCTTTTGACGTAATAAACGGTTCTCAACACATGGTGGAAGGGGTAAGGTAAACGGAAATACTTTATGCTTTTCATGGAGGGAAAAAGTTGAAAAAATTTGTAAAATACGTAATTTTAGAACGTTTCCTAATTTTTGAATTATCCTCATGAAATTTATAGACACTTAGAATTTTAATCACTACTTCCTCATACGTGGAAGCTTTCAAGCTTTGTAGCGGTGACCCAACCCAAAAAAAGTTATGGGCTTTTTTTAAAAAAATGGTTTTTTTGTTTTTCAAATGGCCGTAACTTTTTCAAAAATTGACTTATTGGGACGTTTTTTTTCAAAATGTTTGTTTTTAAATGCATTTTTTAGAAAAAAATTTATAAAAATTATACAGATACTTCTTCAACCTTTTTTTTTGAAATTTTCGGAAAAAAACGGAAATTTTTACATGATTGTCATTTAAAATTTTTTTTTTTTTATAAAAAAACTTTGACATTTTCCGCTAAATCTCTGAAATTTTCAGAGTAGGATTATTTTTTTCTATTTTTCTTTTTCCACTGAAAAAAAAAATTTTTTTAACTCAGCTAATTTTTCATAATCAAAGAAAAAACCGAAGGGAAAATTTGTTGCGGGTCATTTTCAAGTGGATAAAATTTAATTTTTTCGCATCGAAACAAAAGAAGGCACAATAAGTTGACATGGTAACCGTACCCTATGTTCAGGGTAATATTTATACCCATCTGAGGGTAATTTTTGTTGCAGGTAATATTTACCCTGAAATCGAGGTAAATATTACACTTGGTTTTTTTTGTGAACACTACTCTGAAAATTTTTTAGAATGTACAAAGAACGTTAAAATTTGGAAAAAAAAAATAACAATAATAATTAAAAGTGTTAGTCATCGGCAATTTAATTTTGCCAACTTTATGTTTGCAATAATAAATATTTTTTGCTAAAACTAGGCCATTTACTTCCGTTTCGTTCAGATGGAGGTAAATGGCCTAGTTTTAGGAAAAAATATTTATCATTGCGAGCATAAAGTTGGCGAAATTAAATTTGCTCTTATTGTAAATTACATCATGCCTTTAATAATAATACATTTTATTGAAAAATAAATAAGATGCGGTCAAATATGTATACTATTGAATAAAAATAAAAAATTACAATTCTACTGAAATAATTAAAAACGTTAAAAAAATATTTAAAAAAATAATCAGCAAAATATAAAACCACAATGTATTAAATAATGCTTCCTCTGTGAGGAAGCAAAGTGCTCATTCCATGAGCACCAAAGTTGATACAACTTTACAGCTACTTTTGAATCTTTTTTGGTTTACTATAGTAATATTATATATAATTTGTAATGTAATGTTGTAATTTTTCGAATCGTCGTCGAATCGAGTTCTTGAGACGGCAGGAGGAGAAAACTACCCCGATTCCCGAATGCGACCCATTCACGTGCGACCTCAAAATTCAATTATTCATGCTTCCACTTTATCACATTGCCTGGCCGGCCGTCTGCGCTGCTCAGACACAATGCGTGTTGTTTTTTCTCTCGTTTGCGCGCGCATTCGCATGGTGGAACTCGCATTGTCGTGGGAGGTTGAAATCCGAAAGAACGGCAGTATGAGGCAGTATGAGGCACATTATAAGACTTTGCTTGCTTTGCTTTGAATAAAAGGAAAAAATCTTTCGTCTAGCCCACTTCCTTCCTCTTTTCTTTTCTTTCCATCACGTGACACTTTCGATCGCTCTGCTTGGGAATCTGTACAGAGTTTATATGTAGGGTATATAGACTCCTCTTTGCATCGTTATAAACATCCGGCACACGAATATGACTTGGGTGCATTCGGTGCATTGTCCTATTCACAACTGTTCACGACTTCAGTTCACGTTTGCATTTCGTTTTTTCAGTTCTTATTTTGCAAGCTTTCCTAACTTCGAAATAGAAGTATCCCTAGCGAAAACTTTGGATTTAAATTCATTCTGAAACAATCCGAAATTTTCCGAATCATTCCGGAATTTATATCCGAACCAAACAGTATCATTCCGATCTAATCCGAAGGAAGTTTTCAATGCTAATTAATCCGAGGCCCATTCAAAATCAATCCGAACTTGTAATCCGAATAAATCCGGTCAATCGTTGTCAATCGACAACTTTACCCTTACGAAAAAATATTATAGGAAAATAATTATAGAAACAAAATTATGGGAAAATCATTTTAGAATAAAATCCTCACTGATTGAAGTAGCTATAATCACGGAATCAAATCAGTAAAGATTTTCACTGAAACAGTGAAATCTCAATAATTTGTATTTAGAGAGTATACTTTTCTTGCAATTATAAGCAAATCATTATAGAAGAATAATGAATAATTCAAGGAACATCATTATATAAAAACTTTATAGGAAAATCGGTAAAGAAAAAAATAACAGAAAAAAATTATAGGAAAATATTAATAGGAAAATCATTATTTTAATAGGTATTATTCTTATGGATAAACTTCCGAAAAGGGTACACCTCCGATTTCCTTGAAACTGCCTATAGCTATGTATTTTGATGCGCTGCTTACGAATATGATAGAGAAAATTGGTGACTAGTCGATTTTCATGATGAAACCATGAAAAAACCATAAAAATTATAATTTTTTACGTTTATCTCAGTCAATATGCAAAATTAAAAAAAAAAATTTCAAACAAAAGTTGTAGATCTCATCGAAATACACATTTTTTGTTGCAAGGATTTTTTTCTATGAGTGATAGTTTCTGAGAAAATCAGTGATACATTGACTTTCATAAAAAAAACCCATAAACCATGGCTCTTCGCATTGTAAAGGGAGATCATGGTAACAGGTAGTCATGGTAAAGGAAAATGGTAAAAGGAAATGGTTAAGGGAAATCATGGTAAAGGGAAATGGTAAAGGGATATGGTAAAGGGAAGTGGTAAAGGGAAGTCATGGTAAAGAAAAATGGTAAAAGGAAATCATGCTAAAGGGATATGGTAAAGGTAAATCATGGTAAAGGGAGAAGAAAGAAAACTATAGGCTCAAAAATTTGAACGGTTTCAAATTGTGCAATGTCAAATGGGAATGAGAATTTTGTTTTGCACATTATTAACCGTCAATTGAATATTTTTCGAATATATTCCACGCGACATAAAATAATAAGGAAATAAATATAACTTTGTTTTCATTTTTGAAGGAGATTCTAGAATGACGTCGACGATAAAAAAGTTGATCTTGAAAATAATATCATCAGACCCGCCTGCAAAGTCTTGATGACCAGTGTGAATTATAAATAAATTTGTAGAAAGTAGAATATTTCAAAAGTTATTGACCCCTGAAAAATAGTATCTAAACCTTTTTTTTTCAATCTGTATTTTAATTAATTCCTCATTCGTGCTGAGTAAATATTCTTAATCGGCTTTTTTTTCTATCTACTAAATATCATATGACAAGGAAAATTGAAAGTGAAACATACCTATATACATTACATTGAGCTACAATCGGAATGTCGAGTCATTCGATACATATTTCAATATTTGCGATACCTCGGGTGCATTATTATTATTATTATTATTATTATTATTATTATTATTATTTTTACAACATAAACACCCACTTCGATACTGCGGGATAGTAAACAATTATAGTTAGCTTCACTTGCTTCGATAAATTTATCAAGAACGGAGTCTCTGACCGTATAATAGGAAAGGGATGCTGTGAATAATATGAAAGAAAAAAAAAAAAAAAAAAAAAAAAAAACTCTTGGAATCATTAACAGATGAATTTAAAATTGGAAACTCAATACATTAAACGAAAAATGTTATAAACCCCTTCTTAGGTCGAAAAGATAGGCCAAAATATGGGCGGGATCTAAGCCTCTTTTCAAATAATAATCCACTGTACATTCGACAAGGAAAGAGCATGTGGAGAAAGGGATGTCCCCACTTCTAAATTTCGATATCAACTTTCCCCTTCTTCAAAATAACTTCTGGGAATTATCCCTGGAAGCCAATTACTTGCAAGTTGAATATCCAGATTTATATTACACATGCAGGAAGTGAGATTTTTCATTCCTGGAACTATTTCTTGATTTTTCAAGAGAGCTTTCTTTTGTTACCCCAAAACGGGATAATCCTGATTCAAAGAAACTAGAACCGGAAAATGAATATTTAAACATCTAGATAGTTAAAAAAATTGAATTACAAATATATTCATCCTAAATATCTAGATATTCATCCTTAGCATATAAATATTCAGCCTAATTATCTCGTTTTCCAAACTTAGTAACTGGATGTTTAGATTGAATATCTAAGATAGTTGAGCACCTATTTGAGTATATCTAAGATATTGAGGTTTAATATCCATTTTTCTCAGTGTATAAAGTTGTTTGTATAATTTTTAAGGGATCAAACAGTCGATTTGATGCAAAAAAACAACATATTTCGACGACGAAAGATTCTGAAATTTTGAATGCAGAACCTGAGTGATGTGTAATAGATTGGGTCCATGTAAAATGAAAATGAAGAAAAAACGAAGTGAAATTGTAAATGAAATACTAAAATTGAGTTTCTGTGGATGTCTCTCAGAAAGATGAATTATATTCGATCTGATGCACAAGCATAATATCTTAATAACCATCTGGCCCTTGTTTCCCACGTAAATATCGAGATACATATAGTCGAGGGCAGACGGCACCACGAGGGAGTTTTTCTCAGGAGCCAGTGTAGCATCAGCATAAACAGGAGCATTAGCAGCAGACCCCCAGCGAATGCCGAATAGTGGTCACTTCTCCCTGAAAACCTGTCCGGCTATGAGAAAATTTTTTTCACAGGTAAACAGGGGTGAACCTGTGTGGCGACAATAATAATACATCTCTCTGGATAAGACATGTGTAAGTGCGTAGGTATGCTTGGGTATCCTAGCAGCATCAGCAGCATTGGAAAGATAGTTCTTAAAAGTGTGCTCACACATACTCAGAGAGGCGGAAGATCCGAGGCCGCAGGGGGTCGTTGGACTGGGGCGCTATCTAAATTAACATGATAAAGCTTGCCTCAATGTTATGTCCTATTAAGTCACAGCTTTGTTTTCCTCTTTTGCGCCTCGCTGAAAACAGGACATACGCTCAGGCGACAGGGAAAAATCTCAGGCAAGAGAACTAAACAGAAACTACCCCATCTGTGTGTATGTGTCCATGTTGAATCAATGGGAAGAGAAATGTGAGACGGATTTGCTCAATTTTTCTTTCGACCTTCAGATTTCTACATACTTCGATATGTAAAGATATAACTACATTAACTGATCCAAGGAATCCAAGTGATGTTAGTAAATGCTGAATACTGCATGATTGATATCTATATAGAGCAGTCATCATAGAAAATTTAAATTAAGAATTCAAATTCAAAGTTAAAATTTTCCTTAACGTCCAAAATATAAACTTTATCTTAAAATTTCTTAGAAATCCATAAAAAAAAACATTTTTTAATTCTTCTCAAAGAGAAAATATTTTGCACATGAATTTCAAAGCAATTTAACAGAATTACAAGGATTACAAAAGAATTTCAAGGAATTCAAAAGAATTCAAAAGAAGTTCAATTCATTCACATTCAAGTCAAATTCAATAAAATTCCAGGTGAAATCCAAAATATTCAATATCACTTATCACGTGTTTTTCTCTTATATTTGTCATTTGTCAATGTGACTACGACTGTTTACTATCCTAGCGAAAGCTTCGGATTGAAATTTATTCTGAACCAATGCAAAATTTTCCGAATCATTCCGGAATTTGTATCCGAATCAAACAGTTTCATTCCGATCTAATCCGAAGGAAGTTTTCAATCCGAATTAATCTGAGGCCCATTCAAAATCAATCCGAATGAATCCGTTCAATTTTTCCGAATTTTAAAGTTTGTTGCGGAATTTAAAAAAATTTCGTGGAATTTTAATACTAATTTTACATTTCATGATTTTTTTATCTCAATTTGAAAAGCGCCTATCCCGTTGCACTTTCTGCATTCATGCAGCAGCGCATTACCATGACCGTACATGACGCTTGTGATTCATCGAGTCGTCACCGCTTTGTTATTCACGCCAGTGAATTTTAATCTCGTTCATTGACATATGTTTACCGTTTACAAGAAATGTTTTATGAGATTCATAAAAAAAAAAATAACAATACTTTTTACAAATATGAACTCCTAAAACTAGAAGTCTAGCAAAATTTTCATTGCGAAATAATGAAACCTTGCATTTTATGCAATTACATCTGATTCGATAGACAAAAAAAAATAGGGGTGCACAAGGGAACGTAGCCTGAAACAAGTTTGAATAAGGCGTCCTTTGACGTCATAAGCGCGGTAACCGATGATGCACCACGCACCACGGTAAGAAAAAGGTAGGTCGGACTCTCGCATGTTTTTATATGCTGCTTCGTGTCCTTTATCAACCACCAGGTGGCCTAAACATTCGAGTTTTATGGTGCTTTCATACTTGTAATTTTAATTATTTGCAATGAGATTGCGACATAAATAAAATTCTTTAATTTGGAAGGTACTGAATTTGAACTTTTGAATTTGGAGTATTTTAAATTAACAACAGCCATTCAATTTTGAATGCATACAGTTAATATAGTTACAGAATACTCAAGTACAAACATACATTTAGATTTAGATTTAGAACCCGAAAAAATCGCATATCCGGCTTTGTAAACAGGTACAGCAGCTTTTATGTATAGCTTACAATGGAATTTAATTATTAAAGAAGCTATTTGCAGAATTGTGCCAATCGATGGAGTTCTCTGCGATCCAATGCGAGTTTTTCGAGCACTCCAGTTCTGCAATTATTATAGAACTCCAGAATATAACCGCGTTTCATATGGTCCACGTTACATCTTAATATTCCTCGAAATTACACGACACATTTAAAGTCTCTTAAAATTTTTTTAAATTCATAGAAACCTTTATAAATCTCTTAAAATTCCTCGAAATTCCACGACACCGTTTAAAATTCCTTAAAACTCCTAGAAGTCTTTTGAAATTCCTTAAAATTTCACGAAAACCTTTGAAATACGTTAAAATTCATTGAAATCTTTTAAAATTCTTCAAAACTTCACAACATTTAAAATCCCTTAGAATTCTTAAAAATTCCCAAAAATTTCAAATTACCAAAAAATTCAAATTCCCGAAAATTAAAGAAAAATTTCTTTTTTTTTTTTTCAAAAAAAAATTTTAATTCCCGTACAAAACTTGTTCAAAATTTCTCCAAATTTTTTTAGCAATAGTCAAATTTATTAAAATCTTGATAAATTTATGTAAAAAAGTAGAAAATTACCGAAATTTCAATTTCCTGAAAATTTAAAATACCTGCATTTTCAAATTCCCGAAAATAGAAACAATTTTTTTTAATGTTCAAAAAATTTTGAACAAAAGTTTTGAAAAGAAATTTTAAACACAATTGGAGAATTTTTTAATAAAAAACCTACTTTTTTTATCTTCGGGAATTTGAAAATTCGGGTATTTTATATTTTCAAGAAATTGAAATTTCGGTAATTTTCTACTTTCGTTAATAAATATTTCCGGTATATTTAAATATCGTTCATAAACATTTTCGGTAATATTATTTTGATTCGGGAATTGGAATTTTCGGAAATTATTGTTTCGATATTTTTTCACATTCAGAATTTTGGTTTTTCAACAAAAAGAAGTTATCCCGAAATACTTAAAAATATTTTGAAATGATTTGAAAATACTCCGCTGTGACTCACACTTCGAGACTTCGATTTTATTCGATATAATCGCAACCTCTTCATTATATGTCAGGACAACGATTGTTTAATTCTTTGAAAATTTGATTTCAGTGCTGTCTAGTGGCCAATGAGACCACTACTCAATAAAGAAACCTGTTGCTAGTGTTGCTGTGACTTGTTCCCACCTACTTCCACCCACACAGCGTTACATACTCACACATCTATTCCCTCGGCTTGGGCGTGCCTGCGTGTCAATTGAGTATAGCTGTAGTTTCACGTTAAAACCCTCGTGTCAAGAAAGTGCAGAGTTTTAACAAGGTGCAATTCGGTTCTTCAAAAGTCGAAAATCCGGGAAAGAGTTGACAATTCTGTGAATTATGTTGCACTAGTGATTGAATGTTATGAGCTGTTAGTGTTTTAAAACAAGACGTTAAAATGAAGACGTTTTTTCCCCTTCATTTGGAAGGCTTGATCGTCATCGCTTGTATTTTGTTGGGCGTTGTCGGCCAGTATGAGTGGCAAGCGAGAGATGCTTTTGATGAAATTAGGATTAAAATGGACAAAGTCACCGCCGACAATTGTCCGATCCAACACTTGGGTGATCTGTATCTACCCGAAGATTCAGTATCTCATTTGCCAGACATCAAAGATTTAAACGTGAATCCAGTATTTCCCAATAGAACAGCATTACTTCATTTGCATAATATGGCCCTTGTCAGGTCCTACTTTTGGAGTTACATTCTTCAATCGAGATTTATTCGACCTGCTATAAATGATACCTATGATCCTGGCATGATGTATTATTACTTGTCAACTGTCGCAGACGTTTCTGCAAATCCATACATTAACGCGTCCGCAATTTACTTTGCTCCGAATTCATCCTACACGCCTTCATATCGAGGGTTCTTCAATAAAACAATGCCTAGATTTGCACCCAGGACTTACAGAGAAGATGATTTTAATGACCCTATTCATTTGGAAAGAATATCCACGAGAAACACGTTCAGAGTTCAAGATCTTGGAGCCTTTCCATCTGATCGAAAAAGTGCTGATTATACAACTGACTTTTATAGGATAAACGAATGGTAATCTTTCATTTGAATCTGAATTATGATTACGAGGAGTATTTCTGATTTTTGAGAAAGTTATAACCGAGTTTTTTGGTTCCAGGTACAAGAAATGGTTGCCGGACAAGAACATTATCGATAAAAGACACGATACTAAAACTACCTATCAGGTGGAAATTAGATATGCGAATAATACGAATGAAACGTTCACATTCCATGGACCCAGAGGTAATTAGGATCATTTCATATTTTCTTAAGGCTGTTGGTTCCAAGTTCAAACTTCCATTGGGTTGAAGTTTCCGATGTCTAGTCTGACGAACTTTCTTTATTTTACTTTTTTTTTTTTTTATATTTAGTGGATTACGAATATCAAAAAAGTTCCCAAAAACATGTTATTTTTATTTATTTACTAACAGAAATTTACCCGGTGTTGCTCGGGATTAGATATTTTAAATGCCTTTAAGGAATTCCACTTGATTTTAAGGAACTTCAAGGAATTTTAAGGGATTTCAAGAAATTTTAAAGAACCTCAAAGGATTTTTAAAAGAGTTAAAAAATATTTAGGGATTTTCAAGAGTTTTCCAGGGTGGCCACAAGATTCAATTTTTCAAATTCCCTGACTTTTCCCCGACTTTCAGACAAATTTCCTTGACAGAAAAGTAATAAAAATCTCATACATTCCATGAAATCCTTTAAAATTAAATAGAGAACTTTAAAATTCCCTAAAATGCATCAAAATTTCTTAAAATTCTTACAAGCTTTTTAAAATCACTTATAATTCCAAGAAAAACTTTAAAATCCAATAAAATACGTAAAAATCTCTTAAAATTTTTTAAAACCTCTTGAAATTCCTTAAAATTCCACAAAGTCTTTCAAAAATCATAAAAATCTCGTGAAATCCTTTAAAATTCCATGAGGAATATTAAAATCCCTTAAA
>JAUESH010000043.1:8396021-8406928 GCA_032275165.1 Synergus magnus | reverse complement strand
CATTAGAAACCCAGAGAATGTCAAAGAATGCCTGGAAATTCTTTATAATCCTTCGAAATCCTTGGAAAGCTTCTAAAGTCTGTTAAATAAACTATAAAAGCTATATATTTAATACGACAAAAATAACATAGTTATCAGAAATGTCAATTTCTATTTTCCTTGACAGCTATTCGCATTTCCCTGACATTGCCCTGATTTCCTTGGCAAACTTGTTTTTCCCTGACATTTCACTAACTTCCCTGACACCCTGGTGGCCACCCTGGTCTTCACAAGATTTCAAGGGACTTTTAAAAGAGTTTGAAAGAGTTATAAAAAAATGAAATACCTTAAAATCCCTTGAAATTCTTTTAAATGTTTTAAATCTTCCGTGAATGTCTTAAAATCTTTAAAAATATTTCAAAATCTCTTGGAGTTCATTAAAATCTCTTGAAATATTTTCAAATTCCTTTAAATTTGTTTAAAACTGTTAAAATATCTTGAAATCTTGTGAAATCTCTGAAAAAACATTTTGATATTTCTTTTCAACTCTTTTAAAAAATTAATCAAAATTTATTAGCATCCCTTGAAATTTCTTTTTAAATCCTTTAAAGTTTTGGGAACTTTTTTTTTCAAATTTTAATTCAAATGAATCTAAAAAAATCATCAGACTAGACGTCTGAAACTTCAACTCAATCAAATTTTCTGTAGAACAATTCATGTATTTAATAGAAGAATGCGCACAGAGCGAAAAAATCAACAATTTTAATACTTTTCGTGTAAAATGAAACTATTGAATGAACAAAATGACAAAATACCTTTTGATGTTTGTAGGTGCTGATGAAAACCCTGGACCTGTTAAGTTTACAAGACCCTACTTCGACTGCGGCCGTTCTAATCGTTGGCTAGTAGCCGCAGTAGTTCCCATTGCTGATATTTATCCAAGACACACAGGTTTCAGGCACATCGAGTACCCCACGTGAGTACTTGTTATTTTTTGTGAATAATAATGTAAGAGTACTGAGAGGGTATTGAGAGAAAAATGAAAATTGTCCCCAAGTTGAGAATGCATTACCGGATTACAGATTGCATTCTGCATCCGTATGCTCCGACCTTATTGTCTGTTATACCCTGTTGAAATTTTAGAAATATTGCATTATGTTCTGACCATCAGCATGTGTTTGGTCCTGTGGGACGTTTACTTGCTTTTATTACACTAATGTATTCACCTTTACAACCCTTAGAGGTGTGTTCTATCTGCACTGGTCAGGCCAGTATATTTTTTCACCTTGCTTTCACTCCTGCACGTGTGAAACGCTTTAGGAAGATTCGCTTCCCTTCTCGGTGCATTCAAGTGTCGGTAAAAATCAATTGCGAGGGGAAAATAATAAAGTTTCGAGATTATCGGATCTCCCTCGAAAATAGGCCTTGTGTGTTGTATGTGCAATTTACATCTGTACGGAAAAAATTATTTATCGAAACTTTCCTTGACTGTCATCGACTTTTGGATAGAACAAGAGTTTTCACTGTATTTCATTATCGTTTTTCAAAATCTCAAGTACTTTTCAGAAAAGAATTCTAAAATAATTCTCGAAATTTTCCTTAACTCTCAGAGTGGTTGCGAGTTAAGGAAAATTTCGAGATCTGCTTTAGAATTCTTTTCTGAAAAATACTTAAGATTTTAAAAAACGTTGTCCTATCCAAAAGTCGATGACAGTCAACGAAAATTTCGATAACTAATTTTTTCTGTGTTGAAAATTTTATACTTTTATTAAATTAATACGTGACATATATTTCTTTAAATTCCTTAGAATACCAATAAATCTCGTGAAACTTCTTTAAATTTCGTAAAACATATTGAAATCCCTTACGATGCCATGAAATATCGTTATTAATATTATTAATTTTCCATCCCTTACGAAAAAATATTGTAGGAAAATCAGTATAGTCCTATAATGATTTTCCTATAATTTTTTCGCGTTTATAGGAAAATAACTATAGAAATAAATAATATTGAAATATTGATGTTATTCCTATAATCGCAAGAAAAGTATACATTCTAAATTTGAATCATTGAGATTTCACTGTTTATCAGTGAAAATTCTTACTGATTAGAAAGCAGTGACTCATTTCTAACTACATATTTCAATCAATTCAAATCATTGAAATTTATAGAGTAGGAAAATAATCATAGCGATAAATAATTCCTATTAAAATATTGATTTTTCCTAATATGACTTTCCCATAATTTAGTTTCTATAATGATTTTTCTATAATTAGTTTCCTACAATTATTTTCGATTGAAGAAATAAATAATAATAAAATACTGATGATTTTCCTATAAAGAATTTCCTATAGTCGCAAAAAAATGATAGGAAATTGAGTATAGGAAAATTATTATAAACCTAAACTGATTTTCCTATAATATTTTTCCTAAGGTCTCTTATATTTCTGAATTTTTTAGATACACTGCTATTTCTGTCATCGAAATGGATTTTGATAGGATAGATATAAATCAATGTCCGAAAGGGAAAGGAAATGATGGACCAAATAAATTTGCGGACACTGCACGATGTAAAACGGATACAACAGAGGTAAGTAGATTAAAAAATTGTTAAATAAAATAATGCGAATGCACCATTGCGTGCAATTGGAAATTATTGTACAATTAAACATGACTAAAAAGTTCTGAACACTCAAATGATCGAAATATTTTTTTCCAATTCTATTTCATCAAAAAATATTTTTCCAACTAAAAATAATAATAGACATTACAAGTTTCTTTCATACAGAGTTATTCTAAATGCAAATGAATCAATATCTTAAAACTTTTTCGATTAAAATACAGTCAACACAAAAATTCGTTCATTTGAACGTCCAGAATTTTTCAGACATACTGCTTTTAGTTAGAAAAATGTTTAAATATAAAATTAAATATAAAAAAGCTTTAAAATGGTGAATCTGAGGAATTAGAGCGTTGTTTTAACAAAAGATAATTATTAAAGAAACCTGTAATTTTAAATTTAGTGTGAACCTATACATGGCTGGGGCTTTAGAAGAGGAGGCTATCAGTGTAGATGCAAACCGGGTTTCAGATTACCCACAGTCGTCAGACGTCCCTACCTCGGAGAAATTATTGAGAGAGCCACACAAGAACAATATTACAATGGTTTTGATTGCTCTAAAATAGGCTGTACGTATTTTATTTTTTCCTCATTTTTCAAGACTCGTATTTTTCATTTATGCCAATGTATCCAATTTTCAAGGGATTCACAAATTACCGGTACAGTGGGAACATTTGGAGCCGCATATCAGAGAAAGATATTTGGAATATTACCATGAGTACAAAAGTAATATTACTGGACCAGCTAGTTTAGAAACAGAGAAATTGAATATTGATAATGCTTTGAAGTTTATAAGGAGTGTAAATGGAAACACTTGTAAACAGTAAGTTTCCTCTTTTATTTCTACACCGAAAAAAATATATTCTTCGTTTAAGAGGATTCCTCTTATTCTGATGTAATTTTTCCTTTACAATATGGTGTGTCAAGTATTCTCTTAATTTGAGAGGATTGTTCTCTTCTGGAGAAGATTCCTCCCAAATGAAGAGGCTCCTGTTCTTAAAAACAGAGTAATATATTTTTCTCGGTGTATATAATGTACAGTACGTTTCACTGATGCCTTCCCCTGTGAATTTCGGTGTTTATACGTTTTTCAATGCGAAATCAAGTTTTCACCTAACTTCACGAGGGAAGGCATCAGTGAAGCGTACTGTACATTAATAATAATTTAAAAAAGTTTGTCACATCATATTTATTCATTTAGATGATATAATAAATTACTACTCATTTGGTTTTTGCATTTTTAGATACTCTCCTTCACAACTAGTGTTGCGTGGTGATATTGCCCATGGACATGATGAATATTTTGAAAATCAAGCTAAAATGGCTACAAGACTTGCTAATTTTATAAGTGCCTTTTTACAAATATCAGATCCACAAGAGGTTTACTCAGGCAAAAGAGTGGCCGATAGACCACTGACGGAAGATCAAATGATTGGAGAAACTTTAGCTTTAGTTTTGGGAGATACGAGAATTTGGTCTGCAGGCATGTATTGGGATCGTAACAAGTTTACCAATCGAACATTCTTTGCACCTTTTGCCTATAAACTAGATTTGAATACTAGGAAGTTTAAGGTTGAAGATTTGGCCAGATTGAATGACACAGGTGTGTAAAGATTGTTTTAAAACACACAAAAAAAATATATGATTCCTGACAATGCCATAAGTAATAGCTAATCTTATTTTGCAGAGGAAGTATATACGAAAAAACCATGGTACCAATTTTTAAAGCAAAGGTGGGCGACCAATTTCGATGAATTGGAAAAGTTTTATATGAAGATAATGGTCAGGTATAACGAGACTGGCGAGTATCTCAAGAAGTACGAGCACTACCCCAATTTCTACAGGTACTATAATCCTTTTAGATTTATTTTTTTATTTTTTTCATTTCGAATTCGCATTAGACAAAACAAAAATAGTGACATAAATAAATAAGTTGCAATTAAGGCTGTTGGATCCAAGTTCAACCTCAACATTCGATTCAAAAAGGTTTTTTGAATCGGATTTTCAAGAGATTTCCAGACATTTTTAATGATTTTACATAATGTCAAGCGATTTAAAGCCATTTGAAAAGATTTCAAAGGACTTGAACGGATTTTAAAATATTTCAAGAGATTTCAAGAGACTGAGTGATTTTAAGAGATTTTAAAGAATTCTATATTCTTTCAAATTTCAAAGATTTTAAGGATTATCACGGGATTTAACAAGATTTCAACAATCTTAAAAGAATTAAAAGATATTTTAGGTATATTTAGGGATTTTTGTAGTGATTTCAAAATATTAAAAAGAATTATTAGATATTGTAAATCATTGAAAGAAATTTCAAGAGATTTTAAGTGATTTTAAGTATTTTCAAAAGATTTTAAATATTTTTTAAAAAATGTTAAGCGATTTTTTAAAAATTCAGAAAACTTTAACGATTTTCAAGAAATTTCAGAGGAATTCAAAAGATTTTAAGACCTTCTAATCGATTTAAAGGAATTTCAAGGAATTTGAAAAGATTTCAAGAAATTTTGAGAAATTACTAGGGATTTAACAGGATTAAAATCTGTTAATGGGTGTAAACAGAATTCAAAAGACTTGCATTTCAATTAAATTTAAAAATTGCAAGAGTCAAATAAAAATAATAATTTTTCATAAGATTTATTTGTGAAGACTGGAAATGTCTTAAAATCCTGGTCAACGCAAGTAAATTTCTGCTAGTTATGTATAAAAAAGATGTATTTTATCTGACTTCTTTATCAACCCGTAAAATAATTAATGGTGAATATGAAATGTGGTAGATTTGTGGAAGACAATATCTGGTGTATAATTTTATTTTAATACCCGGGGATGGGCGGGGTGTCTGTGTAGGGCAGCAAACCTGAATCACGGCCACTGGACAAGTCCTTACTTCGATTGTAACGGCAAAGTGAAGAAATGGGTAATTACCTATGCATCCCCATTTTTCGGCTGGGACACCTTGAAAGAGAAACTGGAATTCAAGTGAGTACTCTTGTATTAGTAAGTGTGGTATTTGAGGGTGTGCTTGTGTATGAGTAAATCGAGTGTGAGATAGTTCTCTCGGGGAACCTGTTTTGATAACAAAGTAGGGAGGAAAAGAAGATCATATTTAACATTAAGACACTTACAGGGGTGTCGTGGCTGTTACCATGGCATTGGATGATCTTGATATCAACCAGTGCGATGATAAATATTATGTGCCCAATGCTTTCAAAGGAACGCACAAGTGCGACAGGAAATCCTCATACGTAAGTTTCTTTGATATTCATTTTCCACCTGTTCGATCGATCCTGAACTTTGTTTTTCAGTTTTCAATAAATTTAAATACCCTTTTTTTTTTTAGTGCGTTCCGATACTAGGTAGGCATTTTGAGACAGGAGGTTACAAGTGTGAATGCAAGCAAGGATTCGAGTATCCTTTCGAAGACCTGATAACTTATTTCGATGGACAATTAGTCGATTCAGAATTTACGAATCTAGTCCAAGACAAGGAAACAAGGTAAATTAAGTTATTGTTTAATAATCAAGAGTCACTGAAATTGTCAGTCTGCACAAAGATAGTTTTACGATAAAATATTTTTCAGGTATGACATGTTCAAATGTCGCGTAGCTGGGGCGCGGTGATTTTAAATTACCTCTCAGAGGATGGATAATTTAAGTAAAAAAAAATATTTTTCAGGTTTGACATGTTTAAATGCCGAATAGCGGGTGCGTCGTCGATACAGGCCAGCTGGATTTTATTAATATTAGTCGTAGCAGCTCTCTATCCCTTCCAACGTAGATAAAAAGTGACTGATCTCGTCATCGTATTACAAGAAAATTTAAATGCCGTGCAAATAGTTTCGTAAAAGTACGTTCAAATTTTCTTAGAGAGTTTATAACTATTTAGAATTATAAAAATTCATATTAATATTATGTAAGTTCAAATGCCGTCCAAGCAAATTTAAGAGATTGTAAATATTCTATAAGCCTTCTGTGTAAGTGTAATGTCGTTTAAAACTATTTAGTACAACCTCGATTAATTGTCCTTCATTTAAGTATATGAATACTTATTGAAGATTCATAGAAAATATTATTAAATAAAATAGAACTGAATATTGATACAGTTTCTGTTAAGAATTCAGAAATGATACATAATTATCAAAGATTTGTGAATCTCAAAATAATTCCAACACAACTGAAACTGTATTCAATTTTCATGTAAAAAGTACTAACGACTGTAAAACTATTTATGTCAAATGCAACAGAATCTCAAGATTTTTTCCAATTGCGAAAATGTTATCTAGCAATATATTCCGTCCATATTAGATTAGAAGGTTACGTGCCTTTTTAATTGTACGTCCAAAGAGAAAAATCGTAGTATTTGTAGATATGTAAATGTGCCTTGATATTGTTTTACACAGTTTACTTGTATAATTTGTAATTTACAATTTATAATTGTAAATTTTTTAATGCTTTACATCTAAAACAAAAATTCTATTCAACAGCAGCAGTTTACTGCAATTCCTATAGAACTTTTTATATTTTATATACAAACTTCAAATAAAAAGTTATAAACTTTGAAGTGGATATTCTTTTTAATGGAATTTAGAACCCCAAGGATTATCAGAGTAAGAAGTGTCAATAGATTCTCATGTGATGAGAATGTAAATGCATTAATTAGGAAGTAAATATTTGTCAAAAAACGAATATTAGGAGAAATAAAAAGGTACTTACTAATGCCCATAGTAAAAGTCGTATTTCTCGCTTAATCTTCCAGAAGATTAGTATGCACACCACGTATATCAAATACCCGGAAAATGGATTTGAAGATTCCGAAGATTCAATATCAAAACGTCGCGGAAGATCCAGAATTTTCCAATTTTTCCTTTAAACTCAAAATAACTTTATCCGTTGATAAAATACGACGATGTTTTTTTTATTTCGAAACAATCTACGAGCGTTGCTACCGAATCAACCGATTTTATGTTCTGCCTTCCTGAAATCTGAATATAGCAAACAACTGTCACATTACTAAAGTCAAATCAGCCAGCATTCGAAAATTTTATTACTAAAACAATTTTAAGTAATCGTATTTGATTTCCTTATTCAAATAGTAAAGTTACTTTTCTAATTTTTATGCCCTTTTTCAAGCATGTATTTTTAGTTCAAACAAAATTTTTTTTTTGTAGTTTAGAAGGATGAAAACCTATAGAATATTTTCAGAACAAAAGTAAAAAGAGCTCCTAAACAGTCTATAAATTTATTTTTTTTTACTCTAACACTCTACTCTAAAACTTAACGTTTTGTAACATTGTAAATGAATATCGTTATATTAATCGATTTAATATTTAGAACAAAGATTGGTACTGTAAAGGTATATATTACAAAATTTCAGTAAAATTGGAACGTTTTGACGAAGATACAAATTTTTGAGCAGATAGGTACTTCGTAATTATTTTACTTATCTTCTTTTTTGGAGGAAAAGTGATGATTGACAAATCTGTATCCTTGAGTTAATTGTGCACCTTCATTGACGAAGTGGCAAGCGAACAGAAGTAAATTACGTGGTTGTACTTTGAGTGCAAATCGCATGAACATTGCTGAGTATAAACACAGAGCTGAAAATAAATATATTGTCAAAATCAAAATTCACATGTCTGTATAAATATAAAAGCAAAATGTTTAATTTATCAAAAGTGGTTCAATTATGAAAAAAATGTAAATAAATATACTCAGAGTCTTTTCAAAAAAGAAACAAGTCTAATACAGCATTTTGCATTAAATTTTGGAAGACTGTATGGAATAGATAATAATGTTATTTTTAAATAAATCATATTTACACAAAATATTTTTGGTGTTGTTCTCAGCGGATATTTTAAAATTCTCAAAAACACAGTTGTATAAAAAAGAGTCAATAAATTTATTAAAAAATGTCATTTAGTCGACCTTCAGAAGTAAACATTTTCAAACTTACCTAATGTCATTTTTCCACTAATGTATTTTGGATCCCTCTGAATGTCAGCGATTGCTGCAATTGGAATCCCCCAATTTGCAATTGGTCCCCAGAAATGTGTGCTGTAAAAAGGTTAACGTAACATAACAAAAATATTCTAATTAAGAAAGAGGAGAAATTTATAATGACTTGATAAGGAAAACTGCTTCCTCACCTCATAAAATAATCCCGAGTCTCTTTGCTTCTAAGTCTTTGAAGGATTCGATTCATTTTGACAGTGGTTTTTTTCCTAAATAATAGAAGAGTTAATAATTAGTTATGTTAGTATTATGAGATCTTAATTTATAAGAAACTTACGATTTGTGGATGAAAAGAAAATATGATCAGGAATGCACCAACAATTCACGAGACACCACGGTGATGTCGTCTGCTCGCATTTCATCTGCGCATGCGTAACAAGTTGAAACAGAAAGTACCGAAAAGCGCGCTATTATTTAAAATTAATAAAACTATCAATTTTTCAGTTTGATTAAATGTAATCAGAAAACACCTAACTTTGGAATTTGAAAGCCTAATAAAACCAAATAAAACAACGAAAATTGAAAAATTTTAATTGTTTTTTAATCAAATTCTCGTAATTGTATACATATAAAAAAACTTTTATTCATTCTAACATGCGAATTCAAAATATTCAGTAAGTTTTCACAGACGAGATATCAACGTGGCTGGAACTCGCAATGTCCTCTGTAACAATGCTGAAAAAATATATGAAAAAAACATAATTAAAAACTAAGTACAATTTTAACAGTTAATACATTACCCTGTAAAAAATGTCAAATTAAAAAGTATTGCTTGGCATTCAGAAATTTCAGAGGATTTCAAAAATTTTAAGAACTTTTAATTGATTTTAATGAATTTCAAGGAATCTGAAAAGATTTAAAGTAATTTTAAAAAATTACTAGAGATTTGGTAGGATTTTAATTATTTTTTTAAGGATTTGAGAGGAATTCAAACCGGAAATAACACGAAATTATCCTGCTATTACTCCAATGTCAATAATTTTCCATATACCTTTGATAACTGACATTTGAATTTATTTTTAAAAAAAATATTTTTTAATGTGATGGTTTTTCTAGCCATCTATGACCACCCTAGCGAAAGCTTCAGATTGAATTTCATTTTGTATCAAAACGAAATTTTCCGAATCATTCCGGAATTTGTATCCGAATTAAACAGCTTCATTTCTATCTAATCCGAAGGAAGTTTTCAATCCGAATTAATTCGAGACCCATTTAAAACCAATCCGAACTTGTAATCCGAATGAATCCGGTCAATCTGAATTAATCCGAATTTATCCGAACTTTAAATCCGAATGAATCTGATCAATCAGAACTTTCAATCCGAATGAATCCGGTCTATCCAAATCAATCTGAATGATTTCGAAAAATTCGGATAAATTCGGAATCATTAAGAAAAATTCCCTTCGGATTAGATCGAAAAGAAACTGTTTAGTTCGGATACAAATTCTGGAATGATTCGGAAAATTTCGGATTGGTTCAGAATGAATTTCAATCCGAAGTTTTCGCAAGTGCTTCTCGATTGATCCAGAAAGCAAAATCCAATACGTAAAATGTTAAGTCTTTAATAATTTTTAATTCGACGTTTTATATATACTCTCCTTTATATAAAAAAATTATATTACATGTTCTACGTCACAAATAGTACCCTCCATTGGTCTTTTATGTTGAGTTTCGCAATCACGTGTTCCTCTCATTCTACACCATAATTCTCTACATGGATCGGTGACTGCTTTAGCACAAAAGACATAGCTAAAAATTCAAAGTATTAAGTATATTTAATTATGTACTTTATTTTAAATAGTTAAAATAAGTAAGTCTTAAATAACACATACTTATCCCCAAAACTAATTCGGCATTGATAGTTAAGCGTCAAGACGTGTGCGTTTTTATCGTGTGGAAGATCCAATGTTATATCAATTGGCTTTGTTTCCATGCAGCTATATAATCTGAAAGTATCTTATTAAAAAAACGTGTTTTAGTAATAAACTGTCTCATTATAAATTAGATTAACCTACCCTCTTTGATCGTAAAAGCTGCATTCTCTTTTAGAACACTCTGACCAAACGTTCTCTTGAAGTAAATTCAACCTTGGCCCCATAATTGTAAAATTCGAATTACAATCATTAATATCTCCTTCATTGCCATCATGTGAAAACCCTAAGCTAAAAATATCAACTTTTTAATAAGTGTTTACAGATATAAGGGGCCATTCATACATTATGTAACACTTTTTCTACCTATTTTTTGCCCCTCCCCTCTCCCATGAAACAACCCTAGCGAAAGCTTAGGATTG
>JAUESH010000043.1:8378225-8388460 GCA_032275165.1 Synergus magnus | reverse complement strand
TCTCTAAAAAAAGTGATGTAACGAAATGTCCCTAAAATCTTGCATACATTGTTGTTTCAAACCTGCTCTCTAAATTTTAATCAGCGAAATTTCATTGGTTTTTGAATTTTACTTGAAGTTGTAAGAAGTAGAATAAATAATCGTGCGAGTAGCGCGCGTGTTGGTTTGCTAGTATGTATATAATAAATGTTTGATTAGTGTAGAAGAAAATTAAAATCAAGTATTAAATATTAGTTGCAATTATGAAATTAAATATATGATCTTAAATCAAGAAAGTTTTTCATTAAGAATTACTGGTTACTTGTTCGATAAATTCTCCTGTTTATAGTCATTAAACAAGAAAGAGCTGTAGCCTCAGGTGCACCGGATACTCAAAAGTAGTGAATTTTTAATCTTATAGACATATTCTCTCGAGAGTGCAGGGTTTTTGGATAATGCAGTAATTTATGCTTATTTAGAGCACTTAAAGAGCTTTGCGTATACGCGGCTAGAGTATATTATAAACTGTCATCACAGTACCTATTGTCAAAAAAGTGAATTTTTTTTATACACGGAAAAAAATTAATACCAGGCGAACGAAGGAATGAAGATTAACCCTAATTTAAATAATTGATATACCTAGAGTAAGCAAATATATATGCCCTCAGCAGGCACTTGTTTGTCAGGTCGTGAATTTTTTGTCGTGAATTTGACTTTCGTTGTAATAGGTATATTTACAAATTCTTGCGAATTAATGTGATAAAATATTTTTAAATGATAGTTCAGGTTAGAGTGAAATATTTTCTGTGCAATGTAGGATAATTTTTATTAAATGAGCTAAGTAAAAGTACTATCTTTTGAAACAAAATATAAATGTTTGTTTACAGAGCTAAACAAATGTTTTATTTTTTTCATCTTTCCGTAAAATGATGAGTTTAAAATATAAGCTCAATATGTTTAATCATTTACTTAATTAAAAAAAAAAAACAATAAAAGTATAGACATTTTTCACTCTGTACACAGATTTATATTTATAAGAAATATGTGTAACTTCGGTCCAACAACATCGAATACTTTTTATTTCGTATAATATTGGGAACATTTTATGTGACATTAGCCTAACCAAAAAGAAAACTTTTAATTATTGTAGTAGCTATATAGCAATATCTCTGTGCCAGTTATATATATATAATATATTCCTTGACATTATGATATCGCCAGAACAGTTAAAGTTGTCAAAGACATTCACTTTGACTGATATAAAGATATTCCTATATTCCCTCGTTCCTTTCCAGCTATGCGTTCAGTTGTCATAAGGAATAACTTCCCTGCCACATCCACACTTTTTTTCCGTGTATAAAAAATTTTATTGAATCAATGGGACATATTTTTCTGACTCAAATGAACATTCAATAGTATACTCAATGTAGAGTAAATATTGACAACTTAAAAGGCAACAAGCGATAAAATTAGCTGCACAAACAGTGCTTAAGGGCCAAAGTCTGTCAGCCGGAGATATGCGAGACTCGTTTATATATAATTGCGTTAATCTAGAGCGGTTTCCACAATAGTTCACAAACGATGCAATGCTATAGGGTGGTAAACTTATATTTCAAATGCAGGTGAGCAGAAAAGCAGAGGAAAGAACAGGTCAAAACATTTAATTCGTAACCAGCACGATTTTACGATTTACATTACTTTATATACTCGAAAGTAAAAAAGATCATCGCAAAACAATTTTACGTCTTTTTTATTATTCGCTGGAAGTAAAAGTTCCGCAACTACACATCTATACGCAACTTTCGATTTATTGATCTTTTAGTGCATCATCAAATCTATGTACCTATATAAGAATTTTATTCGAAAATATCCAATCCGTTTAATTTTAGACTTTTTGAAATACATATATGTTTCACATTGATTAAAAATGTGTTCCATTTCTTTTCGGAATGTTTGTGACTGCACGCTTGCTGGTTGCAGGTTTTCATAGAGTATTAAATATCAAAAAATTACGCCAACATTCCAGCATATATGTTTCATTTTGAAAATATTGATTTAATTTGAGATCAGTGTTTGTTCGGTTTTACGCTCAGAGGAATTATGCGGAGGAGTTTATTTGAACAAAGTTTGATATAATCAGAAATTGGTTGGCTAGTTCAGCAAAATTTGCGTTAATTTAAAATATCATTTTATAAACTGAGTCACAAGTGCAGGAGGTTAGTTCAAATGAAATTATTAGAAGGTAAATATTTTATGTAATGATCTGTAAAAATTGTTTATGTACCTAAAAAGCTTTTATTTCAATGCAGCGTTTCTAGATTAATAATAGTTTACCTAAAACAAAAAAGTAGGACAAATAAAGGGAAACATTTTTATGAAATGTATACACGGAGATTTTTGTGGTTGTGACAACCACAGAGTTTTCTACTGTAGCAATGCTAGAATTTTTTTCTCATATTTGGGTAAGTTACTAAAATATTACGAGAGTTAGAGTCTCGTGTTTATCGATCATTACCCTCGGATATTGCACCTGCAGGTTCTGCATCAGGGGTGAACAGCCGTAGGAGAATCGATTTTTACAATGTGAGCGTGTTCAGTAATAGAAATATACTAGAATAAGAAAAAAAACTCCTTAATTGTCGCAGTTTATCGTGATAACTTTTATGCGGAACACAGAGTAGTCACGTCTCTTGAAAATTAGTGCAATGTCAAATTTAAATAAAAAATGTGCTTCACAGAAAAATGTGGTCATTTTTAACAGAGGGGACTGCACGTGTGGATTCTGCAAGGGTGAATAGCCCCAGGGAAAATCGATTTTGACCACTGCTGAAAGACTAAGGGTAGAAAGACAGAGAAAAATATAGGAAGTTTAGTCTATTACTGTGTCTGTCTTCAGTCTCATCGTGACAACATTTCGAAACAAGAAGGCAATGGATTTTCTTCCAAAGTATTAATAAGTTTAAGCCTCCAATTTGCAATTAAGGCATTTTGTTTTGGAAATATCAATTTGGTATTTCGCAAACCTCCATTTAAAAACGGTTAATTTAAAATCTTTTTCACTATGATTCATTCAAATTTTTTGATTAAAAATTCTCAATCTTTACTGTCCTGTCTCATCTAATACTATACTTTACTTTTGTTATTCAAAAATTAATTACTCTTTCGGGAATCGTAATGTCACTTGAAGAAAGTTCGAGCTTGAGATTTTTTTATTCGCTTTTTACTTTCTCAGCATAATTTGTTCCCAACTTGCGATTTACGGGCGTAAAGGAATAAGTTTCAAAGTACTGAATTAAAGTTGGTGAATTTGGAATGAGTTTATCTTTTTTCATTCTACATCAATTTTTTAATTAGATGCATTGACTTTAAAACTAATCTTAAAATTAATTTATATTCATTCACCAATGGTCCACCGTTCGATGCGCGTTTTAGTAGGTAGGTTCGAATCCTGGCCGCCGAAAAATTTCTTCCAATTTTTCGTAGCATAAAAAGCTTGCGATAATATCGCAAGCTTTACAATTTAAGTATAAATAATCTAAAAATAATAAAAAATAGATATAAAAACAATGTAAAACAGTACACTGAATCCTAGAACCCAACTGTCAAAGATATAATTTAATCATATAGAAAATATATTTCTTTATTTCAAAGAAACATTTTTTTTTTGCTCAATGAATATTTCACAGCATCAAATAAATATTTCTTTGCCTTCATCATTACGTTTCTTAGATACAAAAAAAATATTTCTTTGAATTAAAGAAATATTTCTTCGGCCATATTCAAACCGACTATTTATTTGACTCAAAGAAATATTTTTTGATTCAAAGAAACTTTTTTTTCAGTGTGACAAAGGTGAACAAATTCATAATAGGTGAAAAAAATTGAATAGGTGACGACCTGTGATGACTGTAATTATAATTAACTATCATGCACACGATTAAACTGAAGCTAATCCTACTTATAGAAGTGCACTCAAAATCAATTGCAACATTCTTTCATACAGGGATTTAATTAAGGGTAGTTGCGCAGAACTTGCGCCGCCGGTGAAAATTGTCGAATCCTGTTGATATTTCGTGCGCTTTGAAGCAACACGTGAGCAAACGTCCGGGATGAATTTTCATCCCCATATCTTCACGAGCGTGAGCAGCGGTCCAACGGAAAGGGATGCGGTTCGAGAAGAAGGGGTGATATGAGATTGGTTGGAGGGGGTGGGTCAATCGGAGCGAAGAGACCACGGAACGTCGCGTCCCGAACTCCCGACGGCCGACGCAAAGCATCCCAGTTTGAATCCAACCATCAACGTCGTGCAAGCATCGCATTGCTTTTGTGAAAAATACGCGAAACCGCCGCTTTTTCTCTCGTTCGAAAAAAGGTACTTTTCCCTAAGATTAAAAATAAAAACCAATAACTTCACTTAAATAAGGGTCCATCCGATTCAACTTAGACCTTTAATTTATTCTACCTTATACGGGAACCGGTTTCATTTTTAGAAGATCTCCCCTTTCATTCACACACGTAAATTTAACGTGCAAGTATAATGCAGCACATGAATGTTGCAAGCGGAGGCATGTTTATTTTAATCTACCGGCATATCGAAGAGGAGGATTCTTTTATAAATAATTGCCACTAACATCATCTACTTAGATAAATGACTACATTATAATTATATAATGTAAATTAAAATAATGCAATTTCTCTTTAAGTATTTATACGTTTTTGATTTTTCTTATTATTATCCAAATTGTTTTTACTTTGTTGATTTATATGACCTTATTATGATATTATACGGTTAAGGAAATGATTAGTATTATTAAGAAAAAATGCTTGGTACCAAGACCATTTTGGTACTGTAGAATCACCTAACTTGTTTGCTTCTACATAATAAAATAGTATAAAAGTAACAAAAACTTAAAGCCCAAAGCCTGAAATCGTGTAAAAAGTTGATAGAATAATTCAAATCCAAGGGAAATACATCTCTAAAATTCGGTCCAGTATCCGAAGTTAGGTGATTCTATATAGATACCCTATTATTAAGTTAAATTAAAAAAAAATTGTGAATGTCCTTGAAAATAAAGAAGTAGAATTCTATTGGGCAATAAAACATCTCTCGTTTTGTATCTGTATAATAATGATCATTATTGTTCGGCGAGATTGTCAATACGAGTTGCATTGACGCGAACGCCTTTTGTTACTGGCAAAGACACATTTCATGAAACGTGACCTCGACTTTTGACGTCATATTAGATTTATTTTGTAAAATATCGAAAAATACCTCTTTGTGTGCACGCGTTTCTCCGACGTGCGGGGAATTTAATTACCAATTATAACATGAGTTTCATAATAATTGGATAAAGAGACTAAGCGAAAATAAAACGAAAGTGAATTGTATAGCCAAAGAAGGCGTAACTCATCTTATTACACTTAACGATTATCATTTAATTACTTTTCTATTACCTTTCAAGCTTTCTTGTTCTACACATACTATAAATTCCATTTTTACATATATTGAAAGCTTAAAAATATAGGCTATTTTATTTATTTACAGAACTGTATTCTCCAAATGCGATTGGTATAAAAGTAAGATCGGCATTTGAAGTGTACTTTGAAGTTTAAAAGCATGGATTAACTGTGACTTGATAAACTTGATATATGCGACAAGAAGACATGTGAAAGGAAAACCAGAGGAAAACTAAAAAAAATAACAGGTGCTCCTACTTGGGTAAGTGCGTCACTTTTCTTTCCTATAAAGCTGGATCGAAGTTTTATTATTGGCTCTTATATGTGAATAACGATTGGAATGATACTAAAAGGGTATCTTTGTCTTGTCTTTAATGGACAAGTGCAATCAAGTGCAACCAAGTGCACTCGACCCTTACAGCCTTGACCGTTTACATATGAACAATTCAAACAAAATACACGTTATGTAATGCTGTGATATTTAAAGTTGAAGCCGATCAATCGCATTTTTAAATCGGTTGGATCGTTCCAACATTTCTCTTAATTCGGCTGTCATTCAATCATTCGATCAATATTCACTCAGCTCAATATTCATTCAGCTCTCATCCAGCAAATATGGTTACAGATACCGGGAATGAATAAAAGAAAACTAATGACCATAGAGACCATAAAAATTAAGTTTTTAAATATATTCTTCCCCACGAACACCGTTACTTATGCATTTGTTAAAACTCGTTTATACGTGCTCGTTTTAGATGGAAAAACCTTAAAATATTCAGCAGTCTGAGAGTTTTCACCAGAAATAGTGAGAAAAACAGCACATGAATATTTAACTTGTTTTTTGGTAAACTCTTTTACATTCAAATTGGTTACAGTTCAACGTTCATGACAATTTCATTGCAAGTTCTTTACAAAGAAACTATTTCTGCTCACGGTTGCAACTGACGTTGAGTTAGGATAATATTAAGGAAAATTGAATTTTCTAGTCTGAAAGCACGTGAAGTACATATCTTGAAGCTTTTGCAATTTTTAAAAGAAAGAATGTCTGACATATTAAACGCTTGGAACAATGTCAGTATTTAAGGAAGATAATATAAATGAAATGAAAGTCAGATGAAGAAAAATACAAGACCTCGTTTTAGAGTGAAGCACTTTAAAGTTTAGAGCAAAGTCCTACGTTCTTTTTTGTATAGTTGCACTTTGGAATTATGTAATTATGATTCTGACTACTGCAATGGCCGAATTATATAATTATTGTTCTATTACATCGGCAGATCGTTAACATGACTATTTGACTAATCCTCTCGGTTTTCAATGCAAGGGGAAACCAGTAACCGTAACCAATAATTTAGCTTGCGGTTAAGCTGTACCAGCTGGGCAAAGAATGATCAATCGATAAAGTCGCCTCTCTATTATTTGCATGATTGAAAAACCGCTGACAATGTTATCAATCTAGATTTAATCACCTGTTGTGATGCAGAACTTTTAAGACCAAATCGAATGAAAAATTGTCTTTAACATTCAATCAATTAAGTTTTATTGTTCTCTGTACGAGCATCAATATGTGTACGACAGTTAAAAAATTTCTCAGGTTTTACATTTGAAGGGTGGCATATCATAAGGGATTAACCCACATATTACCGAAAATGATATTATTAGCTAGAAAATTCTTAATAATTCAAATACACATCCTCACCAAAGGATCTGTTTATAACTCGTTTTTTTGAAATTCCCATAAAAAACGAAATTCCATAAGGACATAACCCACAATCGATGGGTTGATCTCCCAATGGCTATCGCGCATTTTAGCAATATATTTTTGAAAAAATGATGAATTTTATCTTAAAAAAAAAATGTTTGAATATAATTTTTTTCAAAACGTGATGACTTTTTTTCAATTTAATATTTTACCCTCTTTTCAGAAACTAAAAATCTACAAAAGCATTTCTCAGTTTTTTATTTATGGGGCATTCCATGCCAAATCGACCACTTTCGACCCCGACCCCTTTCGATTTGGCTGAAACTTTTTTATCTTTTTCTACCCTATCGAAAACATTTTTCAGAATTTTTGCAAATTTTTTTTACCTAACCCAAAAAGAGTTATGGATTTTTTTTAAAAAATGGCTTTTTTCTTTTTCAAATGGCCGTAAATTTTTCAAAAATTGACTTAATGGGACGTTTTTTTTTTCAAAATTTTTGTTTTTAAATGCATATTTCAGAAAAAAATTTATAAAAATTATACAGATCCATCTTCAACGTTTGTTTTTGAAATTTTCGGAAAAAAGGGAAATTTCGAGATGATTGTCATTTTTTATTATTAATTGTAACTATAGTTTCCCTTTCTTTAGAAATTTCCATTATAAAATAATTGGTTATTTTCAAGCAGAGGTCATTTCGATAGACAGTACATCCTCGACGTCAGTGTCATACGAAATTGTAATTTGTTAATGGAGAAGCTGTCAACTGTGTCTATTGGAATGATTTTGTTTTGAGTCATTTCAAAACAATTCAAAATGTGGAAGAGAATTATCAAATTGAAATCAAAATGATCCACCTTTGCAGATCAAATCATTAATGTGTGTACGACTTCATTCGCATCATGTTTGAGTTGTTTCGAGTCGAAAAAAAATTCGTAGTTTCGGTAAGTAATTGATCTCCAAAATCGAATCATTTTGATCCCAATTGTCTGATCAAAGAAAAAAACTTGAAATAGATATCAAAGCGTTGCACATAATTCTCATTCAATTTCAAGATCAAACTAATGAACTGGGATATACTGCGTACTTACTTGAATTTAGTAACAAATCAGTGATCTCAGATCAAGCTAGAAATTTACCTCCTCCACATCTACTATTTTATCGAAAAAAAGTAATTTATTAAATATAATGTGGGAAAATTTTCTTATATAATTTAAGAAAATACTTAAAAAGAGTAATAATTTCAAAAGTTTGCCAAATTATATTTGACAAATTGCTTTTTTTCGATAAAATAGTGAATATGGAGGGGGTAAATTTCTAGCTCGATCTGAGAGCACTGTAACAAATGTCTTATGTCGATAAGTGTATATAGTGAGTATATTGAATAACTGAAGTGTTACTAAAATTTGGAAATTTACCGACATTATAGCGTGGCTGGTTCGTTGCGATAATTGGTTTGACTTAACCAAGAGAGCTCAGATGCTATTATATCATTGTTGAAAATCCGTTCATGAGAAGATGGCTATAACCGCTATATAAACTAGTGTGAATAGTTCATACATGCATACACTCTATAGGTCCACTCCGGTCTCACACTATTAAAATTTCCCTTTCCTTTTTAAAAATCTGAAAAAATATAGAAGAAATTCCTCCTTATGAGATAAAATTGGTTAGAAATTGATTAAGAAACAATATGAGGCTAAAATTGAAGAAACATTAACAATTATTCTGTATGAAATCCAACTAAATTCTACACTCAAAAAAAGTTCTGGTATGCCCTTATATATTATATAATACAAATTCTAGTTAAAAGTCTTAGATGTTTTTGGTTCACCATCTTCTGGTTATTTTAACACTAGATTGCCTAAGGAAGTCATTTTAACTGCTTTTCAATTTCAATTAGAAAAACAATTATGTTCCTAAGTGTTTAAAATAGAAGAATTACAATTTTTTTACAACATTTTTCACTCTGTGAATACGTAAGCAGTCAAAATGACTTCCTTAGGCAATCTAGTGTTAATCAGTTTTTCTGGTAAATATTACAAGAATGCAGTTCTGGAATGTCTGTCAGACCTACCTAAATAAGAAAAGTTTCTTTTAATTTCTTTTCAGTTATTATACATCTGAAATAACATAAATACTTAACTTCTGATAATTAACTTGCCCTAAACTTTCAAGAACAAGTAAATGTTTTTGAGCAATTGCGGTCTCTGAAGAACCAACTGAGGTAACTTTTAGTGATAATACCATCAAAGCGTGAAAGTCAAGCGAAACAAGATCGGTGTTACCAGACACACCTTTGTACTCTAATGTCCATTCTTGATTAACGATTCCTGTAATTCATGAATTTAATTAATAGGGACTCTATAAGAAATAATTAACATAAAAGTTTTTAGATTTTTCTCTACATCCTCGTAATTCTGACCTGCATTATTTTTGTAATTGAAAACGTATACCGAGGTAAAAATATTTATTAAATGATTCTCTCAATGGCAGAAAGTGATTATTTCTTGATTGTAAATTAAATTCTTTCTACTAGGAGAGGGCTTAACTAACCAGAAACGTAGCTTTAATCAGAAAATCAGGGCAAATTGACGATTACCAGAATTGAAAGTCTGTTTCTCTATCTGTGAAAAGAGCTATTTGATTACTAGTCGATCGATTCCCTTTTTCCATCCTCCCTCTGCTTCCCACGAGGTTGAATAACGCTTCACCTATAAGGGTAGTGTTTCATTTTGACCGAGAAACATGAAATCTCTCAGTACATCAATAAAATGTAATAAAGCGAAGGATATCTAATGTTAAAGTGGACTCCTGTCACCATTATCATTTATTTATGTACTATACATAAAAAATTGCTCTATCCTATAATATAATTTTTATTATAGATACTTTGTGCATTTTTGAAGGGCTTTTGGTTAAAAACGATTCAATATCGCGTTTCAATTTGAAATTGCTTGATATTGAGAAGATCTAGGATTCAAATTATTTAATTTTAAATACATCTATGTAATTTTGTACACTGTGTTACGTCTCGAGGCGAGATTTCACACACTCCTTAATCTTAAAAAGAGATCTAAAGGAGGTTCCCCGTTTTAGGAT
>JAUESH010000043.1:8353645-8371472 GCA_032275165.1 Synergus magnus | reverse complement strand
AGCTTTAAAAAATCTCTTAAAATTTCATGAATTCCGTTAAAATTCCGCGAAATATCCTGAGGTACCTTAAAATTCTATGAAATCTTTTAAAAATCCTAAAAATCTTTAGAATTTCGTAAAAATCACTTGAAAATTGTAAAAATCACTTAACATTCCTAGAAATGTCTTGAAATTCCTCTCTAAAAAAAGTGATGTAACGAAATGTCCCTAAAACCTCGCATACATTGTTTTTTCAAACCTGCTCTCTAAGTTTGAATCAGCGGAATCTCATTGGTTTTTGAATGACTTGAAGTTGTATGTATAAGCTATAATCCACGTATAAACTAGTATCCACGTTAGGTTTATTTGAATGGTCAAACGATTCTAATAAATTGCAATTTCTCAAGGGAGATTTCAAAGGTATTGACTTTATATTTCCTCCTGCGTCTCGTGCATTCCCTTTTGCCAATTGAAAATAATCTTTTGTTTCCTTTGATCATCCGAAATACCTTGAGCCAACTGAGTTCCTCAACGAGTCGATTCAACGAAAAAGGCCACATTGTTCTGATTCTAATAGAAAATACCTCCAACGAATTCCTTTTCTTCTCCAGCAAGAAAGCTTCTTATTTCCTCACCTTTTTACTCTTTTTACCTCAAAGTTTTCTGGATTTACTTCACCTGTCGGTTCAATTCCAATAAATTTCATGGGAATTTCAGGAATCCGATAAAAATTGATTTTATGAGAATTTAGAGAAATGCTAGTCAACTTAAATTAAAAATTCTAAATTGTTTGACGTTTGTGTTTGACGTGTTTTTCGTTTAATTCTGAAAGATAAATTACTACAAATATGCATAGTTAAGCTGTACCTACATATGATTCAAAAATGTATTTTATTCATCTTTATTCTTTACGGCCTTGAGAAATGTTGTCAAAGGATACTAAGATCATTTAATCCGCTATATCTCTCCCCTAGGACTATAAATTCCCTTTGTAGCTTCTCTATCTTTCGGACAAGTATCTTATTCGAGGCTGAATAATACATGTAAGATGAAAAATATTATGACAAGTTCTATTTCCATATACTGTGAAAGTAGCGCAATTTATTTTTATTCTCATTGTCAGATGGATAATATTACAATCAATATTCAAATTAAATATCATATCATAGAATATTCTGCGGAAAACGTATGTAATATGTCCCAAGACATCTTTTAACTTTCATGTGCAAAATTATTTATCTTGAACTGAACTTATCATTTTCCATTATTATCAAGTATATAAATGCGAAAATATTAAATTGGATATTCAACTCACATCGAATATCAATTTCCATGAAAGCCGTAACACCTATGAATAAAATTTGCCTCTGTTTCTCATAAATTAGAATTGCCTATAGTGTTCTCGTATAACTTCAATTTCGCACTGAAATTTTCGTAAAAATATGTGGATTTTTTTGATACAAATATCGGGGATGGAAAAGGGTCGGCTATTTGTACTAAAATTTCGGTACAAGTAGCCGAATTTCTCAAACTATTAAAGAGTGAAATACATTTTTCGAGATTAGGATGTTATAAAAGAAAATATGGGTCATTGTCACATAACTTATGGTAAGTTTTCGAATTGAAATAAAGTGAATTTTTAAATGAAAAATTTAATTGATTAGTGTTAAAAAATGAAAGAGGACAATTTTAGAGATACAAAGATGATAGAGGGGTCAAATAGTAAGCGACCATGATTATATTAATAGCACTTTCAAGGTTCGGTGGACACAAATGATATTTGATGCAAAAATAACACTGTGAACTATTTGTTAAACATGCCTAATACTTTTAAATGATAAAATTAATTAAGAGTATTTTGAACGTTTCAATGAACGAAATATTTTTTCCGAATTCTATTTTATTCAGAAATATTGTTCCAACTAAAAATAACAATAGGCATTACAAGTTTCTTTCATACAGAATTATTTTCAATAGAGATGAATGAATATTTTTAAATTGTTTCTAGTTTAAAGTATAATTAATACAAAAATTCGGTCATTTGAACGTTCAGAACTTTTAATTTACTTTATTTAAATTTGTTATTCTCTAGTAGAGACACGCCATGTTGAACGAAATGGTAACATTTTATTGAATAATTCTTATTAAAAAATGTTTTAACCTAATTTTTTTAATGGGGAAAAGTAGATAAAATTTAAATAAGTGTATACAAAACTAAAAAGAGCCTACTTAAGGCCTGAAATTTGTGATATATGGAAGAGACATCAAAACTGAAACTTTGTGACAATGACCCATATATAAATATCGCTTTTAATTGAAGGTGAACTCACAAGGTCACATTCATAAGAGTTAAAATTGGAGAGCATATGGATCGTTAAAAGTAGAAAACTCAATAAAGAAGCAACTTCCTGGTAATTTAGTTACTAGAGAAAATTTTTATAAATGAAATTATTGATGGAAATTTTTTTCGATCAAGTGGGTTATAAATAATTTTTATGTTTTTTTCACGATTTACTGGTCTCTAGACCACATATTCTTATTATAAAAACAAACCAAATAAAATCGTGTGATAAAATATAAATTTTATCGTTTCAGATTAGCCAGTTCAGTGAATTACGTCCACAGTCAAATAGTAAAAAGTAAGCTCGTTTTAATATCACATTTCAATCCCATTTAAAATAAAGTAGGTGCCTTACGTCGCATTTCAGTAACATAAATCCGCAATAAGCTAAATCATATATTATAAATTAGGTACATTCAATAATCATATAGACTAGAGAATTCCACATTTGAATAAATAAAATCTTATGATTTCATTCCAAGAGGCTAAGTGCACATCATTTAATTGAAATTTCATTGAAATTGAACTAACCGTTTCAGAAAATGGAGTTCGCATTCATGCGTGAAAATGATGCAGTAGATACTGGACAGTTTGGTCAGCCGATCACTAGAAGCAATGTGTTGAGTGTACAGTAGAGTGGTCCAAAAATGCGTGGCAAAAATTTTTTTCATGCTAAAGGACAACGATCCTCCCCATTTGATTTCAAATCCGAAACCAATATTTCCAATAATGATTCCAACTCTTATTTAATCACCGGAATGATACTTCTGGTGGCATTTACTGATAATGCATAAGTTAGTGGAGTATATAGCTTTCGTCTCTGCCGAGTAACAATTTCCCATGTATATATGCGGAATTTCTCCCCATGCGAGCTTTGTCCATCAAAGCTTCGAACGCATTTCAATTGCACTGTGAAATCTATTTGATACCCTCTGTTGCATTGAATCTGTTCTGTTTGTATTTGTGGAAGGATTTGATCCACTCTTTGCGATGAAAATTGATAATCGAAAGGACAATTTTATATCCTGTAGTAATTTTTCTATAGCAAATATTTAGCATTCTGTACAAGGGATTAGTCTGCTTAAGGAGAATTAGTAGAGGGTGAAGAAATCTTCTGTCCGTAATTGACAGCCGACATCGATCATGTACTTTAGTTAAATCTATGTTGTTTCTAAGGAAGTAGTTTTTTTTTTTTATTTATGAATCACCGCTCTATCTGTTTTATATCAGTTAGTACTGCGAAGATATTGAAAATTAAAATTGATATTTTTTATCGTGTCATGCGAACAGTTTTGAATTAAATTCGGTTAATTTTATCAATCATCGACAACGTGACATTTGTTCGAGAATTAAAGTTCTAACATAACCAGAGACGCGATTATTAAATTCAAAAACTACTATCGATCTGGAATTCTTTCACATCGAAATATTCACGAACGTGAATTATACGTGTGTATGTATTTTGAACAATGAGTTCCCTGCATAAGTGAAATTCCAATAAATGAATGCAAAATGTATGCGATATCTGATAAGCTTGTGTATTACAGAAATTTTCGTAGTCGATATTTCATTATCAGAATATATGATTTATGAAAAGACGTAAAATAGATAAACTACAAACATACTTTCTTCAAATTTTAGATGCTTTTCTCCATCTGCAATTTTTTTCGTATTTGTATATACTAAAATCGAATTTTTCTTCCAAGATGATAGTTTTTGAATTTAATAATCGTTTCTCTGTTTATGTTAGAATAGGAGACGAATACTTTATTAAATTGTCGGAAGAGATACTCTTGCCTTTAATGCGAAGAAGTATGTTTAAGCGAGAAACGACAACCTCCCAACATAAGGTGAGAAGAGGTACTTGAGCAAGAAATGGGTTCTGGTTTCCTTTTCCTAACCAAGTTTCATCTCACGAACCTTATTTTCGACCTTATTCTCTGAGAGTGATTTCGGCCATGAAACGAAAGATTTGAATTCAGAAGGGGACAGAATGGAGACCATCCCCTTATAAGGGATCAATTTGGAAAATATTCTATCTTCTCGAAACATCGTTGTGTATATCTATGTATCGACAAGTCTCGATTTTTTAGAGATACTAGCAAACCAACACCACCACCACGCGCGCAGCAGCACTACGCGCACGATTAATTATTTTACTTCTTACAACTTCAAGTCATTCAAAAAACAATGAAATTTCGCTGATTCAAATTTAGAGAGCAGATTTGAAATTTTAAGGGATTTTGACAATTTTCAAGTGATTTTCACGAAATTCTAAAGATAAAAGATAATAAAGATAATAAAAAAGATTATAAAGATAATATATAAATGGACTTTAAATATTATCGTAGAATTTAAACAATTTAAAGATGTTTCTGGGAATTTTAAGAGATTTCAAAAGGTTTCAGAGAATTTTAAGGGACTTCAAGGAATTTCAAATGTTGTCATAAAATTGTGATATTTTAACAGATTTCTAATAATTTCAAGGCATTTTCTGATTTTTAAAAAATTTTATAGAATTTTAAGAAATAATTTTAATTGATCTTCAGTGTTATCGTAGAATTTTAAAGAATTTCAAGAGGTTTCTAGGAAATTCAAGAAATTTTCACGAGATTTCACGGATTTCAAGAGATTTTTATGAGTTTTAAAATATTGTATGGGATTTAAAGGATTTTAAAGTTTGTCAGGTACTTTTTTTTTTGAGGGATTTCAAAAGAATTTTGTATACATATATGATTTTTAAAAGATTTTGTGGAATTTAAAAGGATTTCAAAAATTGTCGTAAAATTTTAAGGGATTTCATGAGATTTTTCTAATTTTTAAAAGATTTTTTGAAATTTTTAAAGATTTCATGGAATTTAATAATATTAGTAAGGATTTTAAGATATTTTAAATGTGAAGAAATTCCAAGAGGTTTTTTAGGAATTTTTAGAGATTTTTTCGAATTTTAACTTGGATTTCAAGAGATTCATGATTTTAATGGTTTTTGTGGATTTTTAAGGGATTTCAAGAGGTTTCTGGGAGTTTAAAGAAATCTTAACGAATTTTAAATACGGGATTTCGAACGTTTTCGTGAAAGTTTTTTGCGCCATTAGTTTGTTTCTCTTCTTTCAACTTCAAGTCATTCAAAGGCCAATCAGATTTGCAACAACAATGTATACGAGATTTTCGAGATATTTCGTTACACCACTTTTTTAAGATAAGATATTCCAGTATATTTATAATTATGTGACTATTTCTTTCATAAGAAATTCATTCCTGGGTTTTAACACAATTGTAAGTTCACTTGAATATGAGAATATAAATTGAAAACATTATAGAACTCGACGACTTCGTAAAGTAGATTTAATTTCACTTTAATTATCCTCCACTTAGACAAAAGTGTCACAAGACGTCGACAGAACCGTGAATGAAATAATAAAAAGAAAAAAAGAGCAACAGAGATAAAATACACTTTGTTTATCATCCCAACGAAGCCATTGAAGCGTGTCGTTAGATAATAACTCTAAAGATTAAAATAACCAGAAAATTGCACGATTTCCAGTTTATTTGATGATTTAGAATCCAGGCATTCCTGGATCCGAAAAAGGGTCGGAAGTCGATCCAAGTAGTTGTCAAAGTTTCCCAGAGTTTCTCAAGGATCCTTCAGATATTCCAGCTTTCATGCTCGACAATCAAAATAAATCTTTCAACTTTTTACTCGGGAGCAAAAAAATAAGAGATGAAATATATCTTCACAAAAGACACAAGAGAACAGTAAGAAACGCAATTTTTTTAAATCGAAAAAGTCATGATAAGGAAACTTTTGACTTCATAAAAGTCTTACTCAATTATTCTTATCAGGAATATTTCCGCTTTTTTCCCGGTTTCCCGGTCAAGTCGCCACCCTGCACATAAATAAAGGATAATGCATTATATCTAAGGAAATGATTTTTTCATGAAAAATACTGTAGAGGGTACGCAACCAAATTGAAAATTAAGATAATATGTAAAATATTTGCGTGGTTCAGCAGGATTTATGCGGTGCCTTGATGTCGCCTGGTATCCTATTTCAGGCATGATCATTACCAGGATTATTCTCCTTGCTTCTTGGCGATCCTGACTGAAGGTCTCGTTAGTCCTGGCGAGAAACTTCTTAATTGAAATACCAGGAATGAGATGACCCTGTCTGCGTTTACAAGTCGACCGTTAATGGAAAACTCAAGGTATAGGCTTAATTTCATTGGATCGGCACAAGCTTCATCGAGATTAGAGGGTAGTTTTCTTTAATAAAATTAGAAGCTTGAAGGTATGAATTCAAAAATAACTTGAATTATAATGATTTTATCAACTTAATCACCAAAAATAACTGAAAGTTAAATTGCTCTTCTCTTTCAGCAAAAAAATTTCGTACACTAAAAAAATGGATCTCATAATTCGGGACAGCGATCCATAGATATTAAGGGACCTACCCACTTTACAAATTTCAAAAAATCGATTTTCATGAATTTTTTGTTGAGCATTTTATATTATAGGTATTGATATAAAAAATGGTTAGGCTAAGTAAATACACTCTCGAAATACATGAATACATTTTTTAAAACTTATTTTAGACACTTTTTATAGATGAAAATGGTGGTGAATCATAGGTCCTCAAAAAATGCCTTGTTGATAAAATCCCCGAAACTAATAATCCGATCCTTATGAAATTTTTACCACATATTCTTTACAACTGTAGCTATAGCGCATATCATTTTGTTATTTTTGCAAAAATAAAAAATCGAATGATATGCGCTATAGCCATTAACATACTGAATCTAAAACCGTTTGAATTTTTTTTTTCTGACAATCCATCTCTGAGATTTTATCAACAAGGCACTTCTTGAGGACCTATGATTCTAAAAAAAAAAAAAAAAAACAATTCATGAAAATCGTTTTTTTGAAATTTGTAAAGTGGGTAGACCCCTTAAGTCGTGTAATCTATATTTTGAGTTTCATAATCCAAGATTTTAAAAACTAAAATCCAGATTATATGGTTTAATATCTAATGTAAGATCGCTGTCCCATATTATAGCTTGTCAGAGAATTAGGAATATGCTCACTCTTTCTCTCTTTATATTACAAAAAAGATCCAAGGAATAAGGTTACTTTGAAATATAATAATAAAACTTCCTTTGCAAATATACACTAAATTATTCATGAGTAAAATTCTTGAAAATAAGATGCTTTTTCTCCTAATATGGAGGAGTTGAAGAAGAAATAGTCGAGAAGATGAATTATTTAAACAGAATTTTAGGAGCTCAGAGCAAAATAATTGTTCAGATATTTGAGCCTTTAAGCTAAATATTACAGGACTTTATATTACTTTAATATATTAAAGGACAATTTAATATTTGTTATATTATACTGGTGAGTGAATTTAAAATTAATCTTCATCAATTACGAAGTATAAAATTAAAGCTACTATCAAACGAACAAAATTAACTTTGCAGAACTTGAGAAAATTTATAAGTACATTACTGTCTTGCAGTAGCGAATGTTTCTCAACTTTTTAATTGGAATAGCATCAAGACTTTACGACGAGTCACGCTTAATTGAAGATCTAAGCTTTTCCGTCCGATGCAGTGATTTCAAAGTCCTCGAACTTTGTTTAGTGTGACAATTACTGTGGTTAGATTCTAGGAAAGTTTTAATTAATGTAAGAAAGGATAAAAATAAAAAAATTAATCAATTGAAACGGATATTAAAAAGAAATTTGACTATACTCTGCGCTCCTACATTTTATAATTTAATACGTTGTAAGGATTTTAAGTAGTATGGTATAAAATGTATGAAATATGAAATAACTCAGCGTGGAATTTTCGTCAATTTTACCTCTTGGGGCAAATTGAGGTCATATATAACTTGCTTTCAGCCGGAAAATTTCTGAGGTATTTTCTCAACTTCAAGACTCGAGTACCTACATACGTAGTAGGAAAAGTAGAGAATGAGGAAAAGGTAGTAGGAAGATATGAGCGTGAGCAAAGTGGTCAAGAAAAGACGAAGAAATGAAGGCGGATTACGTAACCATAATCACTGTTTTTACAATGTTGGTCTATGTTATTCCAAAGCTGGGGTCAATCATGTAACTTTCCCACTTTTCCATTGCCTAATTTTAGCGAAAAACATTCATTATTATTGTGAACATAAAGTTAGAAAAACTAAAATTGCTCTTATAATAATTAAAAGATGTCTTTAAGTCCTTTAAATTATGTTGCACTTGTCATAATTTTTTATTACCACGTTTTACTTAACTTGATTTTTTGTCTGTACGGGTGGAATTTTGTTTTATTATAATTTATATATTTAAAAAACCTTCCATCCAAAACGTCAATGTCATGTTGGGCGAATTTAAGAACAATGGAAAAATAGGGAAGTTACATGATTTATTCTCTGCATTGTTACCCGTAGTATGCTTTTTTCCTTCAATTTTTCCTGAGTTTAGTCTAAATTTAAATTACATATCTCCCTATATTATAAAACGATATCGCCGCCACCACCGTTTCACGATTTTTGGCTGAATAAGCATAGACCTTTACTACTGCTACTCAATGGCTCGCCATACATTGGCCTAAACTACTTTAAAAATGTTTAATGATTTTAAAATTCATTTGAGTTTGTAAAAACACATTTTAAGTTTTCCCTCTATATTTCAAGGTTCATTTCTTTTATGCAGTCATAAGAGAAAGTAATATGTTATTGTCGCCTCGTCCTGAGGGAAAGAAAACCCACGATATTCCTTCTTCTTATTTCCAATTCGTTTCAGGTTTTCATATATCCCGCAGATATACATCTGTAAAAGGTATCTTCTAACTTTTTGCCAATTATGATGCAAATCTAGATACTTTTCCAGACAATATAAATAATACACCACTAAAAAGATAAGAATACTAACATTAAAGTGAAAATCAAATGGGCGAATGCTACTCTACGATATTTCTGTACAGGTGAATGTGCGTCGTGAATTATCTCTACTCGGAGTAGAGCAAAATCTTGTCTTGGAAATGCGAAAGAGGTGAATACTGACATAACTTTGCACGTTTATCGCAAAGTCTTGCCGACATTATGTTAACAATAAGTTCAAGAATACTTGGTTAAAAGCAAGCTAGTCAAAGGAGAAATGCTCTCATGTCTCTGAAATCTTGTTGAAGAATCAAATACCGTTCTTTGAACAAAGGAAAACAATACGTGGCGAGAATCCTGTCTACTAATAATGACGTATAAATGGAGGGATGTTTGAAATAGCGCAGAAGCGATCGAGAAAATTTGTATGCGAATCCAGGCAATCGGTTAATTTTTTTGGTAAGAACCACCCAATTAGACTTACTTATACCTTCCTCCACTCACAATCAGTTTATATATCAACCAAGCTCGTCACGTATTACATACATATTACCAAGAGAAAGTGAATTGCCTTCGGATTTTGAGAGCCCGAAGCTTACTATGTTCCTACTTAGGGTTGAGTTTTTCCTTGAAATCCTAAATTCGCAGTAACATTATATCCAGAACCGAGTTTTATGGACCCTTAGGGTTGTTTCTCGACCTTCGGAACTTTGAATCTACTCGTATGAAGTTGCGAACTTGAAAGTTATACTCCTAGACGCTTAATGAGTGCAATGGAAACGGATGACTTGGTATCGTGGGTGTTTCATCGTTCCAGGATGAGAGGAAATGGCGGGCAGGGGATGTGAGAAATTCAAACGTGCTGTTCGACGTTCACTGAGAGATCGAGTCATGTGTTTAGAAATTTGAAATTGAGTTCCGTATAAGTAACTTTGTGAACTTTGGAATGAACCAGAACAGTCCATTCCACGGAAGATTCACGACAGGAGGCGTTCGCAAAAAAGCGACACATATTTTTCGAATCTCTGGGAAACCAATTGATATCTACTTTATTTGCAATAATTATTTTTCTAGGAATTGTCGATGATGAAAGAACTGGGACTAAGAAAAAATACCGAAAAAAAGTATAAGTACAAACCAGCTGTGAATTCGATCTCGGGTGTTCCATTTTAACTAAATTTATATTTTTTTGTGCTCATTATTTGAGCACTTTGCTTCCTCATTATGATGAAGTTGCAAATGCATTTGCTTCCTCATAGAGGAAGCATTAACGATTTTCTTAAATATTAAAAAATATATTCAATTCTCTTTTCTCAAAGCAAAACATCTTTTGATGTCATTTATGTCATCATTCATATTTTCAAATACAATGTATTAATATTAGATTACACGATTAAACGCAAGGAATGTTTCTGCCCTTTACATATAAGCTTTCACTGGGAGTTGACTTTTTGTTAGAATAAATGATAAAAATGATTGAGAATTTAGTATGATATCGTTCCAAAATAGGGAAAACAGGGTTTGCGTATCAGAAATTAATATAGTGGTTTTTAGCCGGCAAAATTAATATTTTTGTTTGAACAAATGAAAAGGATGTTGCATTAACTCATACAAAGCATATGAGAATCTCAAAAGACTATATGAAAAATAACTCACTCCACCAAGTTCGGATTAATTCTGATTAATTCGGATTGATCGGATTCATTCGGACTACAAGTTCGGTTTGATTTTGAATGGGCCTCGGATTAATTCGGATTGAAAATTTCCTTCGGATTAGATCGGAATGAAACTCTGTTTGGTTCTGATACAAATTCCGGAATGACTCGGAAAATTTCGGATTAGTTCAGGATGAATTTCAATCTGAAGCTTTCGCTAAGGCAGGATATTTATATTTTCGCTATTTTCGGTTAATTCCAAAGAACTTCTTTCCAAATATTTTTTCTTATTACATTTTCCGAGATTAAATGGCCACAGTACATGGAAATAAATGGAATAAATGGAAGTAAGAAAATTCCTTTTACCATGAAAATCTTGTGGAAATAGGTGTCGAATAACGACTCATATTGCATGTATGACGTCATCAGGAGTCGTTATAGCTTTACAGTGACTCCGATGCCTTGCCGTCATAAAAATATGTATAGGGAGCCATTTGAGAGTGAAATGCATCGATACAGTGACAGCTGGCGTGTAATTCGCATTAATCGTAGGTCGCTGCACGCGATAACGCGCACTTAAGCCTTTAGGGCTATGCAATATGCAATCCAGCAGCTTGTCGTGAGAGATCGATAAGTAATCTTAGGATATGCTCTGTGCACACATAGTTGCCGGTAGTTTAAGTCCTTCCGTTTCCTTTCCATTAACGATCTTTTCAACGAATTTTATTTTCGAATTCAGCTTAGCAGAGTAAAGACTCTCTTTTCTTGTAAACCCAAAATGATCCTTTTCCTCTCTTTTTCATTTGGGTTAAAAGGAACATTTCTTATGCAGAGAACAAAAAACCACTGTCAGATCTCTTTTGCAGTATTCACAGCATCTCTTTTTTGAGTTAACAGCTTTCATAAAATCGACATTGAAAAACCTATTTACTTTATTGTGCCGCTCGCCCATATTGAATTGAAATTTTTGTTTATTTTTCAAAAATAGTACAAATTGAAGTAAACCTGTGAAATTGAATCTCCCATAAGTTTTTCATCGCAAATGAGGGATGATGAATTGAATAATCAAAAATTATAGACTAGAATATTATAGATAACCAATATTTCATTTTCATTTATCAGTAAGCTGACGTTTCACATTTAATCTTCGCTGCTGTCCTCAGAGACAGCCAAAGGACTGAGTTAAGCCCTTATGAAGGAAACTAATCGATTTGCTTCCATATGCATGACGCTTACTCTGCTCTACACTTAAGTTTCAAATTAAAGTTGCAGAATGCAGGAGAAAAGTAATACATTATAATAAAAATATTATGTATTATTTACATTTAATACGATAAAATAAAGACGTGTTTTTTAAGACTTTATTTATATGTCTCTTTTATATCGAGTGCCATTAATCTTTCAATTACGAAAAGCTAACCCCGGACGTTGAGAAGAAGTGTGTTCACTGAATCAGTCAAAATTACAGTCTGACACTTTTATTGCTACTACAGTTACAGATGAAGAAGGGAGAAAAGGATTCGAAGTAATTTCTAAAATAATTAGGATTTGCCCACAATTTTTTTTGGTACCAATGCTTTGTTTTCTTCTCTTTTTACGTTTTTACGTTTTTTTCGTTCGAGGCAAATTAATTAAATTGGTCGTAATGGACTAATGAAGGACTTGAACGTCAAGCACTCGTTGATCTTTTAATTGGTGCTTTATTCATGAACAAGGTAAACCTTACGAAGAAAAAGATACTTTTTAAGAGTGTTTTAAAGCAGCAGAGTTATTTGAGTAACACTTAATTCAAAGTCTACTTTTTGAAATTGAATCTGGCATCTCAAATAAAATATTTTCATATAATTACGTAATCCCAAAATAAAATTTCTAATACAAAATAGAATAATATATTTATAAATATTAATAATGAAACATAAATAACACTCTAAATATTATTAAAAATATATTTCTTGCGCAAACTCAAATCTAAGCAAAGTTTTTTTTTTTATTAAATTTGAAAAAAACGAGGCTGAGGTACAAATGGGATCAGATCTTTATCCTAAAATTTATATTCGACAGAAAGGTTCCCCTATTCTTGAGAATGCTCGAAGCTCAAAGAGGGAAACGATCCAAAGAAACTTCTTAATCCAGCTTTAAGGCTTCCGAAGGTCGTAGTTTGTTACCCCAGGCGACAATTATTTCAGATTTTCCGAAATTGAAAGTTCTAAAATAAATCGATTGACGTCCCTGACTGAAGAAAACTTATTTTGGTATGCAATAAATTCTGAACTAATAATCAGAAACTCCCTAATTAATAAGTTGCATATATTATATTAGACCGCAAAAACTGTTAAGTGGAGACAACAAAATGTTTGCTTGCTATACAGTCAATTGGTTAAAACAACTAAAATTTGGTTGAGACAATAATAAATGTTGGCTTTATTACAACCAAACATATTTTTATCCCCACCAAACAATTTTTTCGTGTACAGTTACAATATTTTTACAAGATTGAAATTAAGTAGTAAGTAACTCTTTATATTTTATTTCAGTATATAAATAACTCATTAAATTTATTAATTATTAATTCGAACATAATTGGCCTAGACACTTCGTTTTATAAATTCCCCTTTATATTCGCTTGTTTCACATTTTTCTGTACTTCATTTCAATTACCAGTCTGACTAGTTCATTTTACTTCTCATTATAGTTAAATAACTTATATTATATATATATATAATTAAATTAATCTAACATCCTTTCTGGTTAATCGTATTCATCAATAAAATCCCAGCTTATTACACCATAATGTTACATTTAGTTAAACGCAAATGCGATAAATGCCTTAACACTTATTAAAGTCCGGAATTGCAACATTAAATTACGTATTTAAATTTCAATTAGATAAAGTTTTTATTAAAAATGAAACGTATTAATTAATAGTCACTTTATTTAAATGAAAAGTACTCAGAAAATATGGAAAATGGAGAGCAGATTTTAAAATGAAAAATAAAGTGCAGAAACGTATAATATATATGAATTAAGAAATGTACATTATTTCACGAAATATCGTGAATAATACATAATATTTGCCTTTTCCAATACAAAATTGAACTAATGGACAAGAAATATGATTTCCCAGCACATGTAGAAAAAAAGCTGTTTTAGACAAACGCGTTAACAGACCGTAAGATGAAAGACAGATTCAATCTAAGAATATTCACTTGAGCTTTCGAAACAGGATCTGCCTTTCACAGAAAGTGTATTATGTAAATTGTCTACATAAAAACGTGTTTTCATCAAAATACTTGCTTAAGGGCATGTGATACTTACCATATGAGCAAATTTAGACGTGATACTTAGAAAAATTTTCGATTTTATTGATTTTCAAATAAACCAATTATACGGCCACAAAAGTAAATATTTTGTCCTGAAACTTTGGAAAACGTTAGACAACATTAAAACGGAGATTTATTGACTCTTTTTAGTTTGCATAATGAAAAAAAAGTTCCATTTGTTAAAATCGGTAAAGCATTTGACACTTTGAGTTTAGGTGGACCTATAATCTCAAACCTTTCCAATTTTAGCAAAACGGAACTTTTTTTCACTATACAAACTAAAAAGAGTCAATAAACCTTCGTTTTAATGTTATCTAACGTTTTCCAAAGTTTCAGGACAAATTATTTACTTTTGTGGCCGCATAATTGGTTTACTTGAAAATCAATAAAATCGAAAATTTTTACAAGTATCATGTCTAAATTTGCTCATATGGTAAGCATCACATGCCCTTAACTTAGAACCAATAAATCTTGCTACTATAAAAAATGTTGTTAAATAAAATAACATAAAAGTATAAAAGGTGCATAGAGTATTATTGATCTTTTCTCATGCGGTGTTCATTTAATCACAGGAATATTCATGACATTAAGTCCTGATTATAAAAGAAAACTATTTTCGATCATATAATATTTTCTTTATCGTTTTCTTTATAGAAAAACATTCTACTCGGTAATTGAATTCAGAGCAGAATCTTTAATCTTCGTGGAAAGAAAAGTGGTGATTCATTCTCATCAAACAAAACGTTATTGACACGGTTCAATTTCCTATGCTCCTGCATAAAACAAAATTGCAGAAGTAATTCTTTCGCACCTGAAGAAATATATGTGAATATATATATATATATATATATATATATATATATATATATATATGAGTGTGTATGTGTGTAATGAGAAAAACAGCGACTGTAATCATCCTTAATCTCGTAATGGAATAGAGGATATTTTTCTTCCATTGCGATTACTATCTCGGGAATAAGAAAATAAAACATGGCAAGATTGAATTGAAACTCTCTCTAATATTGAAGGATAAACTATACCCCCAAAAAATGAAACTTCATCTTTAATAAATCAATTTTCAGATAATAGTATATCTTTAAAAGTGCATATTCGTATATGTATATATTTAATCGAGTTTGATTCTGCGACAATAATATGAACTGTCTGTTTATTTGAAACGGTTTCAGTCACCGGTAAAGCAATTGTTCATAAATTTTAAAACAACAATAAGTCAACGTTTCATTAAAGAAAAATACTTCTTTAAAAGAACGCTATCGATACAGATAATGGATAAAGTCTCGAAGATTGAGAATACGCACTGGTCATAGTAGGGCAGATCCGATCGTAAAAATGAGGGAGCTTAGAGGAAAGTTTCATATAAAACATGGATACGTTTTTCTTTTCTCCATTTTCTAATATCTATACATACTTGTACATTTTATGATCGAGACTGATTCTTACTTTTTGTATTTGCCATAAATTCGTATTGTAAAAACCTATCGTCTTGAAGGAATTTTACAATGTCTTTTATTATGAGAAATGTAAAATGCAAAAAGGGCAAAGTAAAAAATTGTAATAAGCAACTGAGGTAAAAAATTGAATCCTTCTTTATCATTTTTTTGGTCGTTCCAGCAAAATAGGGGGGTGAGGCCAAAGAAATTCGAAAAAAATCCACCAAGAGTAAATAAAGACCACCCTAATGGTCACTTTATAGACAAAATAAATTTTTCGGACTACCAGGGTAAAAAGTGAATAACCATATGTAAATTCGAATTGTTTTTCAGATATCTCGAGGCACGATGAGGAAACAATCTTTTTGTTCGAGCCTAAGCAGTAGCAGTGGTGGCGGAGAACCCCTCATTGTAGTGGAAGAAAGTACACTTGGAGAAGAAGAAGCTGAGCGTCGAAGGAACGAATCACCACCCCGTTGTTTAGATCCTGATTCACCCTCTCTAAACCCCTATCTTCTGTCGCCTTGGCGAGATACTCGAAAACATTCTCTGCCGACTCCATCGTGCACTTCTGGAATCACTGCGTCTCAAGTAAGACTTGTTATCCAAGATGTGTAACAAATAGAGAATCAAAACTTACAAAAAATTATTATCCTCCTCATTTATTGTGAACAGCACGCAATATTGCAGTAATGTTGCTGCAATATTCCATGACAACATTGGCAGTATTATCGGCAATATTGTAACAATATTTGACCTCCAATCCAAGTCAATAAAATTAAAATTAAAAATTCAGGAGTAACTCAAAGGAATTTAAAAAAATTTTGAAGGAGTGAAAAGTATCAAAGATAATTATTCTAAAAAGAAATCAAAAGAAGTTTCCCCAACTTTATGCTCACAATAATAAATATTTCTTGCTAAAACTAGGCCAATTTGACTAGTGATTTGACGGGATTTTAAAAGAATTTAAAAGGATTTTTAAAAGATTTCAGGACTGACTTGTTTAATGATTTTAAAGAATTTCAAGCGATTTAAAAGATTTAATATAATAATTTAATAATTTAAAGGGATTTCAAGAAATTTTAAGGAATTTTAAAAGATGCTAAGTGATTTTATAGAATAATGAAAAAAATGTTATATACCATTTTTATACTTTTGTTGGAAGCATCTGCTTAATATGTCACATACTTCTCCTTCTATGTTAACCTCAATTTCCTCTATTTTTTCCGTTAAGATGACGCTCGCTTCTCCCTTTTATTACAATGTTAGCTAGTTATTGAATTTCACCTTATAAATATAAAAAAAAAATATTTTAGGAATGTCGAAATTCATCAACATAAGATTCTGCGTCTTATATTAAAAAAAGCTTCAAGTCTAACCGTTATTCCAAGTTCATCAAACACACCACCATAAAATAATTATTCACTAGATTGAAGTGTTTTCCTCCTGTTTCATATGTTTTCTGTTTTAAAATTTTTTTTTAGCAAAATACAAAAAATTTTTTTGGGAGGAAGGGATAAAAAATGAACTAAATAATGCTTATGTAATACTTGCGCAACCCCTAAGAGAAAATTTTGTTAAATTAACTTAAAAGGTTCGTCGGTTGAGTGAAAGAGGGGGCGAAGGTTCGGGTCCAAGTCCAAGGGAGGCTGCTTTTCTCGCCACATTATCTTCAGCACCAACCCCTCAACCGGGTGGACGAAGACACTCAGTTGTCACAATTTCGAAAGTACCCACGACATTATTTGGACGAAATCGTCGAGAATCTATTGCAGCATTCCCAATGGGAGTTCCTCGAATACTCCCCAGTCGGCGAGAATCCGCTTCCGGTATCTCCGGCCCTCCAAGCAATAGCGGAAGCACACATAATCTTCAGTTAGACATTATGGATGACATTGCTGAAATGAAAGCTAGAAAGGTGAGAAATCAAAAATATATATAAATTAACAAAATCAATTGCAGGACCTAAAAATTATATACAACTTTTTCTAACAGATTCTGGAAGTAATATCAAAATTTGATGCATTAAATAGCGTATAATAGGTGTCCAATCGCAATTTGGCTAGTGGGCAGATTTCCAATCATGAAACTCACTTCTCCCATCTTGTTTGATAAATTCCACCTTATATAGAAATATATAATATTGCATTAAGGGCATGTGATACTTTACCATAAGAGCAATTTATTTTCCGCAACTTTACGCTTGCAATAATAAATATT
>JAUESH010000043.1:8325859-8339903 GCA_032275165.1 Synergus magnus | reverse complement strand
CCATTTGCCCTTAAAGTCGTTTAAAAAGATTTTAAAGGATTTGAATTTCAATTCAAATAAAAAACTACAAATGTCAAATAAAAATATTTTGACTGACCATCCGAAAAAGTTTTTTCAATACACAAATGATTCGGAATTATCACATAATTCCAATGTTAATAATTTTTCATAAGATTTAACTGTATCAATTGAAAAAAGGTGAAAAATTTAAAGAAATTCAATCAAATTAAAGATGAATTCAAATTATTTTTAAAAAAAGCCCAAATAATTCCTTAACACTCAAAAATGGTGGTGAGCTTTCTGAAAATAAAAATTCCATTTTTTTTCCAAAAATACGACACATACAAAAAAAGGTTACAGAGTAAAATTGTTGCTCTTTTGTAGGGTGGATAAAAATGCACAAGTTGGCCTTCTCTAGAACCTTTAAACTAAAAAAAAAAGAGAAAATTAGATAGAACTTGAGTAAAATAGATTTCATCCACAGGTTCTCGGCAGCGCGATCCAAGAATATCTAACGTCTCAGAGAGGAAGTGACCCTGAAGGTTCCAGTAATCCCAGTGGGAAACCAGCTGCTTCACCTGGAAAACCGAGATCAGGCACTGGAAAAATGACCAACTGGTTTTCCGCTGGAAATAAAGAAGAAGATCAGGCGGAATCCTGCGAACCTTCCATTTGCTCCTCGCTCAAGGATCTGTTTGTGAAGTAAAATTTTTAACCGATTAGTGAAACAATAACAAATTCATTTTATTAAACAATTATCCTAATATATATATTTTCATCTGATTTTTAACGAAACGCTTTAAAAATATAGTCATACATTCCAAAATTCCAGTCAATTTTCATCGCACAAACATAATTTGTCTATTATTTCCGATTATGTGATTAATTGTGAGTGCGACAATTAATTTTTCTTGTGAGAAATTTACTTTGACCGCTAAATTGTTACTTTTATACGTATAACAAAACACTAGAGCAATAATGTCTGGCATCTTGGCTGTGTAAATGTGTAGTCTTACATTAAGTGAAGTAAATAATTGATTTCAATTTTATTCAATATGTCATTCTATTTTTTTTTATTTGTTTATAAATTTTTCGATATTAAAATTTCACCCATAAAATTAAATTATTTTTCCTAATTTTGTAGAAATTTATATTAATTTTGTTTTTTTATAGAAACTGTCTTCCAACTCATAAGATTTAGATAATTTTTCATTTTGATATAAACATAATCTAATGGTAAATGTTTAGTGAATATAAATGATAGATTGCCTCTCTCTTTCTATTGGTCTTGGATTTTCTATATTTTTAGTTTTTTTCTTTTTTTATAGACGTAACAAATTACTCGATATGACGATTATCGTACAATAGATAAAATATTAATGTTTTATTATTCCCTACGTACTTATGACAAATATAAAAAGCCTCAACCCTAATATGTGGCAATGCAAAATCTGATAGTGATAAGGCTTCGATATTTTTTTTTGTGGATTACTCATTACAAATAATAATTATACATCCCTTAGAAGTAGGTTATTTTATTTATTTTGTATTAGATTTAGCATAATTGGTAGGATCGTAAGGTAGCCATCATTTAAATCTTGCGAATTCGTATTAATTCTACCTAAATGTATTATAAATTAAGTATGGAACCTGCCTTTGCTGGTCGAAGGCAAAAGTTGGATCAATAAATATAAAATATTTATATTCATTCAACTTTGAATAAATGTTAAAAATATAATAACGATAAAATATCCAGGTGTGTCATCTAGTAATAACAAGTAACAGTGAAACGTTATTTTTTACTCAAAAAAAAAAGTATTACTTCGATTCTTATTTCGGATATAAATGTATAGACAATCTAAAAACAGAATGTTTATATTATTTACTCTAAATTAATCTATAAAATGTATTGTTCAATTAAGGAATTGAAGTAGGAAAGTGTTATAAAATTTGTATTAATCTATGTTATTGTAAATATTTAAATATTCGAAAGTTCCAGTTTGCTAATAACAATTTTTTTTTTTATTTCGGGCTGGATTTCATTGAAAACTCGATATTGCACAATAAAATTGTAAGCATTTGACATTTAAAATTATTTAATTTTGTACGCTTTGAAATAAGAGATGAATTCAATTTTAAAAAAATGAAAGCTTGGATGTAAACTGGAATTTTCTGTTTTCTCGAAACGTTAATAAATGTAACAATTCCATAAAATGAAATCCAGGGCGGCGATTTGACGGTCAAGTTTTTTAATTTTCCGGGTCAACTAAAAGTTACATATTTATATTTGTCGCAAAGCGCAAAGATTTATTGTAATTCCAGATGTTCATTCTAAATATCCTTTGGTGAAATTTTGGTCTGGGAATTAACTAAAAGTTTTGGGAAAATTTTCTAAAATTTAGGAAGTTGAATACCTATAATTTTTTAAGAAACTTTCCTAAATCTGCTGGTAATTTGTTGGGAAAATTATGGAATATTGTCCCTAACAAATCTTGGGGAAAATTTACAAAATTTGAAATAATATTCTCCAAGAGTGTTTCGGGAACTTTCTCTAACAAATGTTAGAGAAAATTCACAAAATTTGAAGTAATATTTCCCAATAGCGTTTCGAGAATTTTCCCTACCAAATATTTGGGAAAATTCCGGAAAATTTTGCGGAAATTAGCGTCCCAAAAATTTTAGGAAATATTCCCGAATAAATTTTTTACAGTGTAAATAAAGTAGAAATGACTTTTCTAAGTTGACCAAAAATTATTAAAAGAATGAAAACTTTAATTTTACTGCGCTCAGAAGTAAATTCTCGTTTTTAAATCAAATTCCCGGTCATTTCCCGGTAAAGTCGCCACCCTAAAATCAAACTGTAAATAAATTTAAAACCGAACGTTGCGCATATTCTTGTGTACATATTCGTACGTACAATCAAAAAAGTATTTACTGAAGATCGGAGAAAAATGCCTTAGCGTGATATATCCCCGTTGTGGTCTTCATTTTGCAATTTTTAAATAGATAAACCCGAGAGATTGAAAATAAATAAAAAAAAAAAAAAAAAAAAAAAAAAACATTGCAAAATGAACATAACCGAAAGATGAGTACACCTTCGTGTTTATACCACATACGTACGCAGTACAAAGTTTAACAAAAAAAAGTACTTGAACTGACGCATCCTCATTTGACTGGGACGACTGAAAATTCCCGAAAAATAAAGTTCTCGAATAAATAATTACCGAAAAATAAAATTCCTGGCATTATAAAATTCCCGACACTTTAAAATTTTCGACACTAGAAAATTCCCAAAAGTTTATAAAATTCCCGACACTGGAAAATTCCCGACCGAAAATTGACGACAATATAAAATTCTCGAAAAGATCTCTAAAAATGTTTGAAAAATATTCTAAAAATACAGAATACTTAAACAAATATTTTTACAGTTATTATTTAAATTATTTATTTATTAAAATAATTTTTTTCTGGAATTTTCCATTGTCGGGAATTTTCTAGTATCGGGAATTTTATATTGTTGTCAATTTTTATTTCGGGAATTTTCTATTGTCGGAAATTTTATAATGCCGGAAATGATATTTTTCGGTATTTATTTATTCGGGAATTTTCAGTCGTCCTATTTGAGTGGTAAACTAGATTTTTCACTATACATTATATATTCCATAGCTGATGAAAAAGCTGGGAAAGAAATATAAATGAGAAGACTTGCAGCGATTATCGCTTTCCTAGCTTAACAGGGAATATAATAATCAAATTATGTATATTCAATGATATTGAGTTATCCAGAGCCCTGACTATTTTTGACAAAAATGAACCTATCATAATTTTAAAAAAAGTTGTAATTTAAAATCAAATCTGAATATTATAAATCAATATTTTCGATATTCAAGAGAAAAATAATTAGTCCCGGTGAAAATTCCTGTGCAAAAAATTGACTAATGAACCTGTACATATACTGTCCAGGAAACTGGACAGTATCTTTCAAAAGGTACCTTCTTTACAGGATTCTGCACAGCAATTTTTAGTCGAGTTAATTACATTTCCTTTAACCTCGTAAAATATATAGGGCTTTGTGTATAACTGAGTGAATTGTAAATATTGTTAGATAGATTTTGAGTTGATTATCTCCATTTTTTTTCAATAGACATATATCGCATTTTAATATTTCTTTACCAATATAAAAGCTCATCAAAAGGATGAATAATTTGAATAAATGTTCTAAGGAGATATTTGGTTTTATGCATTATGCAGCATGCGTCGAAAGGCGATGCGGTTTAGCTATGAATTCTAAAACAAGATAGTTATAGGTGTTATAGTGATCCAGAAATGTAAGGTAGAATTGTCGCGGGGCAATCCTTGCCTTCGTATTACGATCATCAATACATATGTACAATAAAACTCATCGGTCTACGTGTGAATTGTAAGGTATTAATGTTGAAATGTCGCTCTTATGTGCATAGTACGATTTTAAAGGACAGGTTACCAATGTTACCCAAAATAAATTCTTCTTGAATGTTCAAGTTGCGTTATTTTTCTTCCCAATTCTATTTATGATATTCAAGTTATTAGAAAAAAGGATTCCGATTTCAGAAATAATATAGTAAATTGGTTCGTAAACAATTTTATTTCATATAAACTGGAACTAGGAAGATCGTACAACTACACTCTTCGATATCATCGTCCTTGTATACTAGGAAAAAATTACAAAGTCTGTACCTATAAAAGAGTGCAAAGGACAATTTAACACACTAGAGCGGTATTTTGAAGAGTGTAACTATGAGATCTATGACATAAGATTTAAAGGTACATTTCGGCAAAAATAAAATTTCACACTAAATTTAAAGTTACTCAAAACTTTTCAAATGCATTGTAGTGTGCGTTTTTTGTTTGCAGCACTTAAGATCTCAAATGCTACTTATTTTATGCAATGTGCATCAAACTGTAGCTATAAATAAAACTTGTACAGCCGGCACTAGAAGACTTTCAGACTAATAGGAAGATATAGAACACTTTGTAATTTACTGTAAAGGAAACTACGAATGGATTAAAAATAAATGAATTTAACTTAAATATTTGATGCCTCAAATAACGACGCGAATGCAGGAAATGGCTGAACGAAATGCAATCTTTGAGATAATTGCCGACGAATCAATCTACGAGAGTTGGCCACAGTCTTGTATTACAATCTTCTTTGATGTCTTGCCACTTTGCGATCCCAGAGCTTCCAACTGAAAATAAAATAAAATAAAATAAACGATTCAGTCTACTGAAGTGTCAGCTATTTTCAGACTTGAAAGGTAAATTTAGTTAGTAGAGGGCCTTAAACTGTTGCAAAACTAAACTAGATCGATAATATGAAGTCTTAAAGCTATTACAGCTTAGATAACACAGATTTTCGAGAACTAAAGTAAAAAATTGATTTAAAAATACCTTTCTAACCACATCCATCCCTTCAGTTACTTTACCAAACACGACATGTTTGCCATCAAGCCAACTCGTTTTCGCACTCGTGATAAAAAATTGACTACCGTTGGTATTTGGCCCTGCATTGGCCATGGACATGACTCCAGGGCCAACGTGCTTCAATTGAAAGTTCTCGTCTTCGAATTTAGTGCCATAAATAGATTTTCCTCCGGTACCATTGTGGTTGGTGAAGTCTCCTCCTTGACACATAAAGTTTGGAATGACTCTGTGAAAGCTACTTCCTTTGTAGCCGAAACCATGTTCTCCCGTACACAAGGCTCGGAAGTTTTCTGCTGTTTTAGGAACTACATCGCTGCGTAACTAAATAAACAATACGACATTTTAGTATATACGTCTCTTCATCAACGAAACTAATCTATACACAAATTTAGGAATGATATAATTTGTTTAAAGGATTAAATTTGTTTAATTGGCAGGGCTGCCACAGACTAATGTACCTCAAAAAAGTGACAAAAGTGATTAATTTGATCTAAAAAGTGACTAAAAGTGACTAATTTTGAACAAAACAAGTGACTAAAAGTGGCTAATTTTGAACAAAATAGTGACTAAAAGTAACTATTCAGTGTGGCCACATATCAGGGAAAAGTTAGGGAAAGAAAAGGGAAATGCGAGTAGTTGTCAGGGAAAATAGAAATTGACTTTTATGCTGTTATTTTTGTCATATACATATATAGCTTTTAGTTTATTTAACAGATTTTAGAAACTTTCGAAAGATTTTAAAGCATTATAAAGAATTTTAAAGGACTTCAGAAAATTTTAAGAGATTTTTAAGAAAGTTTAGGAAATTCGAAGAATTTTAAGGAATTTTAAAGTTTCTTGTGGAATTTTAAAGGGTTTTTAAAAAATTGTAAGAATCTTAAGAAATTTTGATTTTTTAAAGTGATTTTAGGGTATTTTAATGTTCGTCATTGAATTTTAAAGAATTTCACAAGAATTTTAAAAGACTTTGTGGAATTTTAAGGACTTCAAGAAGTTTTCAAGAATTTTAAGAGATTTTTAAGAAAGTTTAGGGAATTCGAAGAATCTTAAGGGATTTTAATATTCCTCATGGAATTTTAAAAGATTTCACAAGATTTTTTAAAGATTTTGTGGAATTTTAAAGGATTACATGAAATTTCAAGAATTACTTTTCTCGTTTTAGGCAACAATTATTCAAAGAGAACTCTTTTTCTCTCTATAGCCATACTTTTAGTTCGAAATATATTTCACCTACAGAGCGAAAATATATTTATTTCCAATATCTGTTGAGTGAAATGAGGAAATTAAATTTTGAGGTTATAACTTGGATCCAACACCCTTAACATATGAAAATTACTGTACAAAAAAAACATATAAGGAAAAATGTGTCCTTCCTAAAAAAAAAAAAAAAAAAAAAAAGAAAAACAATCATTAAAAAAAAGTTTCAGTTAGAAGGCTTGCAACGTGAAATATGCTTCAATTAGTTTTCCTTATTGTTATTGACTGAGAGGAATTAATTCTTTTTAGAGGTCACGAGCAGGTGTTTCAATGACGCGATGATATCATTCTTACGTGGCGAATCTATTCTATGTAACCACAAGTTTCTAATCTGTAGTAGTAACTCTTATAATGTGTTGGTAACCTCCCACACAATTTAACATGTATCCATGAATGGAAAATTTCTAGATCCAGCAACGTGGTGTGTATGAAATAGATCCCCACAACATGAAAATGGCGCAACACGAAATAAAAATAGATTTGAAATAGAAAAAAATCGAATACTCGTGCTTATGTTGACCAGAATATTAAATTGTCAGATTATTATGACATTAATTGAAAATCCGATATTGTAATTTAACCGGCCGAGGAAAGTCAAGATGGCTAATCAGGCCAAGCCGGAACCGAGTTTCAACAAAGGCCTGGATATTTGAAAAATAATAAACAAGTAATTATTGATAAAAATAATTTACCTCCATTACAATGCGACCCACGGGTTTATCATCCGCGGTCATGTCGAAAAAAACACGTGGTAGACTCATTTCTTTTGCTACTGTCGCCAAACTTTGCACAAGTGCTGCGAAAGACGGTCGTCTCTGCCGGGCGGTGGCTCCTAAATGATTTAAATGGCTGAAGGTCGAATCAATTGACAGTCGACTACTGAGCGTACTAAGTCGGTAGATCGATGCTAACGCCATTTTTTGCTTTTTGCTTCTAGAACTCTTCTAAATATTTCTAAAAAGTTATATACGGTTTTTAGTTTCTTGGTATTATAAATTGCTGGAGTAACTATATTTTCTAAATTTAAAAGACACGATGTAACATCGGCAAGAAATATACAGTTCACGTGAAGTGAGCACGCAAATTAAATTCGACTATCCGCCATGTTTAAATTAAGCACGTGCTTTCTAATCGGACTGCGCATGCGTCACACCGGGAGCCTCATTGGCTGCATTTGGAGCACTAATTTGAATGAGTAAAACATGCAAATCAATGTCTAATAAATTTGGTAATAGTATTAAAAGACATTTAAAAAAATAAAATAAATTTTGCCCACGAAATTCCCGGATAATTCTCGCTTATAAATATAAGGAATTTTACGGAATTTATTTGGATATTATAGTTTTTTAAGGACTTTTAAGAGATTTCAAGGGATATAACGAAGTTTATTTATATTTTAAGGAATTTGAGGAGATTTAATGTTATTTTATGGCATATTAGGTATTTTAAAGGGATTTCAAGGGATTTAACTGACTTTAGAATGCCTTGAAGTTTTAAGAAGGAAAACAAAATAATCGCGCGCGTGTTATTTCCATATTTTAGACATTTTAAATAAGCGCGCCAACTGTCTTTCGGTTCAATTATTCCCTAAAGGAGTGCTACTATCGCCAAAACAAAGGATTCGTGCATTCTTCCTATCATTATAAGTGTATTATAGTCACAGCCTTATGATTGACGATCATCTGGTAAATTTATTCTATTTTTAAAACCAAATTTGAAATAAAGTCATTCCTTTATTGATTTTCTAACCCATTTTTTCCAGTAATAAAATCGAAATAAGCTGTTTCTTCTGCTAAGTGGTGTTTTGTTGCTGGTGTTAAAAGGTGAGTGATTTTTTTGTCATTTTGAGGTTATATCTGATATCTGAAATAAAAAAAGGTTTCATAACTTTTTTGCTTATGGGCAGCTTATAACTGAAGCCAGGGTGGTCACAAGATTCAATTTTTCAATTTCCCTGACTTTCAGACGAGTTTCCCTGACAGAAAAGTATTAAAAATGCGAATAATTTTTCAATAATAGTGCTATTGAAATTTTTTAAAAATTTCGCATAGATAATATCACTTCAATTTTTTGAAACTCGAATGAAATCTTTTTAAATCCCCTAAAATTCTATGGAATCTTTTAAAAATCTCTTAAAATCCTTTAAAATTCCATGACACACTTTAAAATCACTTCAAATCAATTAAAATTCGTAAAAATCACTAAAATTCTTAACCTTGGAAATCTCTTAAAACTCCTTGAAATTCCTAGAAACACCTTAAAATTCCACGAAATCCCTTTAAGAAATTTGTTAATATTCCATGAAATCCCTACTTAAAGTTTACATCATTAATTCTTTTAAAATTCCTCAAAATCATTTAGAATCCTTTAAATTCCACGAAAAGCTTCAAAATCTTTTAAAATTTCTATAAAAAAATCTTAAAATTTCATGTGTGTTCATTTCCTTGATTTCCCTGACAAACTTTTTTTTCCCTGATATTTCCCCGACTTCCCTGACACTAGGCCACCCTGATATTTATTATATTCCTAAAAATAGAAAAGGGCCTCTGACAATCATCAATGTCCTAATGGTCCTAATACAAAATCTAGAAAATTAATCCAATTTGATTGATCCCAGACGGAAGTATCTGAAAATAAAATAAAAATTTGTTAATATTCGGATTATGCAAATGAAAACTCATTCGGACAAATTTGTTCATTTTTATCATAAAAAAACTTTATCATTTCTTACCAAATTAAAAAAAAAAAAACATTTTAGTGGCACCCCGTAACTGTTATTAATTACCGTTTTGTAAATTTTAGGAGCGCTTGACAATGGCCGGTTTGGTTCGTCTTCGCGCTCTTCAAGGATTAAACAAGGGTCTAAGCTTGTTTACAAACAAGCAGAACCTCTGCCGCACTATTGGTACAACAGCTAAAAAAAATGAGACCCAATTATCAGATTGCAAATCAACAGGATCACAAGTAAACAAGAAAAATTGGGTGAGCTGGGGATACGATACAACGGACGAGAGAATCGATCGTCACTACATACATGAAAGCTTCTTCATATCTATTACCATCTGTCTAGTTTGTGGATTTTATTACATGATGTTTCTGCCAGACAGAAAAATGGTAGATTGGGCACAACGGGAAGCTTATCTCGAACTTCGACGCAGAGAACAACTTGGTCTTCCTCCAATTGACAGAAACTATTTCGATCCTGCAACAATTGTCCTTCCAACCGACGAAGAATTAGGAGATACGCCAATCATTATTTAAACATTACAAATCCCTTGATCATTGACATTTAGTAAATAAGTATTGCAATGTCAATGTGAATAAATTATACATCGTAAAGTCGGAATATTCAAAAAATACAGTAGCCTCTTGGTCAAAATTTGAAGAGGTCAAATTTCTCTTTAATGTACATAAGTCTTACAGTTAGAAATTTCAAACTTGCTGTATTGCTTGGTAATGTTTCGCTTTTAGTAAAAATGATTTGATAACATTTGAAACTTTACATTAAAGTGTATAGAAAATTTGCTCATAACATGCATTTTTTTCTCCTAATTAAAAAAAAAAACTATGTTGAGAATGAAATGGTGATTTGCGTTAAAGTTAAAAAATATATAGTTATTTGAAAATCAATCTTTTTACTTGCGTCTTTCGCAATTAATACGCTGATTCTAGATTTAGTCGCATTGAGTAAATAGTAATTGAATTTCCTCAATTAGAAAATTATTTTCTCGGGTAGTTACACTACTGTAAAAAATTATTAATTAGCAAAAAGGTTGTATTTAAACCAAAAGTTATAATTTTAGCAGGAACCTATCCAAAATATCAAATAAAAGTTCGCATGGCAATAATTTTTACTACGACATGAGTATTCAATGAGAGAAGAAAGAACACGTAATATAGAGTTCACATTGCGATGTTTATGAAGTTGATTTGTGAACAGTTAGATATAAACGTACATGTATATAAATCCTTAAAATTGACGTTATAGCCCTCGATAAACATCCTGAAGTATCCTAAGATAAAAATTCTTACGACGTATTTTACAAATAAATACCAATCATTGCTTCTCAGTCCAATCTAAATTTCATAATGCACTTTGCATCGTATGTACAATGAAGCATGGCAGTAAATTATTAACTCAAAGTAAAATTCGTCTTTGATGTAAGAGTCAACTCCAAGAAAAATTCCTTAATGCCGACAAGTCTAAAAAACAATTTTTTCAAAATTATTATCATACATTTTTAGGATCTAATTTAGCCACTAAAAGCCACTTTTAAAGTTGCAAAATTAAAAGTATTCAAAAGTAAAGTATTCAAAACTGAACGACAAGTTACGAAGCCACAAAAAAAGCTAAAAAAAAAATTCCGTTTAAAAAAACTCGCGAGTTTCTTGATCAAGTGCCACACTTATTTACTTATGTGCACATTTATTTCTAGTATCTAAAGTCTGACTTTAGATACTTCGAGTTAAAATTAATTAATATTAAGCCATCTAATTTCCTTTATCTTTCTTGCTGTATTTGATATAACTGCAGCTGACTCTTAAAACGTAAAATCTCCTTGTGTCAATAATAATTAAACAAACAATGTGAAAGCGTGCCATGCTTTATAGTTTAAAATTACAATCTTTACATCTTACTTAGCAGTTTGCGTTCATTCCAATCTGTAGATATAAAATACAAGGAAACAAATAAAATTGTTAGCGAAGTTCGCCGATGACAAAGCAACGTTTTGAATATAGTCTCTATTGAGCCGATGCTGATGTCGGCGGAGGCACAGGATTAGAAGTAGGTATTTGTGATTGATGTCTGACATTTGGGTAAAAAGAAGGGTTTTGAGGGATAGCGGCACTAACAGTAATTGGTGGCATTCCTGGCAGTGAAATAGGCGTCACGATTTGCGATTGCGGCACACTATAAGTTACCGCAGACGTCGGAATCGGGTTGTAATTCTGCACTGGACTATTAATACTAGAAATATTGCTGGGCGTGTTTATATCAAAAGGAAGAGGCGGTAACGGTGTGCTTTGAGGCATACCAGGGATATTTGGCGTGCTTTGATATGCCGTGTGATCAGTACCTGCAACACAAAATTCAAATTTCTTTAGAAAAAAAATAAGACAGTTTAAACAGGCGGCCGCACTTGACTGCCGCAACGTTAAATCACGTTTATAATGTAGAGTAGACTCTCACAATCCACCAGTTGGCTAAAAGTGATTTAAACAATAATTGTCAATATTAATTTTTAGTCAGGTGGATTTGAAGTCTATTCTATTTTGGAAAATTTGACAATTTTCTTACTTGGAGAGGAGTAAGTGGTATGTGGGGAAAACAAATGCGCGGTTGAATTGGTTGAGCCAGATATGTCAACTGAGACAGAATTACTTGGAGGAATTCCAGGATTTAATGGCGCAGAAGTGAAGACTGGCCGAGATGAAGGAATAGGATCCAGAGGCAAAGTAGCAGAGGCTTGAGTTTGCACGTAACTAGGTGGTATGGTAAATCCTGGAGGAATGGTCACTGCACTGCTTCCAGTAGGACTTGATATTTGCGTTGATATTGACGTCGAGACTTGGGTCGTCGCAATATTTGGTTTGCTTATCTGCAAATGTAGATTTTAAATCATGAGTTAATAACTCATCATAAGAAAGGTATTTCATAATTAAACTAAAAAAACATACCGTGTAAGATTTGGTTGGTTTGGTGTCTGACATATTTCTGACTGGAATACGGTGTAGGTATCCATATCCAATCCCGCAGCCCAAACTGAAACAAATGGTATTAAACACGTTAGGACCCCAAAAATCTCGCTTTAAACACGTTCATCAAACTGTATTAATCATTTAAGAAAATATTCTACCTTCCTTCACCTCCCCATGTATTGTTAGGTGTGATTGTCACCTCCCTACAAGAATCATCATCAGTATTATAAACGTAAAGTTTCAACGGCCGAGATTCATGAGCTTCGATCAAACTGAAGAGGTCTTCACTTTCGTGCAAGATAGAATCTGCACCGATTATGTAATCCGTAAAGGACCGCAATCCGGCCAACTCAGCTGGCGAAGACGGATGTACTTCCTACAGAAAAAATAAGGCAAAATGTTATTGCTTATTTTTAAAGTTTAGGTTTTATCTTTGACCTCTGAATAAAAATATGATAATATTTAACTTACGAGAACATGCCAGACGTTTTCATTTGCTCCTTCGAAAGAGCAAAATCGTATACTAATACCAAGTAAGCCTTGGCCTCCCCATGTCATACTTGGTACAATAACAGTTTCCCGAACAGCTTGAGTTTTACTACTATATACAGTGATCTGTAATTCCTTATCTACTCCATTTTTCAAAAGTTCCTTTAAGGTATCGTTATCTTGGTCCTGTTTTAAAACAAAATTAAATCATGCACTGTAAAAAATCTTATGTAAATTTACATTCCACCTGTACCTACTTTCTTTTATAAATCACTGCAATTTTACGATTTTCTTTCAAATTTCTGTTGATTTATAAAGGAATTTCAGCAGAAAAGTGTAAAATTACACTAAGAATCATTGGAAATAAAATACCAATGATTCCTACGGGAAATTTTCACTTAAGATTACTTTAGAAATTATGGTAAAATTACACTGATATGTAACGGAAATTTACATGTATTTTCTTTTTTATAAATTTCCCCTAAAAATCACTGGTATTTTATATCCTCGATTCCTAGTGTAAATTTACACAATTTTTTACTGTGTGTAATTCTGTCGACATTTTTTGTAAAAATTTCGAATTATTTGATCAAGATAAGTTAATTTTCATGATTTGAATTGAAAATATATTCTAATAAATCCTCATCAACGTGATTTACAAACAAATTAAGTGAAATAAGGTGACAAATTAAATTTGTATAGAGGCATCTGTTAACTTTGTTTCTGACCTGAACTTACCAATCTAGTGTTACCGATAGCCACAATAAAATCGAAGAAAGCTTCAAGGCCGGCTTTTTGACCTGGAGAACCGTCTTGCACCTGTTAAAATGATGATATATAATTTAAACCGTCAGATGATGAAGTAAATTTTGTGAATTAGGTTAAGTGACTTTGACAGGTCTTACCCGGAGTACATGATAACCCTCCGTACCACCGCCAGGAATCTCAACACTCTGTGAGGACCCCATTTTTTTTATAAGGACGACCACTTAAGTCCTTAAATACGAATGATTAACACACATTAAAAAGACCTTTTAATGTAAAATTCTTTTACAGCTTTTTCAGTAAAAATACGTGGCACAAGTGCCATAAGGTGATACAGCCGAAACTACGTCAACTAAAAGACGGCGGATAT
>JAUESH010000043.1:8312565-8325759 GCA_032275165.1 Synergus magnus | reverse complement strand
CTATTTAAAATACAAAATAGAAAATGGCATTTTGCATTTCAAATACCTATTTGAAATTAATTCATTTGAAATAGTTAGCCAGCTCTGCTACCTAGTTATTTATCATTACCATGTATTCTCGACATAGTCAATAAAAAATGTTGTATTTTGTAAAATGCTTTTATTCGATATTTCAAAAGTACAAATTTATAACGAGACTAGACAGCTACCGACTGTTTTACCAAATAAAATTTACCTTAACTACACAGCATTATCGAATATTACTTGATATCTGCTCCAAACCTGATTAGTCTTTAATTAAGATATAATATGACAAATGGCGTAAAACATCTTCGATGATATTTTGTACTAAATCTCTTTCATAAAATCACGATTTACACAACGAATACTGTATAGAATGATTTCTATCCAACTAATTGAATTCGGAATTTCTCTGTAAATTTATATTCGAATATACATAGCTTTGCGCAAAAGAATATCATCAAACGTTTTGATATTTAATCTACAATAAACATTGGTTACGCAATGGCTAAAATACAATGATATGAAGCTATCGAAAGTTCTGGTAATTAATAATTGTAAAATAGGTAAATTAAAATCTGATATAGTTCGCTCTGCATTTTAATTCTATTTACATGAATATTGAAACATAAATTATAAAGGTACGCTCAAAAATTAAAAGTACAAAAATATACAAATTGGCTATTTGCCTTAGAAAAGCTGCAAAAAAAGTCGATAAAAGTTTAATCGGCGCGAAATAAAGTAAGAATAAAATTCTCTCAAACTTTTTTATATACAAAGGCACGGTCGTTGGGCCTTCGACACAAGAATGATATTATCACATGGATAGAATGTCAATTTCATTTTTATAATTAATCATTTTATGTAATTGTATTTACAGTAATAACTGAAACCCAAGTTTATTAAAAAAAACTGTTTCTTTCTGAATTTGTTATAGCGTTTGTCAATAATGTTACAATATAAAATGGATTCCAAAGTTGTGCAATTGTAAAAATAAATTTTTACAAGAATATCTTATGTTGATGGACTTGAGTTTGTTGGAATTTTATACACATTTATGAGGAAAATATAAAATATATATCATGCGACGACTAACAGACCAGACAAGAAGCAAATAATTGACGAATTCATTTGAAAGATTATGAATATTCTGACATAATAAGGATTAATAACAGAAATTGTACAAAGAAAGGTCACTTTCATTTGCTTGGTCTTTCTCCTTCTTCTAGCGACTTAAAATTAAAGTGCTATACATTTTTCTTCCGATTTTACACATAGTAAAAATATAATATAGGACATTACTGTGGTTCTCCTACAATTTTCGGAGAGAATTTCATATCATTTTACGTTAAGTTACACCATTTGATTGTTATTATTGAAATTCTTAAATTCTACAGCTAACTTTGATTACAATACATAACTATACCACAATTTCATCGGGCTATTTGCGCTACTTAGTATAGTTACTTAAGAGCCATTGATTCACGAATTACAGCAAGAATGGCGTATTACAATTTTCACTCAAACATTTCTAAACATATTTGTTCATTTCACACGAAATAGAATACATCATTTTCTAAATATAATTACTACCATGAAACTTTATCTTGCGTTTTAAGAAAGATATTTGATAAATAAAAGAATGAAATCACCAGCTGGACTATTGATAAAAGAAACCTTCTATTAATAAAGTTTATTATATTAAATTTTCAGATCCAACCGCTCGTTTAAAAATTTAGAACTAATTGAAATTTGATCACCCCATTTAGAAGCGTTAAAAATAAGCCCACTTTTGATTATATTTTCATCCACAAGTTATAATTACAAATCCAAAGATCAATAAAATAATTTGAAATTAAGGGATTATACTACCTTTATAATTGTAACAATGTAGATGAAAATATTTATTTTGTAACACATGCACGGAATGTTCGATTTTTCAGGCATGTATAATCACTTTATCTAGCTTTTGCACTGGCGCAATTCGATTCTAAAATACGTGGTTTTGTACGGTAAATCATTTTTGTAAATATAATATATTTTTCAAACTCGCTCCAATTTTTCATTTTTAAAAATTTGATGAAAAAATCGAAAATTCCATGCACTTGTTACAAAAAATTTCGTGTGTAACAGATGCAGAAGATAGGCAGTTATAACTCTTGTGAAATTTGCTGTGCTTGCCATCGGCTCATCTCCGGCTCGTTTCCGGTACGTCTACGGCTCGTTTCCGGCGGTTTGGAACTGCCCTCTTTCCGCACTTGTTGCACAATATACTATTTTTACTTTTTATATATGTAGTTTCATCTTTCGTATATTTTACTGAAGTTTAACGGTAGTAACTATCATTAAAACACATTAGCTAAAGATCACTTCGAAATGAATACTATACGACATTAGCTTATTTTTGTATGGTCTTTTCTCATGTTAGGTTACTAGGACGTAGTCGTGGTTAATAAACATTAACATATTTGATACGCATAATTAATGAACTGTTTGAAGCAATCTGACTACTCTAAAATAAAAAATATAGGTAGCCTAATAGATATATACTTTAAAACTCTACTTTCTGCACAATAAATATTTTCTCTCCTAGCAGGCTTGATGATCGTTATTGTCAGCGTATAAAATGTGTTGGGCACGTTTTTTTCTATAAATATGATTTCAATAGAAATACGCACATCCATTGAGATGCTGGGGTACCAATCTCACCTACTGAATTCTGGAAGTGGCTTTGCGATGCCTTCGGTGTAAGCTTTATGGACTGCTTCACACACGAATCTATATTGACTCTGCAATTCAAAAATCATATTTTCAATATTAAATTTTTCAGAATTAGTAAATAAATTAAATAAACAATATAAACGTCTACTAATTTTCGTCCACAAACTACTTGAAATTACTTACAGCATTTTGAATCATCATTGCTCGTTGATCCCTCATAGATCGAACAATATCTAAAGGATATACAGGCTGATTGGCTTCGATCAGACACAAGGCAGTTTCCATCAGTACTAGAACTCCGGTTCGTCCTATTCCCGCAGAACAGTGGACAACTGCCGGTTCCACTATTCCCGTTCGAGCTGCTCGGACACGTTCAGTGAACGTCGTAAACTGTCTCCAGTCGTTTGGGACTCCGTGATCGGGCCACCCACAGTACTGCATGTGTGTTATGTCCCTCTCTTCACCTGTCTGTTTGCAAAGAAAAGCGAAGATATCAAATTTAAAGTCGACTATCTGGAAAGTAAATCTTATAATTATAATAAAAACCTAAAACAACTTACATTGATATCACGTAGTATGAACTCTCGGAAGACAAACGTATCTTCAACATTTTCTGCGGTAGATGTAAGTGTGAGATTTCTTAACGTTAGGGTTTCGTTAAGAAGAGGCCAGTATTGATGACACTTTGTTCGTCCGCGTTCTACCAGCGTGGTCAACATTACAACAAGAGTGCTGCCAGCTTCCAGAACCATTTGCCAAAAATCCGCTACCGTAGAAGATAAAGGACCTTGTGTCGCGATATATCTATTAATAATACCCGAACCTGGTATCTCCATGTTTACGTAATTAGCGTTGATGTAATCACCATTCACCGATCCCATTAAAATCACACGTGTTACATCATCTGTAATTACTCTTAGTTAGTTAATCAACTCATTTATGGAGAATTACACAACCAAAAAAAAAGTTAAGAATTTTTTCGGACACCATTGTAATCCTATGTATTTTGAGGCATTGAATTACATTGATATCGTGGCTTCTTTACCTTAATACCTTGACTATCTATTTTGACCTTAAATTTGGATTTAGCGTCTCAAAATACATAAGAATACAATGGTTTCCAAAAAGATCTTTTTTTTTTGTATGGCTGTGTTATCTATTTTTAAACCTTTTTTTAGACAAGAATTATACTCACAAGGTGAAATATCTCTGTATCTGTTCTTATTTTGATTTTCAGCCTTCTTGGATTCCAACGAAGTCAGTTCGGGATTTTTTCTATAAAGTTGCTCATATTGTGCAATCAGAGCTCCGCTGGCTAGACCATCTGCAAGTAGAAGCATTGACTGCGCCAGGGCGTCGGATCCAACTGCTGTGTGTGGTACATCTGGCACGTATCTAATAGAAGAGAAAGTAACATAAGAGATTCATGATTAATAAAGTTAATCACAATTTTTGAGATTTATACTTTTGTTACAAATTTCGAAGAACGAGTAAATCTGAATACCTATAAGGTGGTTCTTCTTCCGAGTTTTCATCATTTCCAGCAAGTGCGTTGTACAAAGCATTGGGTCTCACTGTCAACGTTAGCTCACCAGTGCCAGTATCACGAGACTGACGAATTAAATTGACCACGTGCTCATGTAACATTCCGTTTACATCTATTCCGTTAATGTAAACAACCTGAAGGATAGAAAACACGATTAAAATACTGTAAGTTTAATTCAGAACTGACTAAGCTGTTTGTGAAGAATTTGATTTAATTGCTTAAAATTAATCTCATACCTGATCGCCTTCATTTAATTTAGGGTAACAGCGATCAGCAGGTGTATTTGGCGCAACACGAGACACCAAAATGGGCATTTCTAGATCTAGTCCACCTTTTACGTTGAATCCGAATCGGCCTTGATCATCTGGTGTTAACCGAATTGTTACCAATCCGTCTTCCAGAATCTATAATAAATCAAATATTTTCATGTAAAATATATTACATATTTCTTTTCACTCGTTTGAATCACATAAAAATTGGATGCATCTCTTACTTGTGGAGCTGGTGAACTTGTAGGCTCACTATAATCCGGAATATCATAGATATTCCTTTCAGTGGTCGTATCTTCGTCTGCGTAGCTTATGACACGAGATCCTAAAACTGGAGAAAAAGCGCCTCCTTGTGTATGCGTTCCAGTAATTTCGTCTCTGGCAGACAAAAAACCTCCCTCACTAAAAAGTGAAAACGAGTAATGAACAAGTTTATGAAAATATATTAATGTAAATTGAAATGTATATTGTATAAATACGAACTCATCACTAGGATTTCCTTCGCCCCAAGCCTGCCTCGGTTCACGAGCACCAAGAGATTGAACTTTATTGTCATAAGGCCTTGGTGGTCTTGCCGGAGGTAGAACTGCTTTTCCCTTTTCTTCGATAATAGGACCTTGCGTTATACCATGTACTAATCGCTTGCTTGGAGATCTGCATGGAACACTGCGATCAATGTTACTGAATTTTACATAAATAAGCACACTTGAATCTTTGAAAATTTAATTTTATTACCTTATAAACGTCCTCTCTACTCTAGCACGGTGTTTTCCATCTTCCACTGTCTGGAACTCCGTGCGACCAGAATATGTAAATCGGCTGCTTAAAGTCAGTGGAAATCGTCGCGGTCTCATTTTCGGACTATGAAGTCTGAAGAAAGTGTGATGTTCTACACAGGCTTTCCACAAGTTTTTGGAACTACGATATGTTTGCATATTGAAACCCAATAGAGTGTCATAGTTTTCTGACTGCAGAAGAAACATATTTGCATTTAAAGATATTTATACGATAATTCAACAGTTTTAATCTCGAAATTCATTTGGAAAAACATACCTGTTCCCTTCTAAGCTGTATAAAAAACTGCTTGCGCTTGAAAGAAATTTTTACAATCTTTGACCATGAAAATATGTTGATTCTTATGTTGTTTTGAAAAACGACCAAGCCTATCGATGTCACGCCTAATTGTATTTCCTTGTTTGTAGAATCCTGCCAAATTAAAGTATACAAATTTATTACAAAAGATTTTAGTGTGGTAATAATTTAGCGAACCTTACGTTATACAAGATTGATATCACAGCCACACACACACAATTTGGATTCAGCGCCTTAAAATACATAGGAATACAGTGGTTTCAGAAAAAGTGCTTGACCCTTTTTTGTGTGGCTGTGTATTCAAATAAAAATAAAAAGATTATTTAATAAATAAAAGCATATTACCAAAGTAAGGACAACAACAAACATGCATACCCTTGCCTTATGTAATTCGACTCCGTACATGTCAAGTCGTTTTGCATGATCCAAAAAGTTAAATTCAGCATCTGCTGGTAGCTGCCCCCTAGAAAAAATATACATTTATTAATTCAAATTACTTTTAAAAATATAGTTTGTTAGCTAAAGACCCATACTTGTGTAGTTTATGCAATTCAGCAATTTTCTTCTCCATTTCTTCAGTTTGTCCAGGGATTAATTGCAGGCGGGACAAATAGCCAACGCCATGTTCTTCTGGAAGATAATCTCCTAACTCAGCTACGTGAGAAAAAAAAAAGAAAATTTAATATCAACCAACTAAAATACAATTTTATAGAAAAATTTAATAATCTGGCAACATTTGCGTACATTGGACAGTATAGCTGGCTATAAGACAAGCCGTAGACGGAGGTAACTGAAGCCTTCCTTGAAGAATATCTCTTCTAATTTGCAAATAAAACTGATATCTAGTGTACTCTTCCTGCAATTTGCTTGGATCGGATACGTAAAATTTTACTCTGAAGAAAAACTGCCCACCTAAAGTGCAAAAATAGCTTGTTAGTAGTCACCCTAACTATTTTTACTAATAATTTTTTTTCCACTACCAACGGAATTATTATAAGCAATCTTTTATTAAATTTAAAAAGCATGATCTTTACCCTTACTTCTTATCTGTTTCTTCACCGGCTTTGAAGGGTCCAACCACCTCTGTAAAAAAAAAATATTAAAAATATTAAAACCGTAACGAATTTTTGCAAAGAGATTATAAATCAAACATATTTTGTACTGATAATTATTCTTTTACGCACCATCACATCTGGATTAGGACATGTTGATGTTATGGCCCCATTTTCAGAATATTGAAGGCCAAAATAGTCTTTTTCTATGAGTTCTAAATGTTGAAATACTAGATCCAAAAGAACTTGTCCTTTTGCCCTTTTCTGTAATAAAATTTTCTTGTTAAGTTAATCGTTCTTCCTATATCCGTGTCTCGTAAAGCTATGTTGAAATAAATATAAAAGAATGCGATTTCTCAAATTTATGATATAATAAAACATACGTCTAACTGAAAAGTGTGTTGAGTATCATCAAGAAAAACAACAGTTGCAGAAAGAGACTTCAGCCTGCGATCTCGCGCCAGTTCTGCACCTCGGACGTGGTAGCTCCCACTGGAGCCACTCAAAGCTCGTCGTGATACACTTTCAATCATCTCAAGAAAGCAAAGGTGAATCAACCACCTTCGCGGCACCACCTCTCTGCCAATGTGTCCACCTAAATCGCAATTAGATCAAAAACCAATAGTTAGTATTATCAATTTACACATTTATTAGTTTCTAACTTGTTTTAGTTAACTCAGTCTTCGGTATTCTTTATCTATATTTCCTATAATTTTATTTAGAATTAATATCGTGTAACTAGTTAGATTATCGTATTATAATAATAGCTCAAATTTATAACAAGTACCTCTTTCCCTTATCTACATTGAATGTTATTAACTCGGATTATTTGTAAATGTGTTACGTTAATTACATCAGGATTCAACAAGCATCAAAAGCATATTAAATCTTACCTTTCTTTATTAAATTTAAACAAAAATAGTTTTTGTTCTACAAAACAAACTGTTCTAAGGTTATGTGTAGTCATGTGTTCGTTCCGGTAAAATAAATCTATCATTGAAAGGCGTTTACGAACTTGAAGCCACAATTTTATTTGTGTATTTTTTATTCCAAGAGAGTAAAAAAAGGAATAATTACATTCTGCTGATGCCATCAACACTAAAGTTATTAAGATTTTCTACTGTCCAGTAAGTTATATAACTTTGTAGGTACTATTAGAGTGTATGTTGAAGTAATGTAGAGCACAGTATTCTCAAAATAGTTTAGACATAAAGCTAATCTAAATTCTCGCGAATCTGAATTTCTCTGTTGGTAACTCTTGCTGTGAATTCTGGTATTGAAGGTAAAAATTTTTTAAATAATAGCGTTCGTAAGATTACATACATGCAGTTTGTAAAATTCATTAAAATGGACCTTCCTAATATTAAAACTTGTATTGTAAATTATCTATTTAATCCAAAATATTAGATCATCCTTTTCCGAAATGAAAATTCATGTAGTTAAGCAGGAACAGTAGAAGTTACAACAATAAAAAAAAAACAACAAAAGGATGTGCTGGACAAATTCCGAATGCTCATATGAACCAAATATTTATTTTATTTCTTTGAAAATTGTCACTATATGTAACAATATCTTATTAAAAAAATTTGAGTGAAAAATAAATATTCTGTTCACTTGACAGTTCGAGACTTCAGGTAACATAACAAAGAGTGGAATATTACTTACATTCATGATATTTCAACGCAGAGCCGTTTGTGCAACTTCTATTTAATAAAGATGCTTTCTGTAAAAAAACTATTCACTTTTATTTACGAAAAAAAAGAAGCTAAGTTTTTAATAATTTTAAAACCACGGACTTTAGTTTAAAGGAATCACTTAATAATCTACTATCGAAATTTCATTCGAAACAGAGTACCGACAATTGACTCGACCTTGTTTCAAAATTGCCTCAAGACTTGTAAATTCTTGAAAATATTATTAACGCTTATCGATTGCCTCGTACTAAGATAATAGATTTTCAGCAATTAACAAAATCCGAGTGCAGAACTGGGTCTTACGTTGAACAATCACCAAATAATTTAACACAAATAAAAATAGTCACAGAAGAATTACAAGTGCTTGGTTTTCAATGGTTGGTTTTCACTCACGTCACTCACGAGAAAGCTGACAACCACTATGCTGTCAAAAGCATTATAGAGCGCCGATAACAGATAATAGATAGTTGATATATTCCTGTGAGCGCACTAATTCCAGAAAATTGTTGTTATTTTTCAGGCCAGAGAATAGATTAATTTTTAATTAAGAAACATCTAATGAACTCGCACAGCCAGGGTGGGAAAGTGAGATCACTCAACTCACATAGAAAGGATGTTTAGACTCTTTAACTCTTTATGCGGTTCGTATTGGGACCGCTTAGTGGAGCTACTGAGGTAAGCGGGCAATTTTGTTTTTAGATATGATATACTATACTATTTTCATAATAAAACGCTTTGTTGCAAATTTTCATTTTCACTTTGACAGGATTTTGGACAATAAAGGTTAAAAACAATCGAAAATCGATTTTCAAATAATTAGTCATTGATTATTTTACCAAGATTGGTCGATAAACCTCTGGCCCGCTGTTCGCAGCGCCACGGATTTCGTGTGAACTATATACAAAATGGCAAGAAAAATATTAGGGCGGGAAAATTGAAATTAATAAACAGTTAAAATTTAATATTAATCAGACAATTTTCATGATTTTGAACTGTTTTTTTAATTACAAAAATTTCATATTGCAATATATTAATAAATAAAAACTAAATTCCTTGACAAAATGGTTTTGTCTAAGATCCATTAGGTAGATTTGCAAAAGATTTTTATTTTCATTTTGAAATGTTTTAGATTAGAGTTAGTTCTATGTACAGTTTCATACTCTCTATTCAGTAACGGATCAACCTATGGTGAATACGTTTTGTGAGCTGTAAAAAATATGTATTCTCAAAGTCACTTAGAACTTATTAAATAAGCCGGAATATAAACAAAATAAATCTTAAATAAACTCAAATTTACTAAGATCTAGAATGATTACTTTTTCTTATTAGATTGCTTAGGACTCGAAAGTGTGATTAACTGCACTCTACGGGGAGTTTTAACAGCTGGCAATTCAATTTTTTTGGGTGTATGTTTACTGGTTGTCTTTGCACTATCGGTATTACTTTCTTCGTACACCAATCGTATGTCTTCAGTATCCTCAAATATATCGTCAGCACATACTTTTTCACTAATTTTGTCCTTTATGTTAACAATTTCCAGTTTTTTAACGTCACTTTCTGCATTCTCGGTTGATTTAGAATCTGCAGGCAGATCAGTTGTTTTTCTATCACATTTACTGATATCAATGTCCATTGCATCACAGTCTGGTTCAATAAAAGGAGCCGGAGGTGCAGGTTTGGTTGGCGTTGTGCGATTTGAAGATTTTTTAACTTGTTTTTCTGCATTCTTCAAGCCTGGAGGTGTCATTGCTTTGTAAATTTGTCCTAATTCGCCGTCCTGAAACTGGACTATGGAACAATAACCGTCTGTTGAAGATACGATTAGAATCTTTCCTTCCGAAGACCTGGAATCGAATACGAAAGTGTTAGGTAAATGAAATTAATAATTTTATAATAAATATATATTCGTCAAGAATAATTTCCAATATTAATCAATGGTTAACTTACCAAGCAACATCTGTAAGTCTCGTGTAATGGATGTTGGAAATTACTGCAATTGGAGAAATTTGTTGTGTATCATAAAGGTAAACAGATCGTTGTGTGGCCACAGCGAATACCATTCTGTATGGCAATGGAATCACAGAAATTGGTCCATTCTCTCGTAATTCGAAATACAAAGGGCAGCAGCGAACGGCGATTGTTGATTCATCCAAAGAAGGTAAAATCATAATTGGCCTAAAACAATAAAACTCATTATTTTTAAGATTTTTACCAGATTCTTGCAGCTATATATTTAACTAGTAGAAATTTACCCGGCGTTGCTTAGGATTCAGTTTTATATATATATATAGATACTATAAATACGCTTACTCTTTTAAACTGTGCCTAGAAAATACGATAGTGGCATTGGAGATTCTGTCCGCGGAATCTTGTGGCTCGATAATTCCAGAGGGAGCAATAATGAGCGATCCATCAGGTGTAAACGTTAGTCGTCGAAAAAACGACTTGAATGTGTCGTCATAAAATAAACGAACCATTTTCCCTTCAAGAGGATGGCCAGGAGGTGTTGGTAGTTTTGCCTTGGTTACGCGCTGAACGGTTTTCTTCGTACTGAGATCGACTAATCGACACTGCCTATAATAACAATTTCAGTTATTAAATATAAAAATGCATAATAGTAGTCAAATTATAGTACATAAATCAATTTTAAATCTAAAAATTTTTAATTACCTGTCTGTGCTTAACGTACAAACATACTGATTGCAAGGATCCCATGAAACTCCTTGAACAAATCCTTTATAGTCAGATAATATGCTAGTACTTCGTCCTTTCTGTACGTCCCACAAAATAGCAGTATTATCTACTGAACCCGAAACAAGGGAATTAGAATCTGGAGACCAGCTGATGTCGTATATGTCTTCGAGATGGCCTTTCAAAACTTTCCAGGATGTCCATTGTTCCTTATTAGTATTTTCTTCTCCAAGGAACATAGGGAGATCAGATTCTTCTCGTTGTTTCCATAGTATAATTACAGATTCTAGAAAAATAGATGATTTATTATAATATTTTTTCAAGTTAAAAAATGTAACGTAGTGTGATTTACTAATTTACTAACCATCGTCTCCAGAGGCTAGAATTTCAGCAGAAGGTGAAAAACGTACAACGTTGACTGCTTTTTGATGACGTTCCAAATCTGCTACACATGAAACTATCGCACCTCCGGTGTCATTTACTATTAAATGCCAAATCTAAAAAAAAGTCAAGACATTTTTTACGTTTCTCTTTGCGTATATATTTTTAAAAATCTCATTATAGTCTCAACGTTGGAAAATAGTAAATCCATATTAATTCGTTCAATACATTTTTCATGGTTTATTAAAATTTCATTAAATTTTACAAACTATAAAGAATTCATTTTAGCTGTCAACCAAAAATTTACAACAGTAATGAAGGTAGTAAACAAAAATTTAAATTTAAATTTATAGCTACCTGTTGATTTCATTAAAGTGCTTTTGAAAAAAAAAAATTTTGAATATACTTGAAAGTTCCATTATTATAAAAAATGATTTCCTGCTTCCTTAAAATAATAATATTAATAAAAATAGGTGTTAAAATAAAGTAAATTCATTACCAAGACGTGAGAATCTGCACCTCCAGTGACAATTCTCCAATAACAATCTTGTGAAGAGTTTTTGAAGTTTCCAGTCTGTACGTCGATACTTAAAACTGGATCTCGATTGTGCCACGAAATTTCAGGAATAGAGCACTTCATATTTGTTAAATTAAAGACAAAAACTATATAAAATAAGGAATAAATTAAAGAAGAAAAAGACGTTTTATTAGCTTCTTAACAATGTCTAACCTATATTTTTGATGTTAACGCCGGGAAACGCGCGCGTTCCTGTCTTCGGGAAAAGTCGGAAGATTTCGTGAAGCTTTGGAGCCATTTTGGAACGGCTAACCAATCAGAAATTATAATTACCAAAAATAATTTTCTCAGGATTCACCGGGCCAATTTAAAAGTTAAAACTAGTGTAGCTACAGTGTACATTCATAAAATATAATTATGAAAAAACTATAAACTTACTAATAACTAAAGGTATTGATTATCTTTAAGGGCATGTGTTACTTACTATATGAGCAAATTTAGATATGATACGTACTTGCAAATGGAAAAATGATCGATTTTAAGGGCATGTGATACTTTACCATAAGAGCAATTTAGTTTCCCCAACTTAAAAATGCAAATTTTCTATTATTTAATATATTTTCTGGCAGTATATTCAACTGCATGGCACGAATAATAATTACAATATAGTATATGTACACTTATTCATCTTAAAAATTACTATAGGTAAAAAATATTACATACCAAAGGCTATGATTATTATTACAATATAGTTAGCATATTAAAGATAAATTTTGTATAGTCTTATTATATTTTGCAACTGCACAAAATAGTGCATAACAGGAATCTATTTGTAATGTTTGAATTTAAGATTTTATAAAAGTCGATGCATCCACGATCTTTTTCTTTTCAAGTTTTCCAAATGACGACGAAATTTTATTGCTTCAATCACTGTCATCTGTATTTCTCGGAGCTCGAGTCAAAGGACGTCGACTGTCTTCATCGGATCCATAAATCACTTCTTCATCAGAATCGTTTATCATCGAAAACGATGGGTTATCTTTTGTTATGGACGAATCTGTTGATTAAAACAATTTTAAATTAGAACATTATTCAAGCTCACATATATGAGTATTTGGAACTTAAAAAAAATGTATAAGTATCCTTACGCTGAGAAAAATATTAAGGGCGTTGGATCCAATTTCTGACTTCAAATTCGAATTCTTCATTT
>JAUESH010000043.1:8290863-8309883 GCA_032275165.1 Synergus magnus | reverse complement strand
GTTTTTACCTGAATCTACGGTCCGATTATTTGCACTCAAGACCCGAGATGTGCAAATAATGGGTCGATGAGTGTAGTCGTATCACAGATCTTATGAAACTTATTTTACACGCATAAAATATTTATTTGGTTGAATACTAAAATTATTGTATACTAATTTACTTTCGGCTGCTAATCTTTGGGCATTATAAATCGATAATAATGCTTCATATTTAAATCACATAATTTTAGTATTGTATCGCCTTGTCAATCTTTGTGAATATATTTATGCATTAAGAACCTGGACATGAAGCGAAAGTATGTGATGAAAATGTGATCCTCAAAGCCGCAAATGTTTTGAGAAAAGTAGTTCTAGAGTGAATAAGACTAAAAATATTCAAACATGACTCTTGACCCAAAATCATGTCTCAAAAACAAATCGCCTTGATTTTATCACGAAGTGTAAAGCATTCTATACTAAATTTTTCCAATTTTTTGAACATTCACTTTTGAATGTCAACTGTGTTCTGCATGAAAGTGTTTACCCTCAATACCTAATCTTAACAAGAAATGTGAAAAATTGTAGGGATGAATTTAATATATAAAAATCAAAATTAATAATTCTAAAATATATCTAGCTAATTCTGACTCAAAAAATAGACATCACACCTGATACTTGCACAATGCACAATTTCCGTTCATATTTCAGTTTGAAAGTTAAAAATTTCATTTTAATTTCGATCACCATTGAGTAATAAGGAAATTGCGTAAAAAGCATAAAATGCATCAGAATTTGTTTGATATAATTTATTGTGCTTTTTATGAAATTGATCTGGACATAGTACGTCTGTGCAAAAATTTCGAGTACTTACTGCAGACTTAGTGTAACACGAGTTAATGACTGATGCAAAATTTGTTTTGCACTTATGTATAGGAATTTTCCGAATACCGCTCTCGTACTTACTTTTAAGAAGCGAGACTTTAATTTCTTACCAATTTGCACATTACAGAAGATTCCTTTTATCATAAATAGTATTTCAATACCCATACTATATTTATGGTATGTACTGAAAGAAATTATTTACCAAACGATTACGGTAATACGCAAATACAACAAATTTAGCACATATAAAAATCGAAAGAAACAAGAAGTAATCTGAATATTTCTTCGAAACATTTTATTATTTTTGCTTGGAAAACATTTCTGAAAACAAACTATTTTTAATCAGAATTCTTATGTAATTAAATAATTGTAAACTTTATTCTTTTCAATGGAAACTAGAAAAATGTTCAATATTTTTCAATTTACCTTTAGTATCTATGATATAATTTTACACAAATATCTTAATACTTTCGCTTGGAAATCACAATATAATAATTGTTCTACTTCCTTTAATTCAGAATTTAGAACTAAATTGTTCCGAGTTTAATAAAGCTGATAAAAAAACATGGACAAATATTGAAAATTGAACAACGAGAGCATTACTTGAAAAATGTAGTCAAATTGCGAAAGGTTTCAATATAATATTTAGCTTTGTTCTCTGTATAGTACGATAAATAAGTTATGTATACATTATTTTTATATAAAAAATTACACAAATTCTTCTGTAGACATTGTACATAAAACGCAAAGTAAAATGTTGAAGATATGTAATAATTTACGGATTTCTGAATATATCACGTTGTAAATATTGCGATGTGCAAAACGTGCAAAACTATTATTAAGGTGAATTCTTTCAGTGCACTTATTGCTTACATATTTTTTTTGTTCAAAAGTGTAAGGCGTTACGAATTAATATTAAGGATTTGTTGCTGCTTAAATAATGTGTAAATGCTGGAGGAAAATAAGATAAGTTAATTGAAAGAAATAAAAATAATTTTATGAACAGTTTTTGTTCGTTGTTTATTATTAAATATGCTTATTTCCTATGAACAATATATAAAAAGTGAAAATTGTCTATTAAGGAAATTTGAATTGACCGCTTTTTGTGACGTCATTGGAAACTTTTTTCTGATTGGCTGACTGCCTATCAAGATGGCCGTTTTTCGAAGGACAATGGCAAAGAATATCATCAAATGTGAACCGACCTTTACTTTCGACTTTTAAGATGGCGGAAAGTGTGTCGTCGATCAGAAACATCGGAAACAATTTTTATAATTGTTAAATGCGAAACTGAATACTAAAAAAGGTAACAAATAATTCTTGATTGTGTTTGCTATTTAAAAAGCTGAATCAGTGATTAAAAAGAAACTCATTCTTATCAGTGCACCGTGTATCGGCGATTTATAACTTCGGAACTACGCTAACCAACAATCCACGATGGACTCCATTCCTCGGACGCATGAAGGTAATTTTTTAATTATTTAGCTTCATTTTTAGAAAATTTCAATTATTCTGTTGTTATTCTTGTTCAATTGAAACATGTGGAGATTGTTTAACAAACCGGCGCATGTTGTGTACAGAAATTTTTTGTAAAAAAAATAGAATCATTTAAAAACGTTGCCAAAACGCAATAAAATGTAATAAAATTAGGAAGTCAATAATCTACACAATATTTTTCCTTTAAATGATTTCATGATTCAATTGTCGTTACAAAAAGTTGGTAGATATAAAACACGAGAATTTGATGAAAAACTGAAGCCCTTTGACTGTCAAAAAAAAACGATGCTACATATGTTGAAATGTACAAAGCTAAAAGTTAATCGATTTGTGTAGTAAAAACGAGGTCATAAATATAGAAAAATGTTATATTTGGATTTTCGCGGAAAGTTAGGTGTGGATCAAAGAACATAACGCTATTTCAGATGCAGTTCCCATAAGATAACATTGTTTTATATTGATTTTAATCTTATTTCAGACATCGAGGCTCAAATCCGCGAAATTCAATCAAAGCGGAGGGAAAATCAGAAGGAAAATGAAAATACAGAGGAAATGGATCAAGTCGGTTTAGGGCAAACTGGATATTATGATCCACAACTTTACGACAAGAACAAATTTGGGAATATATACACGTATATTCCAGCTGATGATGAGTTGGACGTAAGTATTGTTACTAATATTTGAAGGATTTTTATTCTAATACAATTCTTTATTAGATATATACTAAGAGTCTTCTTTTTTGCAGGACGAAGAACCGGAAGTTAACACGTTCAGCAGAAATAGACCAGGTTACACTGCTCCCGCTTCTGCACTCAATGATGTCGCTCAGGTAATTTCATGTTATTAGATATAACAAAAAATTCGTAAGATACTTAGATTATTATTTTTAAATGTTATTTATCAATTTATTTATTTTTCAGAGTCAAAAGGATTACGATCCTTTTGGAGACAGAAGACCAGCTAAAATTATCGACAGAGAAGATGATTATAGGGCGAAGAAGCGTCTCATGGTCATTTCTCCAGATCGAATTGATCCTTTTGCTGAAGGTTGGTATTGTTTGCTTAAACTTTTTTACATAAGAAGGTAAATTTACGTTCTTACGTATTTTACGGTTATGTAAATTGAGCTCTCAGATTTAATACTCGCTTATACTCTTCAAAACCAGAATTTATTTTTTTATTATAAATTACAATTATAAATCTTCATCTTGATCATTTATCATTCTACAAATCTGATAATTTTTGAATCCGGGAGCTTAACTTTACTTAGCCAAATTGTAGTAATAAACACCGAGAAAATATCGTTCGATATCATTTCAGCAACTTGTTTTAGTTGTACATTGCAAGTGAGGTAAAAGTGAAAAAAAATCCCAAAGAAAGGAATTCAATCATTAAATTAGCTGTGCATTATCGACACATGAATTCATTAACTACGCGTAATTGATGTTCACAAACCTGAAAAGATTTTGAACAGCTGACACGTATATTCAAGGTATGATTCGAAGCACATGTTAGAAATCATTTTTCACCCTTACTTCATTTGAAATCTCACTGAATCTCATTTCAAATACAAATGCAATTTTCATTTGCCATAAGGTTTTGCGGAAAAATCGATTCACACTTTTATTCTCGATATAGCGCTTCTTTAAAAATCAGTAGCATGTTAATATTAATACTAAATCAAGTGCTTCCAACTTACGTACTCAGTACAGTCAAAAATGTTTTTTTTTTCTAGTTGTAAATTTGCGAATTATTTCTAGAATGTTATGCAGCTCAGGTTATTCTCTATAGAAGGAGATGCACTCTAAACAAGCGTACATCTTCGTTTTTAAGAAAGTTAATTCAACAACTGCCTTTTTTCCTTTATTTTTGACTTGTAGTTAACTTTATATGTTTGCAATTCATTGTAAATATCAGTTCTCATTCCAGTTATGAAAATATTAAGTGCCGCAAGGGTTCAAGCTAGGTTTATAAAGATAAATGCATGGTAAAACCACAGAAGATAGCTAATGTTAGCTGGTTTTTATATGTAGGGTTGTATATGATTGACTTTTTCTGTAAAACTGGATTGAATGAAGTGAATGAGTGCGTTTCGTTCGAGCTCATACTAATTTTACCGTTTTTTTCCAATCTTAGTGGCGGTCTGCACATTTGGAATCATCAGCTTACCCAGGATTCTATATCAAAGGTCAAGCGATACTGAGATGTAAAAATCTATTCTAAAAACCTGTCCAGTAAATGATAAGATGAAGCTTTAAATTCGCGTTTGTTTTTGAATATTTTCATATTTTGAAATTTTCAAACAGTCTCACTTTTAAGCAGTTTCAAAATAGATTAGAGAAGTTCTATCGTATCATACAGGTTTTTCAGAACGTGTTCTTTCAAATGAATAGTATGAGTGGTCTGAATGCAAATATTATTAATAACGAGAATGAGTTGATTTTTAGATGGCTAAAGTATTTTTCGATGTGGAAGACATGAGCAGGATAATGTTCCCTATGGCCACAAATCTTCACGTACGTATGATTTATGCTAGCTACTGGTGCAACACTCCTACCTACATTTCTCTTTTTTTTCTTTTTCTTGCTATAAATAAACAAGAACTATGTTATTTTTTCCATGTGGGTAGGAAACCGGAGTGAATTCAGTAGCTTTCTTGGAATATATTCGAATATTCTAAGAGCATAAAATAAATATTACTTGAAATCGATTAGGTCATCAACAGTTGAATAGAATCGTAATACTTTCTGAACAAATAACTAACAGTTGCGCTTTGCGTGACATTTGATTCGTGGTTGCAGGTGGCAAAACTCCGGATGTTGGCTCCAGGACTTACACGGAGATTATGAGAGAGCAGCAACTCAAAGGAGAAGAAAAGGAAGTATGTAAATCTATTTTAATTATTCTGCTTTGCATTATAGTTACACTTTTGCAAGTTTCTAATCTTTCGTTTTATTTTTTTAGATCCATAGAAAATTGATGGAGAAAGCAAGGGATGGTACATTGAAATCAAACGGAGAATCCAAGCCACCACCGAAAAAGCGAGGTAGATGGGATCAGACTGACGATACTCCAACTCAGAAAAAACCTTCCGGCACTGCAGCGACTCCTACTTCGTGGGATAATGCAGATGTAAGAAATAAAGAATTTTTTGTTTCTGTAATGAAATAAGCTTTGAAATATCAAATGAAATGAATATGTATCTGCATTGTAGGTCACGCCAGCCGCTATCAGATGGGACGAAACCCCAGGTCATGGAAAAGGTGGCGAAACTCCTGGAGCAACTCCAGGTGTCAGTACGCGGATGTGGGACGCTACACCTGGACACGCAACTCCTGGTGCTGTTACTCCCGGGAGGGAAACTCCTTCTCACGACAAAACAATATCCAGTCGTAGAAATCGTTGGGATGAAACACCTAAAACTGAAAGAGGTATATATTATTTAAAATTAAGTAATAATAGAAATCATTCTGATAGTCTGTATAAATAGTAGATAATTTATTAACAATATTTTATTATGTTTCAACAGAAACACCTGGCCATGGCAGCGGTTGGGCAGAAACTCCTAGAGCTGACAGAGTTTCCGGGGATTTGATCCAAGAAACACCTACTCCATCAGCCAGTAAACGACGCAGTCGATGGGATGAAACTCCGTCTAATCAAACACCTGGATCGATGACGCCACAAACACCAGCAACTCCACTTGGGACTCCCCACCAATCTTCGGTGATGACACCTAGTGGAGTAACTCCAACTGGTCCTAAAGCAATGGGTATGGCAACTCCGACTCCAGGACATTTGATGTCCATGACTCCAGAGCAACTGCAAGCTTATCGTTGGGAGCGTGAAATCGACGAACGCAACAGGATATTGGGGGACGAGGAATTGGAAGCGATGTTCCCTCCTGGATATAAAGTACTGAAAGCACCTGAAAGTTATCAGCCGATTCGAACTCCTGCAAGAAAATTGACCGCTACTCCAACCCCTATCTCAGGAACTCCTCAGGGGTTCTTCATGCAACAGGAAGACCGAACTGCCAAGTACATTGAAAACCAACCGAAGGGAAATCTTCCCTTTATGAAACCAGAAGATGCGCAATACTTCGATAAATTACTCGTTGATGTTGACGAGGAAACTTTAAGTCCGGAAGATCAGAAAGAAAGGAAGATTATGAAGTTGCTCTTGAAAATCAAGAACGGTACGCCTCCTATGCGGAAAGCTGCACTTAGACAAATCACTGATAAGGCAAGAGAGTTTGGAGCAGGTCCACTTTTCAATCAGATCTTACCGCTTTTGATGTCTCCGACTTTGGAAGATCAAGAGAGACATCTTCTCGTCAAAGTTATTGATCGTATTCTTTATAAGTTGGACGACTTAGTGAGGCCTTACGTCCACAAGGTGAGAATCGTTTCTTGTGGGATTAAACATTGGGAACATATCAAAAGCGAAGTTTATTTATTTTTCATATTTTTATGTTCCAGATCTTGGTTGTCATTGAACCTCTGCTGATCGACGAAGACTATTACGCTAGAGTGGAGGGCAGAGAAATCATTTCCAATCTGGCAAAAGCTGCAGGATTAGCTACTATGATTTCTACGATGAGACCAGATATTGATAATATCGACGAATATGTGCGTAACACGACTGCGAGAGCCTTCGCCGTCGTAGCGTCAGCTTTAGGAATTCCTTCACTTTTGCCTTTCTTGAAAGCTGTCTGTCGCAGTAAAAAGTCTTGGCAAGCGCGACACACTGGTATTAAAATCGTCCAACAGATCGCCATTCTCATGGGATGTGCAATCCTGCCCCATTTGAAAAGTTTAGTGGAAATTATCGAACATGGTTTGGTCGATGAGCAGCAGAAAGTTCGAACCATTACAGCCTTGGCAATTGCTGCCTTAGCTGAAGCTGCGACGCCTTATGGTATCGAGAGTTTCGATTCCGTTCTCAAGCCTCTTTGGAAAGGTATTCGAACACACAGAGGAAAAGGTCTTGCCGCCTTCTTGAAAGCTATTGGTTATCTCATTCCTCTTATGGATGCTGAATACGCCAACTACTATACTCGAGAAGTAATGTTGATTCTGATTCGTGAATTTCAGTCGCCCGACGAAGAAATGAAGAAAATTGTATTAAAGGTAAGCCTATAAAATATAATATTAATAATATAATGAACGATTAGTTAATAAAATTTTCATTCAATTTATCAAATTTTTGTGTTAACAGGTCGTTAAACAATGTTGTGGAACAGACGGTGTAGAATCGCAATACATCAAGGATGAAATCCTTCCACACTTCTTCAAGAATTTCTGGAACCACAGAATGGCGCTAGACAGAAGAAATTACAGACAGGTACAATGACTTTTGAATTTATCAACTGATTTTTTTTATAATATTAATTAGTACTGATAATGGATTTTAAATCATTAAATTTGTGTTTTCAGTTGGTCGACACAACTGTAGAAATTGCAAACAAAGTAGGCGCTCAGGAAATTATTAACCGGGTGGTAGATGATTTGAAGGACGAAAACGAACAGTACCGAAAGATGGTTATGGAAACCATTGAGAAAATTATGGGTAACTTGGGAGCAGCAGATGTTGATTCTCGTTTAGAGGAATTACTGATTGATGGTATTCTATACGCTTTCCAGGAACAAACCACGGAGGTAAGTTAATGTTCATATCCTTTCTATATGAACATTATATCGATAATAATTAATATTCTTAACAAGCATCTTTATTAATTTATTATTCTTTTATAGGACGTCGTTATGCTTAATGGATTCGGCACGATTGTCAACACATTGAGCAAAAGAGTGAAGGCCTTCCTTCCTCAAATATGCGGTACGATATTGTGGCGATTGAACAACAAATCTGCCAAAGTCCGGCAACAAGCCGCTGATCTTATTTCTCGTATCGCCGTCGTCATGAAGACGTGTCAAGAGGTAATTTTATCATTTTATTCACCAGTTAATATCCAAATAAGTTTCAATAGTCATCATTTTGTTTTTAACTTTTTCAGGAAAAACTGATGGGACATTTGGGAGTTGTTCTGTACGAGTATTTGGGTGAAGAGTACCCTGAAGTATTAGGAAGCATTTTGGGAGCTTTGAAGGCGATTGTTAACGTCATTGGAATGACCAAAATGACGCCACCTATCAAGGATTTGCTGCCAAGATTGACGCCTATTTTGAAAAACAGACACGAAAAGGTCCAAGAAAATTGCATTGACTTGGTTGGTAGAATAGCGGATCGCGGACCAGAATATGTTTCTGCGAGGGAGTGGATGAGAATTTGTTTCGAACTTCTGGAACTTTTAAAAGCACACAAGAAGGCTATTAGGCGAGCAACAGTGAATACTTTCGGTTACATTGCAAAAGCTATTGGTCCTCATGATGTTTTGGCGACATTATTGAATAATTTGAAGGTTCAAGAACGTCAAAATCGAGTGTGTACTACTGTAGCGATAGCCATTGTTGCTGAGACGTGCAGTCCGTTCACAGTGCTACCTGCTTTGATGAATGAATACAGAGTTCCTGAACTCAACGTTCAAAATGGAGTCCTTAAGTCTTTGTCTTTCTTATTCGAATATATTGGCGAAATGGGAAAGGATTATATTTACGCAGTCTGTCCTTTACTAGAGGATGCTCTTATGGACAGGTGAGTTGTTTTTTAACGGAAGTGTTAATTCTTATAACTTATGTCCTAGAAAGCAAGTTTAGTTATTTTTATTAATTACATTCTTCACGTTTTTTTATTTACAGAGATCTGGTGCATAGACAAACGGCTTGTGCTGCCATTAAACACATGGCACTTGGCGTCTACGGTTTTGGTTGTGAGGACGCATTAATACATTTACTGAATCATGTCTGGCCCAATGTTTTTGAAACATCGCCACATTTAGTTCAGGCCTTCATGGATGCTGTCGATGGTCTTCGAGTTGCACTCGGACCTGCAAAAATCCTTCAGTACACAGCACAGGTATTGCTTTTTATTACTTATTTTGACTTATTAATTTTCCGTTTAAATATTTCTCGGAAGGTGCGAAATTAAAAAATGCAAATTCTCTTTTACAGGGTCTGTTTCATCCAGCGAGAAAAGTTCGAGACGTCTACTGGAAGATTTACAATTCCCTTTACATTGGGGGACAAGATGCTCTCGTTGCCGGCTATCCCAGAATTATAAATGATCCAAAGAATCAGTACATTAGGTACGAGTTGGATTACGTTTTATAAGAGACACACTTGTACATTGTTAAGTTATTTCATTTCTGGAGGAGTAGATCAATCCCTGTTTATTGCAATTATTTGTAAGTATTCATTTATATTTAGAATAACGTGTACCCGCAACCATGATTAAAAATGAATTTGTTGCTATGATGACCTTTTTCACAAGAATATTGTTACAACTAATATCAATTAAATTTCTCAGTGACTAGATTTGTGAAATAGAACCGATTATTGATTGTCTACAATTAAAATTTTTTGACTGAAGATATTTATGCAATTTTGGTTTATGTAATCCATTAAAAACATTGGCGCATTCATATTTTTATTTTAACAATGTCGACTGTTTGTAACTCGGAAATTATAAGCTTTGACTTTATATTAATAAATAGTGCTAACATCAAAATCTGAAAATAAAAATAAAGCACGGATGAAGGTAAAAATGGTGAGATTTATTTCTTAATGTAACTTTAATGTTATTTTTCAGGTACAGATATCAAGACTAATTTTTTGTATTTGGGGAAAAAGAGAATAATAACATCTTTTTTTTTAAAAAAGGTGAAGAATTTAGTTGAAGCAACCCTAATTTTATCGAAGATGCTAATATAATTTAGATTCAAGTAGTGATTGGATAGATCCAAGAGAAAGTATCTAGTTTTATTGGAAGCCTTTGAGAATCCCATCTATCCTATTTGCTAGTGTAAAGAATATTTTTTATAAACGATGATTATGAAAAGTTGCCTTAAAATATAAACAAAACAGCTCAGGAAGGTGTTTCTTGCACAACAGTGCACAACAGGAACAGGTTATATTTCGTTATTATAATTCAAAACATTAAGTCAGTGATTAGTCAGCAGTCCATTGAATCGCCTGGAAATAAAAATGTAATGATAAAACCACAATAATTGTCTTTCAAATGGACTCTATTCCAATCATGGTATGGTATTCACAGTTTGTATTTGTAATATTTTATATTTTAAGGTTCTGTATTTATAAACAATCTTCTTGTAGAAATCAGAAGTAGAGCCACCCGCAGAAGGTAATAAAAAGGTCAAATCAAAAGACGAAAAAATGTTATTAAGAAGAGTAGGAAAATTTTGTAAGTTGTGATCAATATTATGTTTTAAGAAATTTCATAGTAAAAACTGATGGACATAGAAAGTAGTAAAGTTGAATTTTATTAGATGAAGGAGTCAAAGATCGATCCACTGCATTTTTCGAGGAGGCTAAAGTTTATGAGAAGTTAGAACAAATGGCTGTTTATTTTCAAACGAGTCCTCTTCTCGCGTGTGGAATATTTGCTGTCCTAGTTGGAATTGCAACTCCTATAGTCCTGTTTGTTCTTTTCGCCGTCGTCAATGTTGCGTTTATTGTCGCCGGTTTCATAATTTTCGAAGGTAATACAATGAATCATGTTTAATTAATTCCCTGCTGAAAAAAGAATGGCATGTTCATCCTTTTTTCTTTTATTACTAGACATCTTTTATTTATTGACATCAATTACCTTTTTTCCGCTTTCCATCCATTTATATCTATATTTTATGTTTATATCTCTTCTTTCCAGCAGGGAATTTTTCTTCTAAAGAAGAAATGTTTATTAATGTTTATAATAATATTTTCAGTGGCCATTTTCATCATCGGTGCAACTGTTTTGTCTTGTTCAGTCTTCTTTGTTATTACTACGGCCGCTGTGATCGGATTATGTTTGCTATCGTTTTATCTTATCATCTGCTACCTTATTATCTTGCTCAAGAAATTCAAGGTGTAGGACTGCCAAGTGTAGTCTGTAATCCGGTTTTCATTTGCACAGAAATGCAAATTGTAAATCTTTCTGCGAAAGGATTTAATATCTATATATATATACATTAATTAATAGAAAATGCTATACAAAGAATTAGTATTTTCGAGAAAAGTAATTTTGTATGTAATTTATTTTAAAAAATCTGTATTACCATGAGAAAAAGAATTATATTAAGTGTTTTACAAAAGGTTAGTGTATTCATATTACTTTTTCCGGTAAAAATCCAACTCATTTTAACATAAATTTACATCTGTTTTTCAAAATATTTTTCATATTCTCATCAGGGAATGTATTAGATTTTTTATTTTTTGTTCAAGAAGTTTGACTTACTATTCTTGCCTTTATTACTAAGTATAAAAATAGAATCTAAGTTTAATTATGCGTTTGATTTCCTGTACACGCTTCTTGCTCCAGATTAGAACTCTTTGCCGATGTTTCAATTTCCTTCCATAATAAATTGCTTAAGTCTTTGTCACTCATAGTTTTGGAGTCGTAGCAGAATGGATGAACGTAATCTGCTTTATTTGTAACATCTGTATCAATAGCTAAGGAAATAGTTGATTTAAAAGAAATATCTAACCTACGTGTAAATATCTAACCTTGTGTGTATAATGATTCAATTGAATATTTTTGCCTGAAATAAAATTGAAATAGAAAAAGAAAAAGGATACAGCCTTTAGTATATTTATCTATGTCTTCATAACTCCAGCGAATGCCAGTAATTTCTTTGAGTAACTTAAATTTTCTCCTGAAAAATATTTCTGGTTTAAAACAAATTCCTTTAACGAATTCAGTTAACTTAATTGTATTATTAAATATTAGTAAATAGGAACATACATTCCTTGGTCAATCACACGTTCATCTTTTGCGTTCGGTTTCATCATTTTGAGATTATCCTTTTTACACTGCAATTCGTGTAGCTCTAGTTTTCCTGTCTTTAAGTCAGATTCAAGGCTCTCCTGTTGAATAAATAAATACGTCAAATACATGTTTTAAATACAGATAATATTAATTAGATTTACAAAAATTTGAACTTCTTTGACAGTCACAAATCTATCAATAAAGGAATTAAAAGTGAAAATAGGACTAACCAATTCTTGTTGGTATTTCTTTAAATCGTTTGATTTAGTTTCCAAAATGCTAGACTCTTTACTAAGTTCTTTCTTCAGAAAGGAAAGCTTTGATGTGAGCATTTGAATTTCCCTTCCTTCTTCTAAAAAAAATGTGCAAGTAAATACAAATAATTACAATTTTACCTAATCAGAGGTTCTTTAAATTATTCTTACCTGCAAGTTTGTATCTATGACTTTCTTCATTGGTTTTCATGAAATTCAGAGTTTCTTGAAGTTTTGCTTTCAAATCAGAAGCACTAGGTAACTTGTGTTTATCTCTCAGTGATTTAATCTCTTCCATTGTTTTTTTCTGTGTTAACCCCGTAATCGCTTAACAAATTTATATGTCCTACCTTCTCATAAAAAACAACTTTTTTAGAAATCAAAACAAACTTTCAATGTTTACATTTACAATGACTGATATCAACTAATAATGATATATATATTATATACGTTATAAAAACGTGAAGTATGAAGATTATAAAGATAAAGATACCAAAGATATCTTTGAAGATACGTACGAAAAATAAAAGTTTACAAAATTTTGGCGGGAACGCGTATTATTTCTAAATATAAAAAATATAGTATTCTGCTTTTTATTAAATAAAAGAAATTAATAGTACTCGGGGTTCTGGGATTCAGATTTACAAAAACAAAATTTTACTAACTGGAAGTGATTTTAATTATGTGAAAATTTATATTCACATTTTGATTTCTGGTAGGTTTTGAATATGAAATAGATCAGTAGATGTCAGATTTATCGCTATGTAAAATTTCCACGAGTTTCCTTTCTATATCTTCTTCCCCGTGTTTGTTCATGGTCAAAATGGCACTGTCACATTTGTTGCCATGTGGTTCTGAAATATTTTAATATGTAAATGTAATTCCAATTCTTAATTATTTATAATGTAAAAATACTTTTATACTAATAATAAAAGCAGTGGAAGTTGGTAAATAATATTAAATAAAAGATCACACCTAATATGTCATTGTGAAATTTTCGAATTGTGCTGCATTCTGCATTTACAGTTTTAGTACAAGGTTAGTTTATATATATTTTCAATATTTTCACAGACATTCTGTATATACTTATTGGATTTTTATTTATATTTCTGTGAATTTTACATTTTATTCGAGAATCATTTCCCTGATGAAAAGGATTCAATCAAGGCATTGCATTTGCATTATTATAACAAAGTCAATACTTACTTAATAAATGAAAAGAAAATTGCAATTTTTCGTTTAATTAAATTCAACTAACTTACATTACCAGTCTTGTAAATGTTTATCTCCACATAAATTTACGAGTTTTATTACTGGTATTTTTTTTCAAACAAAAGTTCTCAATTTTACTCCTAAAAAAATGTAAACGTTAATAATATTAACTTTCGTTGTTCTTTAAAGTGATTATGTGTGCAACATATATCTTCTAGCAAATGTAATTTATTTATAACACGAATACATCTTTAACAATTTAAACACGTTAAAAAATTATTAAATTATATCTGTAATATCTGATGTAAATTTCATAAATTTACATTATACTTATATACTGCCAATGATTTACAAAACAACAAAAAAAATGTCATACTGAAAAGAAAAGTAGCGTGTAGCAAAAATAGATCGGGTGCTTCACCACCCTTTCTGCCTTTCTTGCCTTACTAAACAAGCAACTACCCCTGGATCGATAAAACTAGACAAACAAAGCAGTAGTCTCTGGACAAAGAAAAACTAAAATCCTGAATAGACCTTTGATAGTTCCGAAAAGAATTGATGTATTTTTCAAGACAATTCATAATTTTCAAGCGAGTTCTTTGCATTAGAAAATCGAGACTATCGAAGTCAGCGAGTTGACCTTGTGCCCTCTTTCGGGGAGAGGTGAAGAGCAAGGAGTGGACGATTTTGGTAGTGCAGTCAGTGCATTCGAGGAATTCAATCGCAACTACAATCCATGAAGTGACAAAACTGTATAAAACCGCGATGAGCTTTAGTTCGTTTCCGTAATAAAATCAACGTTCACGTTGCCATGCCATTATTGATTCACGTGGGAGCAATGCGGGGTGTACTAGGTTCACGCTATGCTATAGTTGGCGAGCTCGAATTACCTCAGTTTGGTTTCAACAACTAGAGCATCAAACAAAGCCATGCTTCTCGAATTGGATACGCGTTCAACTTGCAACTAGATGATTTTCATCAAAGTGTACCTAAGAACTAACCGTAGCGCCTACCCTGAGGACGTTGAGCGGCATGTCAATGATCGAGCGTTATGCGAAGCGCGAGCACGACAATTTCGCACTTCTGCTCATTGCAAGACAAAAACTTTGCGCCGCCAGAGCAGAGGAGATTCAGGCGGATTCATGGACTTCAGCTTCCGCTGCACCCCCAACAAGTGGTCGGCTGGGTCGTTCTCATTACCATCGCCAGCGGAACCTTAGGGGTGTTGATACCATTCCTCAGTCCACAGCTTCGCGCACCGGTACTTGCTCTGATCATCCCCTCGTTTATCGTGCATTTCGTATCGCACCTGGCTGCACTTTTACTCGACCCGGCCGAGCCTCAGGTCCGGGCGCAATCTGCCTCAACAGTGATTCCGGAGTTCGACCGCACTAAGCATCTCCACGTCATCGAAAACGGCAGGTAAAGAATTTTAACTACACACTCTTTCTTCTCATAAAATTTACCATTTCTAAAGAATTACAAGGTTTGATTTTTAAATAACTGTATATTTTTAATCGCAGGTGTCATTTATGCAACGTAAACGCAACTAACAAGAGGACAAAGCACTGCTCGATCTGCAACAAATGCATCACAAGATTTGATCATCACTGCAAGTGGCTTAACAACTGCATCGGGGGTCGGAATTATAAAGTGTTCATAGTATGTCTGACGTCTGCGATAATCTCTACCTTCACGGTTGCTAGTGTGTCCGCAACAGAACTCTCTCTTGTGTACCTAAACAGCGGTTTCGAAGCCTCCAACATGACCACAGACAACGTCACTTTGCCGATAAGCCTTCAGCTCCCAGGCACTGGCTCTTTGATAGTCATTTCTGTCGTCGGCATAATATCAGCAATTGCCGCTGTGCTTCTGATACACCTTTGCTTCTTCCACGGATACATCGCTTGTTTAGGCCTCACAACCTACGAATATTTGCGAAACAAGCGCGAGAAGAACGCAACCACTGTAGCCACTTCATCAAAAAATTCTGGCATCGTTGCACCTTGTCCTTCTTTCTGCAACAGCAACACTGATGCACCAGTGCGGTACCATTTTTGTGAAGCTGTCTCCGCGGCAGAAAGCAGTCAAGTAGAATCAAGAAATGTTTATATCTGCTCCACTCACGGAGAACAGACAACCAGCAGCCAAATAGGGGTTACTCAAAAAGAAAGGAGGAACTTCCACTTGTATTTTTCCTACGAAGCACGCAATAGCGAAACGTCCATAGAGCTTACATCTCAAACTATCCTCGACGAAAACCGTCCAATTAATCTCAGCCCAAATGAGCTCAAACCATCTACTCCGTCCCCGGTATCTTGTTGCTTCTCCATTATCAGTCCCTCGACCAAGGCCATTAGGCCCAGTAAACAAAGGAAGCATCGTGATGCTGACGTGGAAAACGTGAAAGGAGCGCCAAGGTCTTGCACCACAATGAGGAGGATTCAGACCTTCCTGCGCACCAGACTCAGAAAAAACACTATCCAAAGATCCATCCACGCTGATGGTTCCAGTAATCGCAAAAGCAGAATCGCTCCAGCTATTACTACCGAATCTGTGAACAACGATTCTGTGGTGGAATGCACTGCCGTCGTTCCGAAAGTCAGTTCTCCAGTTCACGATTTGCCACCTCCTAAGCTTCAGCCTTTGAGTCTTCCACCGAGACCAAGGTTGAAACAAATAAGTGTCGTTGGAGTTCCGACTTATCCTTTTTCAAATCCTGCAATCCCGAAACGAAGCCAGGCGCACTTTCGCGTCAGGAGATCCTCGCTGCATAAGAGACCAAGATTTAAGATGGGATCCCATGTGATGCAGTCTGCTCAACTTTCTCCGATTCCTGAGTCGGAACTCTCTAAACCCGCGTCACCGCGCTCACCGCCTCAGCCAAATCATTTCACGTTTCCTCCTTCGCATCAATGAAATCTGTGAAAGAAATTTGGAAATGGCATGTATATTAATGTTTTCTAGTGAAAGAGTGACATTAGCGATAAATTTTTAGTATTTCGTACAATCATACGAAATAAGAAAATATAGATCTTGCAAGGAGGCAGTTCGAGTGAGAAATTCGACATGAGTCAAGTTTTGATTTCTTTCGTTTTCTTTTTGCAATTTACAAGAAATTTATAATGTTTTAATTTGAAACTAAGTGTTTGATCAATTTTCGTGTGCCAAAGTTGGTCCAGATCTTTAAAATTTTTATTTATTATTTTTTTTTAACAAAGAGAAACAAATTTCGCAAGAAAAGTCACTAAACATAATTCTATTAAGAATAAAAATTTCAGAACTCGATACTTTTAAACGATACATTCTGAATACTGTCCAACTCAACTTTTATTGTTATTAAATTTACCATCTCATTGAATATTTACAAATTATAGTAAGTTATTCTAAGCAGTTGTTTATGAAATAACTTAAAATAGATATATTATAGAATTTTTTTCATTCATAATCTATTTTAGTAATTTTCAGATTACGAAAATTTTTTCAAATATTAATAGCCAGTGTAAACTTTTGATCCCTAGATCTAACAAAAATTATCTAATACTTTAGCTGATTTTAAATATGTTAGCTCAAGAGTAAAATTAAACCAGCGAACTAAGCCTTACAACGAAATAATATAGAAAGTAGAATTCATTGAGCAAAAGTTTTAACTATTAGAGAATCTTACGAACTGTTATAGAATATTTTAATTGCAAATATTAATTATATGTAAATATTTTATAATTCAATAACTAGAATCTGTCTTGTTTACGTTGCAAGGCAATTATCGCCACGGGTTATCATTTATTAAATTAAATTTTTGGTCTGATAATTCCTCAAACTTGGTCACACTATACCTTCGTACTTCTAACTGAATCCGAAGACAATCATGATTATAACTTTCATGCTTCGAAAATTACCATTAAATTAATCTTACAATTCGATTTTATCAATCAATGTAAGTTTTTCTCTTGTGATTGGAAACTACGTGAGCGAAAGAACTGAATGTTAATAATGTACGATTTCCCAAAAAAGTTTTAAAAGTGATATATGTAGATACGCATATTTAATTAATAATGCCAGCGAGCTTTTGTACTGATAATTTTATCCCATTGTTATACTCTACAATTTTTTTAAAAACCAAACAACCTGCGGCACACTGTGACATCTATCAAATATATATTTATTTAAGTTGCTCGTAAAATTACAACAATCTGAAACTGAAAATATACAAATGAGATTGTCCAACTTTTTTGAGAAATGATATTTTTCTTTAAGTCCAGCACGGTAAAGTGTCTTTCACAATTAATATTTTAATGTCATATATACTTTCATCGATTTTATATTTACACGTGTTTCAGTGACTGTTATGAAAAAATAAAAAAATATAAGATGCTGCGTATGAAGAGGCTTTTAATTATTTTTAAGTTTCCCCTGACATACGTATTTTTAAATCAGTCTATGCTTTATTAACAATTCGATTACATATATTGATAATAATTTTCAGATGACAGAATTAAATGGCAGTAATGATCCAGCTTCTAAGGAGGAAAAATCAAATTTTTGGAAAGATGTTTTGGGCTCTCCGAAATACGTGGTTGCACCAATGGTGGACGCTAGTGAATTAGCTTGGAGGCTACTTAGCAGGCGACATGGAGCTCAACTTTGTTACACACCTATGTTACATTCCTCTGTATTTTGTCGAGATTCAAAATACAGAAAAGATGCTCTTGCCAGTACTGTGGAAGATCGTCCATTGATAGTTCAAGTTCGTAAAAATAAAATTTCTTACTTTTTCGGAAACTAAAAAGTAATATATCTAATGAAATTTGTTTTTATTTATTTTTCTTAATTTTAGTTCTGTGGTAACGATCCAAAAATATTACTTGAAGCGGCTCTGTTAGCAGAGCCATATTGCGATGCTATCGACATAAATATTGGCTGCCCCCAAGCAATAGCCAAACGTGGACATTATGGATCTTATTTACAAGATGATTGGGAATTACTAGAAAGAATAGGTAAGAAGAAATTACAAATAAAATAGAAACAAAACATTCTTCAAAATCAAAGAAATGTTTTTCTAAATATGAAGACAGCTTTCTGAACTGGTTTACAAAAGAATATATTTGAAAAAAATACAATTTTGGGAGCCACATAGTCACTTTTAGTCACTAATTTTTCTGCAAGTCACTTTTTTAAGAAAAAGTCACTATAAGTTACTTTTTTTAAAGGAACTAGCAAACCAATATGCGAGCTAAGCGCACGATTATTTGTTTTACATCTTACAACTTCAAGTCATTCAAAAGTCAATCACTCTCTTAATCTAAATCAGCGG
>JAUESH010000043.1:8259009-8274879 GCA_032275165.1 Synergus magnus | reverse complement strand
ATTTACTTGCCACAAGTAAATATTTCTTTGCGCGTATTCAGGACTTTCATTTACTTGAGCCAAGTAATATTCACTTGATACAAGTAATCTTTTTTTTCAGTGTATACATCTAAAATACAATTATCTTTTTTTCTTAATCTTCTACTGATAAGTTTTAATATTTTTATAACAGTTGATTTAATATTCAGTTAAATTGAATTAAATTGATAATTATGATATGTAAGTAAAAAATGAGTTTACCATTAGACCGATCAATGTATGCAGTCCTCACTTCATAACGAGAAGTTTTAGTATTAATTACAATCGAGAGGACTATCACCATTAACAACAATCCGGAAACAACAATAAATAGAAATCTCTCCAGTGTCGTTCTTGCTCGCCATAATGTTGTTCCCTGCATAATACCCGACTGTGTAAAATGGGTTTATAAAGTTAATTATTTGCCATTCATCTTCTTATAATCTCACGTGAAAATTCTATCCAGGAAATTATCCATTTTCACGTGGGAATAATTGTCAATAATCATAATATTAAAAGGAATATAAGAACTTAAATTAATTAACAATTTAGTCTCTTTTAATTAATTAATAAATAAATGTCCTTATTAGATCTAATACTTACAGTATGATATCTTATATGAGTCGCCGAAGTGCTTATTCTTTCGCTATTTAGCGCGATGGATCCAATGCTACTACTGTCTTCATCTTCAAACTCAGTTTGCTTATATCGTGTCATCTGAAATTTATTAGCGATATTTTATTATTTCATTTTTCTTCAGACATTCCATTTTGAAATCACAAAAAACCATAACGCATCCGTTTTCTTTTTGTAATTAAATATACACAAGTTATTAACATACGTATGTTAGGCCAAGAAATACAAATGAGAAATTTGGAAAAAAAATATTCATTGAGTCATTGAATTTAAATTATTTCTGAACTTCTTCGAAAAACGGAATTTACGGGAAGGAGTCTTAGGTGACAAAAATGCTTGAAAGTTAATAGGATTGTTTTTCATATTTTATTACTTTATTTCGTTTATTATTCACATTTTGCTACATATTACTCATTTTCTTCCGAATCTTCTGAATATTATTTTTTTTCTAGTTACTCAAGGTATGTATTACATATATTGTATATTACTTTTCATTTACAAGCAATTTTATTTTAAACATTTAGTTTACACTTCGAGCAGACAAAAACTGTTGGCAAAACCAATGTTAGCCTTTGTAACCGATAACGCAATTAGTAAACCATTATTCACTTTGGTTAACGCGATGTAATCTCGTCTGCATTTGCCCCCAGCTGATAATCAAACTCAATTTTAAATCTAGTTTAAACATCTACAATATAGGAACTTCAAAGAATTAAGAATACCGACTTCAAATTTATTAAAAGAATTTTTAAAACACCTCGCAATTGGAATATGTTTACCGAATGGACAAGAAATATGTAAAATACTACAATTTGCAGTTAAGTAACAGATTCTCAGCACGTGTCAGGTCCACTGAACAATACTCGTAAATATGATCCATCACTTAAAGTTTTTATGTTTACAAACGTATTTTGCACTTGGAACTACTTTTAATGAAGTATCGTCACTCAATGATAACTTAATAATGTGTTGATCAATCAATCAGCGTTGAAATCAATTCATAGCAAAATAATGAAGCCGGTGACTGATTTTTGTAATCCTAGTTGACTGACCATCATTCTGTTAACTTTCGGTTTCAAAAACACAAAATTACACTGTCTGAATTCTAAAGACGCAATTTTAGTCTCGACTAAAAATACATCTGCTTTGCCAATGTTTCTACTCCACTCAATGAATTTCTCTGGCGTATTAAATTTTCATGTTTCGTAACAAATCTATGGTGAAATAAATAATAGATACCATTTTTGACTAGTCAAGATCGTATAGGCATCTTCTTTATTTTAGTAGCATTTCATAGTAGTGCTTTCAAATTTATATGGAAATTTAATTCAAATTTTAAGCTTAAAAAATTTTTAAAATTATACTCGGATGGGGATCGTCGCACAGTGGGACAAGCCAATTGGGACATTTTGTAAAATTTATGTTGAAAATATAATATCTCTCGAAAGAATTGAATAAAATGGATGGTCCTTGAGACAAATTTATATAGATAATTGGGACAACATTTTTTTGCCGAAAATTCAAAATCCCGAATGTGGAAAAATACCGAAAATTCAAATTCCCGAAATTTCATTTTTGCGAAAATATATACTTGAATTTTTAAATTCTCGAAATAAAGTTTTTTTTTTTGTTAAAAATTTTCGCACATTTGTGTGCTGAAAACTTCTTTTCAAAATTTCTCTTCAAAATTTTAAATAAAAATTACAAAAAGAAAGTTTCAACAAAAGTTGTGATAAGAAATTTTAAATACAAATTTTGGAGAGAATTTTTCAACAAAAGACTACTTTTTTTTATTTTTCGTAATTTGAAAATTTGGGTATTTTCAAGAAATTTAAATTTCGGTAATTAATTAGTAATAATAGTAATAATAATTTTTATTTAATTTTCGCGAATTTAAAATTTCGGCAATTTATATTTTCAGGAATTTGAATTTTCTGGAATTTGAATTTTCGGTAATTTGAAATTTTCCAGAATTTGAATTTTCGGGAATTTAAATTTTCGGGAAATAGAAATTTCGGGTATTTTATACTTTCGGGAAATTGAATTTTCGTTAATAAACATTTTCGGTAAAATTATTTTTATTCGGGAATTTGAATTTTCGGGAATTTGAACTTTCGGGGATTTGAATTTTCGGTATTTTTCCACATTCGGGATTTTGAATTTTCGGCAAGACATGTCCCAGATAATTAAAGGAAGAATACGGGAAAATTATATAGAGAAAACTGCGTAATTAATAAAACATCTCCTTGTGTCAAAATTTTAGCTCTTTTTAAACCTCTTTTGACCATTTTTTTATATTATTAATTTATTTATAGCGATTTTAAATATATAATTACTTAAGATACAATTTTTTGAAGATAATTTTCCGCTTCAAAAAAAATATAACTTAATATTGATAATAACTAAATCAATTTCTGATTCAATATATTTAATTTTTTTCAAAAAATGTGTAATTAGGCTGAAATTTCCAGAACTTGATATATTTCGCCTGTTTAACACTGTCTAATTATTCTTAACTATTTTTATTATGCAGTGACAAATTAAGTAAATTAAAAAATTATAATAAATGTGTAATTAAATTATATAAATACGAGAAAAGTGGAGATAGGTCCTAAGAGAGCAAAAAGAGAACCTGCAGAGTTACGTAGGTCTTAGAGGTCTTAAAAATATGCAAGTGAGAATTATAGGAGGTTCTAAAGAGGGCTAAAGTAGGTCCAACGGGGTTCAAAAAAGGACATAGAGGTCCTAGACAGGCCTAAAGTAGGTTCTATTTGGATCTATGCAGGGCTTAAATTGGACTAAAATTTCGACTCGGTGTATGTCACTTTTTAGCAAGTTTTTTTACTACGATTTTGATGAATGATATAATTAACTAGTTATTTCTCTATAAAAAATATTCGACGATTTACTGCTACTTATTATTTCTACGAATTGGATATAGTTAATCGTCGGAAAACTTTCCACCCTCAAAATGCGCCACAACTCATGAAAATCGAAATATGATACAAATTTGGTAATTTTGTCATTTGTGAAAAAGTTCTAACATGATCGATGAATTTTTTGTAAGATTAAGTAGTAATTAAGTTAAAGTTTAAAATACTTTGAATCACTGTTGATTTCTCACCCTGATCAAGACAAAACGCCGAAGAGCGCTTTTTTTTAAATTTCTAAACCATACTCTCACTATTTTATAATCCTCTCTGCTCACTAATCACTTTTCCAAAAGATGATGAATACATGCGTGAAAAAAAAACTCTAAATCACAGAATAAATGAGGAAGAGATGATATCTAATAAAATTGAGAGCCTACACGTGACGTGAGGTCAAAGTATGTTAGAAAGACTAGCGGCGGAATATGTGTCGTCGTCAAAGATCGCTCATTTCAATCGTGTTTAGCGCCGTGAGGGCGAACATGAGACGCGCAAGCGTGCCAACACAGAATCACGCTTTTTATTCACCTATGAGTAGATATTGCTATATATAAAGGAATAGAGTAAAATTAGGTGTGTTGGTGAACGAGCAACAGGAAGACAGTACTTGAGCTTTAAAGCTCTAAGGTAGCTTTGAGTCACTTGCGTAAGTGCATTCAAATTGTGTGTATGTTGGAGAGATCAGATTTTTTTATATTTCATATGGAGCAGGCTAGTAGGGTACAGTGCATGAAGCTGAGCAGATGTTTAATAAGGTCAGGGCTACTGAATGCGTGCGGAAGCTGAGCAGAAAAGAAGATTAAGGACCGTCGGGAGATTAGATGGAAGTTGAGAGGGGAAATCTCTGGGAAATGCAAAAATACGTTCCTTCTCAGGAACAATATTTTTTTCCTCTATTGTTGTAAATTGTGACATATTTTTAGTTTATAAGAAATAAATTAGATGCCGTTGAATTCTTGTCGGATACAATCACAATATTGTTCTTAATTATTATATATCATAATTATACTGTGTGAAAATGTTCATTTTCCGTCACGTTAAACGTGTCAATATCAATATGCAAAACAATATAAGCGCCATGGCGCTTTCAATATGTTCCATATAAATTTTATCACGTATTTTGATTCTGCATGCATAATCCTCAATGTGAGAGCTTATCTTAAATTATTATTCGCTCATCAATAAACACGTGTCATTTCTCTCCAGAGCGCCTGTAGTAAACGCCCCTGAGACTTGATAAAATAATCCACTTACGGCATTCCATATCCGGACTTGATAAACATTTTATCCTCCCGATAATTAATTAATATCACTTAAAAAATTACATTTTTCCCCATTCGAAACTATTCCCAATTCCTTAATGTTATTTATCGCAAGTCAAGTTAAATGTAAGTAATTAATCCTTTTACCAAACAATTACTACGAGCACAAATAATAACAATCATTATTTACTCCGTAGAGAAAATATAAACAACCTCTGTTTTTGTTAAAATATTGTAAAATAATTTTTATTTTCTCTTCAGTTTTCTTTTAGAATAAAAAATGTCTAAACCGTTTTTAGGTGACAGTTATATATCATTGAACAATTTTCTGTTGGATAGAAAATGGGATGGTAATTTTCGTTTTGTAAATTCTATACTTACCTTTACTGACATCTTGCTTTTGAGCAAACTCACGTATTGTGTACACTCTTTTTTTTATTATTGATCCGCTTTGAAAAAGAAAACCGTGAATTTATAACAAATATGTGCGAAATTTAAAAATACGGTTTCAAACCTGTCAATGACTGTCAACTAACAATAAGGCATTTTATTTTCGAGAGCATGAAACTGGTCTAGTCCACAAGGATGCTACCCCCTCTGCCATACCCTTTATTGATTTCCCACCAGTACTACGTTGCACCTGCCATCTTTACTATCTTTTTCGGAAAGAAACTTCTTATCAAAAACTCTAATTTAAGGGCACCCTGTAGTCCCTGACGACACGTAATTCTAATTAGGGTTTTAGCACCCTTTAAAAAAATAACAAATTGCTCCCATTTTTTAAAATAATAATCATATTTCTCCTATTTTCCCAAAATTAATTGATGATGTAATTTTCTCCTCCATGTCATCAATTTATAATTAGGACACGAACTCTGTGACCTAAAATATAATGTCTAGATATGTGGATATTATTTTTTAAAAAATTACCAATCTTATGTGAATAAATATTTCGTGTCTTTATTTTACCAAGACCTTTTATACATTAGGTACAATATTTTACAATGTTTTATTATTTTTTATTCATTTTTTTTCTAAAGATTACGAATGATTGCATGTTACAGTAAAAGGATGTGTCCTAGATTTTCGATTTCTCTCATTTTTTAAATTCAGTTTTTGCGCATTACTCACACAGAGACGTTGACTTTGGGCCATACTAATTTTATACTCTACGCGAGTGTCTTTTATACAATAACGTCATTTCAATTTGTCAAATTTGTATTCTTTTAATTCAATTTACAACGGGTGCTCGACTATCTCATAGCCAAGATTTTTTTAACAATATTAATGAGGATCGATTAGAAAAAATAATTGTGTATAGTTTACTCTTCATTCCGCATTTTTTTCTTTTAAATCCGAGGATAAGCATTTGCTTATCCAATACTTTCTTATCCTATGACTTTGTTGCTATTGGCACGTACACATTTGGACCTCTATTTTCAAAAAATTAATTCTTTCGCTGGACAATTTTTTGTTATTTATGATAAAAAGCGAGACTTCTGACCCTCTCAAGAGAAATTCTAGAATTTACAACATAATTTTCAACAGAATAAATTTGGCACGTATAAAATTAATATTAAATTCTCTTTACAAGCAAAGTTAATAATCGAAGTAAATAAATCGCAAGAAAATATTTTTAAAATACTTAGCATATAGGAATGTATATATAATACAATAAAAAATACATGTTCTTTAACAGCAAATAACAACAAGAAGAAAAATATCAAAATTAAGTCGAGTTCCTTTCTTTCTTTTCGCGTTATTATTTTAACTTTTTTTTTTTCACCTAAATTCTCTCATCGCTACCACACTTTACTATAGGTTGACCATTGACCAATGACTTTTTACATTTAAGATTATTTCATCCATTGGTGTGTAGACAGTTGTAAACAAACTAGAGATTCATTTATTTTACAGTACAATATATATCGATGACGATACGTAAGCTGTGCGAGTTAATTAATTAATTAATTAGTTTTTTATTTGATAATTAATACTGGAGGTGCGTCAATGTGCGATTCGAAACTGAGATCAGTGGATTTTTGTTTATAGAGACATCATGGCACTTACAGCATTGACATTTAGCTAAGATATTTCACACGATTATTATCTGGTCTTAGAAATTCTAATGCCACGGTGTAGACGTTTAGAAAAGTTCATTTTTCAGGGCGAATAATTAGTAAGAAAAAAGGGTATAAAAGTCGCAATCATAAGATTTTAATTAATGTACGATGCATAGAAAATCGGTAAATTAACGTGCGTGTTTCATGAAATTGTGCGTAAATCCAACTCATTATTTATAAAATATATTATCTGATTATTTTGTTGTGGGACCTTCCTACCATTTTTTTAATGCGTAGAGTTTCAAATTGGTCAATATCAACAATCGATTCTTATTCAGTTATTTATATTCGAGAATTTATGAATTACTTAAGTCAATTAAAATAATATTCGAAAAAGTCACCAACTCAAATTCAAAAGAGAAACGAAAAGGAAAGATATCCAGCACGAAAGAAAAATTACTTTTGCAATACATTGAGACTTGATATGTAAATTCAGTCACAAGTTCTTGATTGCGATTATAAGTACTAAATAAATATCAAAAATATGAGGGCAATTTAAATTAGAGTAGAGTATAAGTAGAAAAATTATCACGATATGCAAACCTTCGTGCTGGAAATATTTTTTGATTATACAATTGGAAGAAATAAGTTTTTGAAGGAAGTTTGGAAACTTTAAACTCGAAGCTTTTCAATTTCTGTATTCTGATTGAAAATATTTGAAAGCCAAAGCATAATTTTTTACTATCCAGTCTCTTAATTGAAAGTCGTTCTGAACTAAAATTTTCAAATGATAAAACTTGTAAATAAAAATAAAAAAGGATTGTGCAGTGTTATCTCCAACGGTGAGTTGCTTATCTTAAATATATTCACATACGAATAAATCGGTATTTACCATTATTGTAAATTTCACGTCGGAATCAGTAATCGCTAAGACTGTGTAATATACGATTGTAATACACTTGGAATGTAAATCGCGAACACTTCGATAAAAAATAGATACTCAAGACTATTGGATTTGTTGTACTGACAAGTATAAACGAATGCGGAAGATCATATCCTGCGCGATTCTCTAACGGCTTGCTTTTGAATCTTTTGGATGATCGCAAGTCAAAATGGAATTATTTATTACGACAATCTATAGTTTGAGAAATTTGAGCGTATTTAGCTTCCTTCTTTGAAGATCAAATATGCACAGACATTATTTTTTTAATCGATTGTTTTTTTTTTTTTTTTTTTTTTTTTTTTTTTAAATCTCCTGAATCGTGGAGTCAGCGAAATATAAGATAGGCAGGATTTAATGTTTCGTTTCTGACGCTTTTTCGGTCTAAGATTATGTAATCTGTGAATTGAAATGCACAATAGGACCTTTTTAAGAGGATGCTATCTTTCGGTAAATACATGCGGTGACTTTAGGTTCACACTCAAAGACGTAACTTCTGGCTCTGGACGACAATTACTAAATTCTCTTATTTCTCAGCTGAAGCTCTACAGACGACTTGGAACTTAACAAAAGAATCAGGAAAATAATATAATTCAAATGTTAAAGTGGTAATTAATTATATTTACGTTTGTTTGAACTTCTTTAGAAGTCGCTTCAAAATTAGAATCAGTAAATGGAAATACTTCCAACTTGGAAGTCTTTTTCTCATTCAAATTTGAATCTTAGGTTCCAAGTCCCCTGAGCTTCTTCTACTTTTCCTTGATTTCTCTTAGCAAAAGATACCTTTGTACAATTGTACCGTATATAGAATACACGAGAAAAAGATGACACTGAAAAGTGTTTGCTTCCTACTCATATCATAACGACGCTCAGTCGAGAGACCTTGATCTGTCTAATTTACATTTACTTTCAAGATTCAAGTTTGTACTCCCCTGACGCTGGGTAAGAAGGCGATGTTGATCGTTTTCGTTAACATTACTCGGAAGCGGTGAATTGTTCACTGCGTTAGAAGTAAAAGGAGCTAATATCACATTATTGGATGGATTCGATTGAAAAGAACTCGTACTTTGCGGTACATCGTGTCTCGAAGGATCGACGAAGCGGGTTGTGCCACTGGGAGATGCAACTCCTGCTGAGTTGATAACTCCAGAATTTTCAACACTAAACGACTCCCTTAAAAATCCCCCCATTGAATTTTTCTCTCTTGAACATTTGTCGTTCTTTACTACCTCGTAGAACCTGGGACACAAGTTTTTCCTATCACTGTTCCTGAACAGCTTCAGAGATCCACCCTGGACCCTGGGAGTCTCACCTCTTTCGGATTTACCTCCCCTTTCAAATTTCTCTCCCCCCTCAGATTTCTCGAGATTTCCATCCTGCTCACTGGGAATCGTGACAGTTGAGGACTGTCTGAACAATTTCGGCTTTTGGTGAACTCGACATTCGACCTTTGACTCGGATCGTCCTTGCATTTTAATAATTGACTCTTCGGCACAAGCCTCACAGTGGCTGTGTTCTCTGGAACCGCTTGCGCAGTCTATCCTCTGAATAGAATACTTTTCTGGGCTCGAATTATCACCTCGGAGTGGACTTTCGGGGTCTGCACAAGCAGACAATCTACCGAGGTTCATGGGACTTCGAAGAATGCAGAAGTCCTGCCTTCTGAGGAGATTTGTTGCCCCAGTGAAGTGAGGATAAACGGCGTCGAAACCCTCGATATGCTGATTTGGATTCGCTTCTGCACCTCGGAAATTAGGATTTTCGAGGACATTGTTGATCCTAGAAGGACTATAAGAATGGGCAAAGCATGAGGGTATACTCGGAGTTTGGATTGTTGATTGTAGTCTGGAATGATCGGGAGACGTTGGACTCGAGATCTTCCCTCTTGTCTGTGCAATCACTGTTTCGTAGCTCGGCGGAGGTCCGTATAATTGATAATAAGGGCAGTTGTTGTCATTTAGAACGACGCTTGTATTTTGGTAGTGAGTTGAACTGGCAGCTGCGCCATTGTAGGCTGGCGAAGATGCACTTCTGTGTGGACCTGAGGAATATAAATAGGTTTTAGTGAAATGGTAAGATGTCTTCTGTCTACTCGTTTGCAAATTCTAAAGAAGAAGGATTTCATTATAAAACGAGCTTTAAATAAATGTCAAAAATAAGAAAGATGTTTCATTTGAAATAAACGCCGGAAATTCGGACCATTTTGGGGTTGGCAACACTGCCGATTTGAAATCCATAAAGAAGTAGAAGAAGAAATTGGAATCAGTGAGATATCCCAGCGGACACGAAATTTAAAGACGTTTTTAGAACTTCCTAAAGACGTTTGTAGGACTTAAAGTTTAAAGGACGTTTTTAGAATGTCCAAAAAAACGTCCTAAGTCAGGCCAAAAAATTTCCAAAAAACATCCAATGTTCCAAAAACGTCCTAAAAACGTATTTGGAACATTGTATGTTTTTAAAACGTTATTTGGCCTGACTTAGGACTATTTTAGGGCGTCCTAAAAACATGTAACTGCCGTTTGCAAAGTTTATAAACGAAAATCAAATTTTTTTTAAATTCATTATAAATCGTTTTCTATTGTTTAAATGGCTATAAAACAAGACAATAAGTACTCACAAGTTGAATTTTTTACTCGAATGTGTTTCTACAACCCCACGACTCTAAAAAAAAAATCTCGAAAAAAAATTCCAAGTACCTTCTAAATACTCTGCTGTCGGATTTTTTTCCAAATATTACTTGCAAATGATAATTTGTTATAGCAAAAAAAGTTTCAACCCCAAATCATCGCCGGAGGGCTGTTACATTTCATCCCCAAACTAGAAATAAGACAAAAATCACGAAAAAATTTTTTTGCTATCACATATTATCATTTTCTAATAATATTTGAAAAAAATTCGACAACAGAGAATTTAAAGAGTTCTTGGAATTTTTTTCGTGATTTTTGTCTTATTTCGAGTTGGGGGTGAAATGTGACAGATCTCTGGTGATGATTTGGGGTTGAAACTTTTTTTGCTATCACATATTATCATTTTCTAGTAATGTTTAAAAAGAAATCCGCCAACAGAGAATTCAGAGGGTTCTTGGGATTTTTTTTTCGTGATTTTTGTCTTATTTCGAGTTTGGGCGTGAAAATTGATAGTACTTATTGTGTTGTTTTATAGCCATTTAAACAATAGAAAACGATTTACAATGAATTTAAAAAAAATTTTGATTTTCGTTTATGAACGTTGCAATCGACAGTTACATCTAAAAATGTCTTGGGACATTCGTGCCCACTGAGATGTTTGTCGTTTTTCTCAGAATATGTAGTTCTCTGTTCTCTTTTAAATTTTGATATTGTACCTTTCCACATTCGGTGCAAAAGGACGGTATTCCTTGCTGTGTTATACGATATTCGTGCTTGTTGTGCATGGCATGTTGGACCTCGAAGAGGATTCTGTGTCCTGGAACTGGAGGACCTACTGGGAATTGCTGATGCTGCTGCTCTGTACCTTCCCTGCAACCAATATCGGTACCACCAACCACCTCCGGAACACACCAGGAACATGATTATCACCAAGAGCCTATAATAAAATATTTTAAACATAAAATTCATCATTAAAATTCATCAATTCTAAACAAGCATTTTTTTCCATTTTTTTGCGACTCTTTGAAATCTCTTTTAAACTTACCAGTAGTACCAAAGATGATAAATTTGGAAACCAGGGGATACACAGCAGCCGAAATTGCAGCAATATTCAGTTCTTGGGCATCTAAAATATTTTATTTATAAAATTTAAAACTTCTGCAATTTCCTAAAGATGGTAAAAAATTCTAATTCAAAATATATATCTCAAGTAACAATTCGTCTTTCTACAAGTGCTTCAAAAAAATCGAACCTTTTTAAAAATTCTAAATAAATTAATTTCTTTAAAATAATAACTTACACATAGTATTTCGGTTCTCCCTGTATTTCAAAGGCACAGTATTTTGCTTCTGCCTGCAATCACAATTGCACAAAATAAAAATTTGAATCAATTATAATCCTTTATGATATTTAGTGCAATTACTGAATTAACAATTTAATTATTACAGTAACAGTAACAAGAATGTGCAACAACAGTCGATTTAAAAAAATATTACAAAAACTAAAGTCCCTCTGAATTTAACATAAATTTAAATTGAAATTGGTAAAGTATACTAAAAAAGTTGGGATTAATTGAGATAATTAATTTAATGAACTCTAACAATACCTTTTTCAGGATATTAAAAAAAACAATTCGGGAAAATGTTACGTTAAAAATTCAACATCATTAATTTCCAAATTCCACTTTAAAGTATTTTCCAATATATTTTTTTTAAGAATAAAAAAAACGTTCGAAAACAAGAAAGAAAACAATCTCTGATAAATAAATAAGGAATTTTAGGGAACAGAAATTTTAAAACTACAAAGGGAAGCAAGGTCACGGGAAATGTCTCATCACGAAGTCACCTACATAAACTAAACATTCGGAAATTCCGGCGAAAATCGCGAGTTTCCACTTTACGTCCCTCGGCATTTTCACCAGAAATATCTTCTCGCACTCGTGAGATCACAGATTATGCACTTTTACGTTATATTTTGCCATGACAGCCATTCCCTCGAGAACTGTCATATGCACACCATTGCGAGCCATTTATTGATTTTCAAATTTCGGGACTCGAGACTGGAGATGACGTCAAACAACCAAGATGGTTGCCTTGTCTAAGTAACCATATTTACCGTAAATCGTGCTTGAAACAAATGAGGAGTTGGCATTTCAAGCTAATTATCGTCGAATTTCAGCGAAAATTCAGTATTTTTTTGTTATTAGTTTTCAACTTGGACGATTATTATTTCTAGAAGTTTCGATTATAGATTAAAAGAGCGCCTACCGCAGTAGACGACGAGCCTTCTACTGAATTAAATTTGGAAAGAAGCGCTAAATACGAATCGATTACACATTTTTTTTCTTTTATTAGAAGATACTTTTTAGAATGCAATTTCGTATACAAACTAATGGCGCTAATAATCTGTAATGGTTTTTATTTAAATATTAAAAATAACTTCCTCTATTTATCAAAATAACTTTTTTTTATTAAACATCCATAAATTTTTTACAATGTTGATTACTATAACATAATTATAACAATTATAAGATAATATATAACATAAGCTTTACACAGTTGCCTTTTAAAATTAATTCCTATCCTTTTACGTGCACATATACAAGTTCAAGCTTAATAACACAGAAATGAATCTGAGAAAAAGTACTGCAGGATTGAATAAGAAATGACAAAGTAGAAAATTAAAGATAATATGTCACCTAATTTTTTAGACGGCTTCTGTATATGTATACATTATTTTTAAAAAAACTGATTGATGATTGGTATGCAGCTATTGAAGTTCAGTATAAAAATGTGGTGTATCAAAAATTTCATTTTTGAACCATGATAAATTAAAATTATGTGGTCCCTTTCAGATCATTTTGAGCCTCGTTTAAATTCACTATATCTTCGTAACCAATACCTGAGCATCTCGGGCATACTTTTCGGCAGAAATTTTTTATCTTGACTCTGTATTTGAACATGATTCCCAGACAAAGCATGCCGATTACAGTTGAAACCAATGTTATAAATCTGCAATTAAATGACTTGTATAAGAAATTACACTGAATGTCACTGAATTCTGAATAAATACATACTTGACTTTAAAATAAATTAAGAATTAAGCGAATATAACAATAATATTTTATTAGAGGCTTGGTTTTCAAAACTGAATAATAAGAGTTTAAAAATATATTTAGAGGTACTAAATATTTGTAAAGTAATTTACATTAAGCCACTGCTATGTTTAATTAATCGTACCAAGATATTTATCTCAAAATTGAGTAATTTTCAGCTTACATTAAAGCATTTAAAATTTAATTTTAAATTGAAAAAATTAACAGAAAGAAAGTACACAAAGGGTCGAAAGATCCTATAATCTCTCGATTATAAAAAGGATATCTTGTATTTATTATAAATTTGCATAAGACTCTTGCACTTCAAAAAAAAGTCTAAGTATGTTTACCTTTAAAAATAAATCAATTATAATCTAATAAGTGTAAGTATGTTAAATAAAAAAGTAAAAATAACTTATTCCGCTTCTAAAATTAGGCATACCATTGAAAATAATAGAAATAACAAGTACTTACAGTAAATCAATCAAACTAGTTGCAGTACAACATACGTTTTCGCCACAACAATTCTGATATTCATTGCAAACTCCAAAATCGCAAAAATTGGACATCTTGTATCTGTAATAGAATTATAAGCATTATAATCTTTGATATTATCATCTAATATTTTTAAATAACATAAAAACAAAACAAAAATACCCTTTTTGACAAGTTTTAGTAGCCTAACCTTAAAATTTTTCAAAGCCTATAGTCTAACTAAAGCCTTTTTTACAATGTCAAGAGTTTGACATCTGCTTCGTCATAAAACTAGAATATAGCTTTTGCTCAAGAAATAAGATTTATAGGTAAAACACATAAATCATTCTTAAATTGGTTAAAATATGAGTCATTTAAACCATTTAAGATTTGACATTTTACTGACAGTTGTTTTGACGATGACGTTTTGATATACTTTCTCATGTTTGTACACCTGATTCTAGTTTAGTTACTTTCGTGTTTCCTCTAGATTCGTTGCAACCGGGAAAATTATGTAACTTTCAAATTCAAGTGACTGAATTAAATGTTTTTTCACTCCCACGATAATTATTAATTTAAATTATTACATTTTAATCTTTAAAAGGAATTGATATTCATTATTTTCCTAATATTTTTGGAATTTATAAGAATGTCGGAGTTTCCCGGGCTTATTTAGAATGAAGTATTTATACATAATTAATACGATTGCCATTTAAAATACATCTTTATTGTTGTTGGCAGTTATTTAATTATTTATTTTCTATATTTATAGAAAGTAATCCCTGAATTACGCAATTTTTTTAAAATAAGCACCACCAATACTGTACACAGTGAGTTTATTTTATTTGATAGGTATCACAAGATATGTATCTATAATGCCTTAGATCAGCATTTAAAAAGTGAAATTCTCGAAGAAATGTAGCAACAAATGAAAGAGCCACCACACAGTGCCAATATAAAGTATAATTTACCGTAAGAAATGTTATTCCTAAAATCTAAAACTGACACTGCGAGTACATATCTATAAATCTATAAATTATATAATGTGAATAGTGAATACTATGGATTCTCTATTCTGTAAACTGTACTCTATATTCTATAGTAATTGGAATTCAAATGAAATTTTAGTCCTGCCAGTAGATGTGTATTACACGAAAAAGAATCAATTAAGAGAAATTGGTTTTTAAAAAAACTGTATTATGTGTATTAGAGAGTAAATATATGTACGTCATTAAAAGTTTAATTTTCTGGCAGTAACTTGAAAACAGTGTAGCTTCGGGACTTAGGCTTTAATTCTATCGGCCAAAGAGCAGCTGAGGCCAGTATTATCTGGTTCAACATTGAGTTCTTTGACAATGCCATCTTCAACCACCATCGAATATCTCTTGCTTCGTTTTCCACCAAGGGGAGGAAGATCGATAGATAATTCCAAAGCGTCTGTGAAAGCTGCTGTCGGATCGGCAAGCATTCGCACCTACAAAAATTGTTTAAGCCTTATTTTGTTTCTATATATAAAAAAATGTCATTCAAATAAGTTTTTTTTTTAATATTCAGTACCTTGCCTTCGGCTCCTTGATCCTTTCCCCAAGCAGCCATGACAAACGGATCGTTAACACCAATGCAATAGATTTCAGCTATTCCTTTTGATTTCAATTCGCTTGCTTTCTGAACATAGCCAGGCAAATGAGTCTGCAAGTAATAATTATATGTATCAATATGTATAATTTCATTCAATTTTTAATATTATTAACTTTTTTATATCAGAAATAGGTCGTGGCTAGTTGTCCAGCTTCTTAGGACAAATAGTGAAATTTTAAAAGGAGAGT
>JAUESH010000043.1:8185410-8207921 GCA_032275165.1 Synergus magnus | reverse complement strand
AGATTTTAAAGATTTTAAAGAATTTCAAAGGATTTTAAGGGATTTTATTTGATTTTAAGAAATTTTAAAGAATTTCAAGAGAGTTTAAGGGCATGTGTTACTTATCATATGAGCAAATTTAGATTTTAGATGTAGATTTAGATTTTTTTGAAAAAGTAAAAATTGTAGAAAAAAAAAACCGGGTTATCTAAATTTGCTAATATGGTAAGTAACACATGCCCTTAAGGATTTTCATGGGTTTTATTTGATTTTATGAAATTTAAAGGGTTTTTAAAAAAGTTCAAGAGATCTAGGGGTTTTTAAAATTTGTTTTAACGATTTCAGATGAATTAAAAATATTTCAAGGGATTTTAAAAAATTGCTAGAAAATTAGATATAAAAAAATGAAAAAATAAAACTGAAAAAAATTAATCAAGTTCGCAAGTATTTTCAAAATATCTTTAAAAAATCCGCAGAAAAAATTTATGACGTTCTGTAAAATTTTGTTTTGAAAGCCTCAAGAGTGTGAAAGCCTATTCGGAGCACACACACACGCGCGCACTCAGAAATTCAGTTTTATACATGAAGGGATGAAAGTATAAAAAACGGATAAAAATACTTCGTTTTTAAAAGTGGAATCAAAATTCTTCAGAGTAAAAATGGGACAAAATCAATTTTCAGAGCAAAAACTGAAGAATTTTTATTCTACTTTGACAAACGAAATATTTTTATTCACTTTTTACTTTCAGCCACTCATATGTAAATTTGATGCAGTATAATTTGTATTTTTCTCCTTTTATTTTTATTTATTTATATTTTTTGAAATCAATGAGTATCTTTGTCACCGGAGAAACCAAGATCGCCCATTGTTAAGTAACATTAGACCGGAGCAAGTTTTCCCTCGACTGAGATCGACGTCGACGCTGTCATTAAACTCCTCGTTAGAGTTAGAGGAGTCAACTCAACCATTCGACCAAACCCGACCCAACTAGGTTCGACAAGGCACAACTCATGATTGGTTACATTACCGATACGCGCGTCTCATGTCATGGTGATGCTGTTACACTAGTCGCGGTGGATTTCCTGATATCCACCCACGGGAGACCAACATTCGATTCCTCTATTTTCCATTTTCCGTTTTCTATCTCGAACTTGCAATTAAATGAATAACAAAATAATAATGTTTCACTTTTTTGACAGTTTCGTAGGTGAAAGCGAGAGAGGTGAGAGAGTAAGACAATTTTTTACGAAGATATTGCAAACAAACTTACAAAAATAATGTTGAAATTGTTGTTAGAAAAAGTGGAATTAAGGCAGAGGAGAAGGGGTGAATTAACGATGATATTCAAATTTATATATCAACTAGAACTAATAAAAATGAAAGATGGTCTTTTCTCCTTGACATGAAGCTCTCAAAGTAAAAAAAGAGTAAAGCTCGCTGGCGCCTAACCGAAGCTGCTTGAAAATCATCAAGAGTCCAAGACTCCAAGTACCCAACTTGCATGGGGCCTCCATTGGGAAGAAATGTTTATTTTTTCCACGAATGTGGTAAACGCGACATCGAAAAAGCAAACCGACAAAAGATTTCGGCTCTTCAGAGATCAGTCTTGAAGCAAAGTGCATTCATGGGTCCTTTCTTCGATAGAATGAATCTGGAATAACGTATATCACCTGGCTCTTTCGGCTGACTTAACGTCTTAACCGGATCCACGTGGAGGCGTTAACGACTTCCTGGCGACGATTCTGTTCGCCAAAAGTATTATATTTTGTGGAAGGGCCTGCATGGACAACAAGAAGAAGAATTGTAAAAGTGGCACCGCTTCGGGCGCACGCCCCATTATATGGCGCAACTTGCCCTTTCAAATGTGTAACAAACGAACCTTACGCCGGCCAGGGATCACCTGCCAATCCCCAGTGGCCACCTTCTTTCCATCATCACTAACAAGCTTTTGATGTACGCTTTTTGACCACTTTTTTCAAATGCTAAGGTGTGAGTGTTCGTGACTTGGCGAAATCGGAAAGTCGCTTGTAAATCGTGTTTTCTATACCACAAATCCTAAATCAGACTAACGAAGTGTCAAGGATTTTTGTACCTGTGGCTGAAAAAGATTTTTGTTCAATGCTTAAAATTTTGTTTACTCTGTAAATTCCGCTCACAATTTTTCAGTCTTGAATTAAAGAGTGAAACTGCAATCACAACTTGCATGTATTTGAATTTCCATTATTTAGATGCAATTGCTCAACTAGGATGCTACAAATGTATATCTGAAAAGGATTTAACATGTATATACTATACAAGGTGATGCTAAGTCCAAAAATACAATCAGAGCACAATGGCAGCTAACAATAAAAATCATTGCAAACTCAAAAACGTTACCTCGTCGTTTCTCCACGTCGGGGAAAATCTAGCACGTGCGCATATAAATATATACAACCGGTAAGAATTCTTTTGTAAAGCCAGTTCTCCGTAAATTGCAGAATGACAAGAGTAAAGTTGTAAACTCTCGCGTTTACACCCTCGCATAAAAGTCTCAGCTCGTTATGGGGATCAGCTGCGGTGTATTGTTGCGACTAACAAGCGCTAAATAGAGTACGAAGTGAAGCTGTGTCAACCAACACAAAAGCAACAGTCCCATACAGACAAAAAAAACACACACTTATACAAAGGACATTTTTACAAGTAGCTTTCGCCCTAGTATTTTCCATTCGCATAGGACATCGCGTGCTTATATACATATATTATATTATAAAAAGGCGGGTTTATTGAGAGTAGATCTCTGACTGAGAACCCCGGGGTGTCTCAGACTCAGGGATGTTTCGTCCTGCACACTGTTCTGTAACCGTGTACGAAAGCCATGTACACACTCCACCCCCCAAGGGGTGGCGAGGAGCCTCTAAGGGTGACTGTGAAGTTGTACGACAGATGTCTCACCACGTGAGTTCACCGACTAAATACCAAGCACCCTATATAACAAACAGTACCTCTTATTTTCACTTTTCCAAATCCAATTCCCTCTCCTTTGTGTATTTCGAGAATCCAGATCATTCTCTCCTCGATTCTCTCTATATTTACGTTTCAGCATAATGAGCCATGTTTCAGGATTGATTCTACCCCGACTAATTGCGAGGGGTGTCACTTATTGGTTTACTCGAATCTTGTTTCCGGGAAAGAGATTCTCCTTTCAGAACGAAGGCGTAATTTATTTCAGATCAGTGTAGATCAGATGGGCCAATTCAAAATTTGCTGAAGAATGACGAGAAATTTCACTGATGAAGTAGCATAGAAATGAGACACTGTACCATTTCAGTGAAAATTTCATTGAGTTATAAATAAAAGTGTGATACAAATGAAATTTATAGAAATAAATAAACTTTTGAAAGAATTTTAAGGAATTACAAAAAAAAATGTGTTTTCGGATATTTTCTAGAGTTTACTATCAATTTTCGCGATTAAAACGTAAACTAAGTATCTTATAAAAAAATGTGTAACAGGAAAGTTGTAGATTTTTTTCAGATCAATAACTTTGCCTCGCAATATTTTTTCGTATTTCGTATCGTTCGACCATAAAATGGTACTTTTTGTCCTATAAAAAAATGTTTAACAGGGACCTGTGACCGTAAATTTATATTTTGTGCTATTTAATAACGTTTCTTATCAATAAAATGATAAGTACATGTCCGAGGAAAAAAATTTCTAAATAAAATTTGTAGAACTTTTTCAACTGAATTATTTTTCGTCTTGACATTTTGTTGTAATTTTGTAGCCGGAAAATGGATTTTATGACATTTGCAAAACCATTTTTGATATGGATAAAACCAGAACCGTTGGTCAAAAATGACTGGGTAACGGAGAGGATCTTTTTGGAAAGTCCCTAAAAAACCATTTTATGAGAATCAGGTTAAGAGATTTCATGTGATTTCAGGTAGTTTTTAACAATTTCATGGTTTTTAGGTGATTTTCAAAAACTTCTAGGGAGTATGTTGAAAAAAAGTTCAAATTTAATTTGATTTCAATGAGTTTAAAAATATTTTCAATAATTTTGGGGTATATTAACACATTTCAAAATATGTTTAATGATTTCGACATATCAAAACGAAATTTCAGGGTTTTTTTGGGGGGATTTCAAGGAGTTTCAAAAGATTTTAGTTAAGTTCAAGAATTTTAAGATATACCTCTAAATAATTAACAATTTTTTGAAACTCCCTGAAGTCCCCTAAAATGTCTTGAAATATTTTGTAATTCTCTTGATAGAAAATCCTTTAATATTTTCTGAAAACTGATCGAATTCCTTACCATTTTAAAAATCCTGAGAAACCTTTTCAACCCATTGAAACGAATTGCGCGTGAGTTTATATTTTTACTAAAGTACATTAATAAATAAAAAATATAAGAAACTCTACAGGCGCTAAAATAAAAGAAACAATCTCAAAAGACATTTAATATGAAAATGTATAATATAACACTATAATTGATAGGATTTGTATCTGAATTTCTCAATATTTTGATTCTTAGCTTGATGGACACTTCTGGATTAGCGAGTCCGCATTTAAAGGATATAAATAGTATGGCAGTGACAAGGCGTGGTTAATTTGATGTCGACTATATATATATAATCCGGCACATATGCCAATTAGAAGTGTGTTTATAAAAGGACCACTGACATCAGACATATCAGACATATCAGACATTCTTGACGCACAAATGTCATTTTCTGCTATGGAAAGACTTGTACAAACTAATTAGTACCCAATTTTTGTATATTTTTATCAGAATCAAGCATCAAAATTCGCTTTGCATAAAAACGCATGCTTTATATAACGAATCGTAGATTTTTACTTTGAAATCTTTTATTATGAAACAAAATTAATCCTCTGAGTATTTATTCATTAACTTGAAAGAGTCTTTGGATTTTTTCCTATGTTTTCTAATGATCAGAGTTGTGCTCGGATTTGTGTGTATAGAGATTTAAAAAAAAACAGATTTCAATAATATTTTCGTATTGTATGCGAGCATTAGAAAGGCAAAAAAGCCTGGAACTAGTAAAAATTTACGAGAGGATAGGATTCCACTTTCTGGGTAATTGAATCACATGGAAAAAATAAAGTGTCGACAGTTAACGAGGCAACATATGCATATGGGCTCAAGTTGATAATCCTTCTTGATTCATGGCTTTAGGAACAGCTTTTAGGGCCATTTGTGGTAAAACTGCTTCCCTACAACCTATATTATAAATCGGAGGGATGTTTCTGTGCAAGGTGGGCTTTCTCTTTTTAGAAGGACTTAAGCCCTTAAGGGATTTTCCAGCATTATTGACAAAATTTAAGACTTTCTGGGCACGCGCGGATTATATGTTGGTTCCGCTCTTCTACACTAATCGTTTCCTCTTGTGGTTAACAGTTTTCGTTAGAAATGATAATTTATTAAAGAGGTTTATTATTATTTCGAGAGATTCTCGAAACCAAGATGCAGAACAAGATTGAAAAGTGAATTCTCCAAGAAGAATCTAAAGAAAATTTTAATTATAAAAATAATAATTTAAATATTTAAATATGTATAATAATTCTTTATAAAGTAAAATAGAAGAAAATAATAATTAATATGTAATTGAAACGACAAGTCAAGGGTATTTAATGTCTAATTAGTTCTAAGAGAATCTATTTAACAAATAAATTCACGCAACTAATTGATTTTCTCCCCACTTAGAAAAAGCCATACGTGACAAATAAATTCTACACGCTCATTACAAGTGTATTTACAAGTCAGAAAGAATGTATCATCTATAAGTCGAAGATACAGTTACGCGAGGATTAAAGCTCATTCAAACAATAAAATGACGATGAGGGCACCTATTTGACTTCCCGAATGAATGACAACGTAGAAATAATAAAATTACATTCTGACTAATAATCTTAGTATATAAAGAACAAAAAAAAACTTCAATAGATTTCAAAGATTTCAAGTGATTTGAAGCTTTTTATTACTTCAATTACTTCATAAACGGTACAAATATTTATGAATAGATAATGGAATGAATATTTAAAGAGACTACACGAAACGATTTTAAGAAATGCAATCAAAATGAAAAAAAGTGAAAAAAGAAATAATAATGACCTACTTCAAGAACAGGATTAAACTTCCGATGTTTAAAAGACGAGTTTGAAGTGGATCGCAATTCTCAGTGTTTGGTTTTGGCTTAGAAAAATATATAAGGCGATCTCTCGAGATGGGAGATCCGGACTAAAGCTAATTATAATAATCCCAGGCGGAGTTATGAATTGCGATTGGGATGTGTAACTCTTTCATGAATCCAAATATTGGAAAGTAATTTTTAAAATTAGATAACATTTTTTGAATTAGTTCAAATTCTGATTTAATGCATATATATATATTCAGAATTGGAATATAAAATTTCTTATTTAAGACTTAAATCTATAGCTAAAATTCATCCAACTTTGGATATTGTCAATATTCAAAGAATGTTCAGAGATTATAAAAAATGAAATATTAATTATTAAAAAGTCAACTTTTGAAAAAGAATAATTTAAAAAAATATGTTTCGTCTTTTCTTATTCTTTAACACTTCCAAGGGGATCTTCACACGCAGGATATGATGGATCATCCAGTGATCCTTCAACGAGGTCCTGCCGGAAAGTAAAGCAGTATTGTGAACACGATTTGCATGTCGTCTGTGATCTGAATGCTTCTTGATTGCTTTAGAATTGACATATAAATCTCTTCGCTTTAGGAAAAATCTCCCACGAGTACAAGTTTTGGATTCAAGACTGACCCTCTTTTATAATTGTAATATTTTAGGGGCAACGCTTTGAACAGTCTCATCCTGCATTAAAATTCACAAGCGTCCATCAAGATCGATGGAACTCGAAACCAAAGGCAGAAATGTACATTTTTAAAAATTGTTCAACAATTTCCATTTGTCAAAATGAAGTGTCTATTCGATGGGACTGAAGTTTCAAACGTCTCTTCGGACGATTTTTTTTTTCAATTTTTTAATTTATAATGTCCCAAAAATAGAACCAAAAAGAGTTTCTTCTGTTATTTATTAATGGCATTTTAAAGTTTAAAATATGAGCGTGACATTTTTGATCCGGCTCTATACAGCAAATACTAGCTCTATACTAGCAAAAGATATTTTTTGTAAATTTTCGTTTTAGTCTAAAATGGCATCAGTAAATAAAAAAACTGTTTGTGTACCTTGGTTTCTATTTTTTGGACATTATAAACAAAAAAATAGAAAAAAAAAAATTCGTCAGAATAGGCGTTTGAAACTTCAATCCAAAGTCTATTCGTCAAGCTTTTCCGACAAATGGCATTAGCGGGACGGAAAAATTCTCCTTTCCCTTTCGAATCCTGCCAATCAAATTTGCAAGATTTCGCTATTGATCCCAAAATCTACGATTAGCTGTACGTAATGAGAGGAGAGTTACGAAAGGGTTGTAGGTGTACTCAAATGAATGTAGATAATCAAAAATCTTTATGCCTCTCCCCCCAACTAAATATTTCTCTGTGTACGTTGTAAATTCTCTGCTGTCACAGCAATTTCTTTCTAGTTTTCCCTCAATCTGGACAGTATACGGACCAGATACCGCCTCCTTTCCACACTTCCTTTGATTCTGTGCATACGAGAATCCCTTTGAAACGATACTCTCACGCCAAGAGCCTTATAAACGAATTTTCGTCGGCTAAAGATTTACATTCTGTATCCAGTAGCTGAGCGTCGGCGTAACTCAAAGCAAAGCACCGATGTAGTGTTTAGCTAACATTTCTGAAACTGAGTGTAAACTAACTCGCTGTCCACTTCATGTTTACGTAGCGGCAAGAAGCTGGCGAGAAAACGAGACTCTCGAACTATAATAACATGCATCTGGCTTTTTTCTATTCATGAAAACACGAAGAGAGTCCGCGACCAATGGGATGATCCTTTTGTTGGGAAATCACCAATCGTTGTTGAGAAGCGACGAGATTTAAGGATCAGAAGAATTCCCTTGGGGTGGGACGAGATGTGTTTCAATCGACAAAAAACGTGACACACTCCTGATGCCTAAATTTATCAAGTTTTTCCCTGTTTTTGTACGTGTTCGCGGGTTCCTGCTATTAATAAAAGTGTCAAAGTAAACCATTTGGAGTTAACCACTGGATTTAACGAGCATTGAAGAGGATGTAAAAGTTGGCCAAGTGGGGAAAAAAATCAAGTTGTGAGTCGGCTTTGAAATTTACCTCGTTTTTGTTTGTTAGGAAAGGTAAATAAAAATGATTTACTTCAATTTTCCACGAGGATTTCTACGTGAACTGTTCCCGATTCCTACACGAAGTTCACGTGAATATCCACATAAATATTTTCAGTAGGGATAGCACCCCTTGTGGGGATTTTCAGTAGGGCTTTTTCCCCCATAAAAATTGCCCGTGGAATATTCACCAGAGCATAATCTGCCTGACCAATGAGACTTATTGATTTGGCCATGAGTTTCTTTTCTGCAATTGATTTTCGAGGTAAAAAGGACACGCGCCCTTCATTTTTCCAATTGGTTCGTGTCGGTCGTCTAGTCGAAACTTGGATGGACATTAGGGGCCCATTCTGGACAAATAACCGGGCCCAGAGTCATTGTATGTGAGGGCTCGCGCGACCAGACATTCGGTGCTTGTTTCCGTCTTGTTCGCTCGCTTCGCCCACGCACCAGGACCCGCAGCAGGACGCATGGAGTCTCATAAGGAACTTGGTTATTCAGGACACAAGAAAACTCCTGAAGAGAGATGTTCATGTACCCCGAAATTGCGCGTTAACGTGTCGGCCGAGCGTGACCGCTCCCCTCATGTCTTTACAACGTGTAACGTGAATTGGTCCTTCAGTTCAGGTCTTCAGGAGAGGTAGCCCACGCACAGCGGGGTCGACAGGATCACACTGAAAAGGACAAGATGAGGCCACGAATTTTTCGTCGCACCTCATTCCACTCACAAGCGATCTTTAAATGTAAAGACTTCATCTTCAAGGCGCGTTTCAAATTGAAGTTCTACTTCCTTCTTTGGGCGTGTGTCCTTTCTTTGTCTTTTACGGAATTTTTAAAGGTTGTTCTCATTTTTTCGAGATTCTGGAAATTGCGGATTGGCTTTCCCGTTTCGAATTTTTGGCACCTGATCTTTACAATGGTATTCTTCTAGTCAATTTAGTATCTTCTGTTAGTTGCTACTAGTATCATATTATCCGCGTGCGGGAAAAATTGCATTGACAAAACAAGATTGGTAAGATTCTAATTCAAAGTACTATTTTTTTTTATTTTAAGGCATAGAGTTTATATGCAACAGTTAAATTTTCTGGCTATTGCAGAAAATCTTTCTCTCATGTTTCTCTCTGTTTCTAAGCATAAAAATAATCCTAACCACTTGTGGGGTCTGCAATATGGTCGAAATCGAAACTATTGAGAAGAAATTCCCTTGTCTCACAAATTGCAGAAGCTATAAAAAGCACTTCAAAAGTGGATCAAATAGCCCCATGGCACAATAATAAATAGATAATAAAATCTATTAACTAAGAAAATAATTGAAAGATCATCTTATTCATTATATGTTTTATGATTGATGACTTCTTTCCAGATATTGATAGTGTTGAGTTTTGGTCAATTAAAAGCACACAAGAGAGAGAGCTATACTCTGGCAGATCGTCTCTCGCGTTGAAATTAATCAACGCCTCAGGATCAAAGACCCGAAAGCTGCTGGAGAAGTTTGTTTATCGTTTGGCTGATGGTGGTCGTTTTCAGCCCACCAGCGAAGAAAGTTTTGGCCCTTGCTGGAAACTTTTTGCAGTCTAATCAGCCCCACCAACTGACGCACTACAGTTCTCTCCTCGGTTCTCTCTTACATTTTAAATTTCAGAAGAGTAGTCTTCTTTCGCAAATGTCGTTCCTAATAGTGGAGAAAATGAATTTCCTTTTGATTTTAACGGGCCTTTGGTCAGTCTTTCTGTAATAATTGGAACTTGTCTTTAAATTTAAAATTTAGAGAGAATATTATTAACGTAACAATAACATTCGTTTCTAGAAATCTTCTATTTATATTGAAACTCATCCTTCTGTGTTTAGATTTGAGAGGAAAATACCAAATGTCATTATAAGCTTATTTCTTGAAAGTCGAAAATTTTAAAGCTAAATGATGATCTAAAGGAAAAAAATATGCAATTTCTGTCATTCTTTTTTGGCTTTATATGTTGGAGGAATCGAGGATAAAGATCAATTCAGATATTCAGAGATTTAGAGCTTTGGTAGTTTATGGTCCAATGATTTTGACAGAAGCCATTTCCGCAAGTCACGTGACTAAGAATGGTAGTGTGACGAACAAATTGTCAATAGAATGTTTCGATGCTTTTCAGGCATTGAGGACATCACTCCCACAACAATGCTAGGCCAAATGATTTCCTGTTATTGGTTCAGCGAATTATAGCGAACACAACATTTTCATCGACTGAAAATGGACTTCCTTCGGTTTTCTATGCTTGACATTACTAGAAAGAAGATTTATACAGAAATTCACAGGATCCAGTATTTTATATTTGACCCCGAGTCTTTTAATCATTTTTCATATGCAGAAAGAAACCAATCATTCTTGTAAAAAAATTCTCATCACTTTCCCTGCCTCTTGAGTTCCTCTTTCCTTGATAAAAAGTTATGTGAAAAAATCACGTAATTTCGCGGTTCTTGAGTGAGAATTTGTGTCCCCGGAAGCGAGACAACTGGAAGTCTCGAAATCACATAATCCCCAATTCGTAGAGGTGGATTTGGCACCTGGTGTCGCGCACCTGGAAATTAGAGCTCTCAGCGGGTCACGAGAGCGGCACAGTTTCATCGTGTCTTCGTAGTTTTGTACACTTTACATTTACATTAGAGAAGAAAACGAAGGGCGAGTCACCGAGTGATGGATCTACTTTCAATGAAGAAAGAGGAAACGGATGAAGGTGCAGAAGGCAAGAGAGAAACAGGAACGTATCCGACAGAAAGAGGCGTGAATGGAGAGATGATTGGATAAAGAAGTAGAGAAGCTGTCCGGTCCATTCTTAAAGCCAGAGGAGTCAATGAGCCGGTACAATGTGACAACTGCTTTGCGAATATCTTCTTTTCCTATGTATGAAAAACCTCGTGCTGTGGTTATAAACCGGTCCTTTCATTCAAAACACGAAAACGAATATCTCAATCATTCTGCGAGCGTCTATCAAGAATTTTGTCTGCGTATATGTGAATTTTAATATAAAAGTATATGAAACTTACTAAAACCACACTCTTTTTTTTTACTCAAATTAAAAGCAATAAAAACATGAGATTAGGTCTCAATGTGTGCCAACAAACTTGCCATCAAAGTACAAGGAACGCTTGTATTCTTCACGTGACGTAAAGCAGAACCATTCCTTGTCATGTAATCTTTTGGGTTCGAGCTTACGAAGCATGTGCTTGACTCAAATTACAGAATATCTTTTCTGGTTAAAAAAAAAAACGTGAACAGTAGCCTCTATTAGAAATTTAGATAAAAGAACCATATCATCAAATCGGCAAAAATGAAAGATTTCAAGTAAATTATTGAAGTGATCAGAGTATAGTTTAAAAAATATAATTTGGTTTGCTTGATGTGATATTTAATTAAATTTAATTTATATTCACGATTAAAATTCAAATAATGCAAATGCGTTAGTTATCGTCAGGGACAAAAAATGACTATTTCAGTAATCGAATCGTTAATTCGATGACAGGATATTTAAACTTGCTAAAAATCATATTTTTTCATACGATGGCAACAGGAATGTTTGTTTTATGGAAAATATTACGACATCTGATGATAACTAAAGCAGTGACGATTACTGGCGCATTTACCTTATTTGAATATTATTTATTTAAAAGTTTTAATATCGGATGCTATGAAAATTATAAGGGAACCGGGAATAAAAATGAAAAAAATGAATATACTATTTTGTGGGGAGTAATGATCAGTAATCAACATATGTACAATAATTCAACATTTTTTCGAAGACTATTATTTTTATGGTTGATAACTCACTTGGTGACCCTAATTGGGTTTTATAATCTCCATCAAGTCTACTTGCATGGAGACATAAAAAAAATTTCCGTATGCGATGTGAATCCTGCGACAGTTTCGGCTGGATAAAGTTTCACCTTTCGTTCCTTGGAGGCGTCGATAATTGGAGTTCGGTTACACCGATAAAAGGATAGAGTGACATGTTCAAGGGATGCGTATGTATATTGGCACATTCCCTACGCGTATCAATATTTATAGCACACCATTAATTCCAAGAGTAGATCTCATTCCACGGACATTTGAGTTTGTATCTTTATCTTACGATCCAAGTAAAAAGGAGACTTTTTTAGTCCACAATTGGCACTAGAAACCAAATGCGGATTCATAAAATTTATTTCGTAAGCGACATTCTGATTTCGTAAATACAGCAAACATATTACATTTACATTTTCATATCGAAAAGTTGAATTAGATTTTGAGTCGGACATAATCATGATTATAGACTTCTCAGATTTGTTCTACGTTATTTGTTTTAGCGAAAGTAATTAAGTACGGAAATTTCATCTTGAATGGCTCAAGGTGATTAAGTATTCTGTGTAGCCAGCAGATTAGAGTAAACATCATAACACATGATCAACTCATGGCGTTGATCTCTTCTTTCTTCCGATCGCACATATTGGCGGATTGAATTACACGAGTGATTTCAAAGTAGTAGCATTATAAGGGAGGCTGTCTATAATTATACCATAGGCATAAGCTTATAGAGTATTAGTCCTTATACTTATTTTGAAAAAAGCGAATGGGATTATCAAGTAAAGACGTATAAGCTGAAAGTACAACTTTTTTCAACATACTTTTTGAAGTCTTGATAGATATTAAGAATTTAAGAAATTAAATCATTGGAAAGTGGTAATTATTCAATCTCTAATTCTCTATGTGATTGTGAAGCAGCGTAATATAAAAATATGTTTGCTTGTGAGATGTTAATGAAAGTGAATTCGTGAACAATGTGAGTCAATTTGAATTTGGGTTACAAATGCAGCAATTGCAAAATAAGTGTTATTAACTTTTATCGTGGTGCAATCAAAACTCGTTCAGTACTGTGGGCCACACTAGACACTTAGCCCTGATAAAGTCCATTGCTAGACAAAGCCCTCAAAGTAACTCTCGTTGAGACCATAAAAGCCGTTGATTCTTACGCAGCTTACCCTCTGGACCAAAGAAAGGCAATATTTATTTGCACGCACAAAAGATGGATCATAGAATGTCGTCCGACTAACTGATTCAATTCATTCAATGTCCGGCAACTTCCCAGTTCCAATGAATGGTCTTTCGTCTCTTTTTCAAACATGCATTATTCCGTTCATTTAAAATATACCACTATATCTCTTAACCGATTTCCTTGTGACTTTTCCTAAATATTTTTTCTACAGTTCTGGATATTTTGGAAAAAATGATTTTGTTACTGAAAATCTTCTAAATCTATCTTCAAATTTGAATACGTAATTCAAATTGTCTAAAAAAAACACCTCAAACTGACTGCACAGTTTTTGAGAGATGAATGTCAAATTTCCCTGGACTTGGAGAAGTCAGGAATGTTTTTTAAAAATTTTATTTAGGGTCTCATTGGGGATATAAATTTTTTTCATCTCTAAAAGAGGCGATGCTTGTAAACTATTTTCGAAAAAGATACATTGTGTGGCCTCTTTGGGGTTATATGACGTGGTCCGTGGTTAAACGGAAACCACAGAGCCCAGTATAAATATGAGGGTCGATTGAAATAGGAATAGCAATTTTTACAACATTACCTGAAAATCCTAGACTCACAAACACATAGATGCCAGATTTTTACGAAATGTTATGTAACCAATATTGAAGAACCCAAGATGAGTCGCTTCTCGAGGCACACAGGTGCAAATTTTATTTTCACCCATTGTAACGGCTCACCTTCTTTTTATTAGTTTTTTAACAAGCTGATCCTACGTTAATTCACTCGGCTTTAGAGGATATATATATAAATAAAACGAGGGTATTCAGACTCCAGAATAAACCAGACTCGTCAAACTTTTTGTATAGCGTATTCTAAAGCATTGTATAATAATATACATATAATTATGTACCAGAAATTTTGAACATTCAAATGTAAAAAACATTTTTTCCCAATTCTATTTTATTGAGAAATATTGTTTCCACTAAAAATAGAAATAGACATTACAAGTTTCTTTCATATAGAGTTATTTTCAGTGCAAATGAATCAATATTTTAAAACTGTAAGTGTCAAACTGGCATAAGTATTACTAAAATAATGAAGTAATATTTAATGAAATCCGTCAATTGGAAAATAAAGTGATAAAATGAACTATAATTATGAATTTGTAAAATGAAAAATATTGCTTCCGTCTTGTTTTTTACTTTTTCTCTCATTTCTTTGGAGCTTGAAAATAGAAATCACTGATATTGATATTTCCTTATGGAATGAGGATTCCTGACTTTACTGCATAACAGGATTATCTATAATTCCATAAGTCGTGAAAGGGGTTTCTTTACTTTTGAAATGAAAAAAGGGATCTTATTTGCACGGGTCTCATAACCAGTCCCCAGTCTCGTGTTGAAAACGCATAAAAGTTTTCTAATTCCCACAAAGTCTGACAACGCCCCATGTTTAGTAGACCTTTCGCACAACAGACCACCCCGCGTTATTCAAGTCGATCTCCATTATTTTTATTTTCACTGTTCGCACTCGCGCGCGCACGTCGACAAACCAAATCCAAATTCCAGATTAGAAGACTTTCAGCTTGAGAGGATTATCCCATTGAACAAAATTTTGCCGAATATTGTTGTCGTAAAGGGTTACAAAAGCCACAGAAATAGAGATTCGGCTCGCGAGTCAGTGACGTCCCATAAAATTTAGCCCCCTCAATAATAACAAATTCAAAAATTACTTTCTATCATCTCTTTATAATTCCTCGAGAGGATAAAATAATTCAAAACGTTTTTAATTCACGAGAATGAACTAGCCTCCATTTTTAAAGGTATTAAAAGTTAAGTAAAGTTGGTTTCATTTTTTCTATGTATTGTAATATAATTTTGCAATAATATTAAATTTAAGAAAGAATTTTTTTTAGTATCCAGTTCGAACTATTTGGATAGAAAAATAGGTTCTTGTTGGTCTAGAGCTTTGAAAATATTTAGAATATCAACAAAAATGATTGAATAAAAGTTTTTCTAAACTACATTTTTGAAAGTAGGAAAAAAAATGTCAAAAGAAAATGGATTTGTCCCTCTGATTTGTTACGGTACTGCGATTGGTCAGGTTGAATGCGGTGCCACAAGTGACCGTCCGATTTCGTCAGATTAGCCGCTTATGTCGACAGGTCACCCTGCTTAACTTTTTAAGTTCAACAAATCGCATTAGGTCTAGAAGTCTAGATTCTCTTCGGAAGCAGCTTCTAAGAATTTTCAGAGGAACGGCGTGGCCTGTAACTTAACTTTTTATAAAATTTAAAAAATACATACTGCGTACTTTTTATACTTTAACTAAATTCTAGACTAAATTTGATTTATCTATAGAAGAAAGTGTGCCAAACATTAAATGTGAGAAAAGTGAAAGAAGAAATGCTATTGTTCTCAACCCTTTTGAGTTTTTCCTCTACGTTCATATTTTCTTTGTGTAAAGTCGATGACTTTTCAAAGTTAAGCAGAAAGCTGTACCAATTCGAAGCTAAGCTCGCGAGGCCAAAGGATTTCTGTCATCTTATGGCACTTTTGATTCTTTGCATCGTGTCCAGTTAGTACGGAGATTATCCGCTTGACTTTGACGCGGTCTGTGAGTTTCGCGAAAAAAAATTCGCCCCAATGCAGAAGAAAAATGCCGAGTTGAAAATCAGCGGATTTTCATCAACTTTTGACGTCTCTTGACTTCAGTGGATGATCTCTGTAACACTTTTTGAGTGAAATTGACAAATTGACAGTTCTTTGGATGTCTTAAAATTTTTAATTTATGTTATCTATTTTTATATTATTTTATATTATTGAGCAATTCAGATTTCCAAGTTCTCTTGTGAATGTGAATTGCAGATTCAGAAAAAAATGGTTTTTGCATTAACTTCCTCTGACAAATCATCCCTGAGCATTTTCTCACGTATTCAACCCTTCGGATGTTGAATAGCCACTTTTCCAAATAAGACATTTCATCGTTATTCCAACTACAAAAACCTTTTGATCGACTCCTCTCAAACCCCTGGCGTTAAAGACGATTATCGTCTCTCATTTCGTCTCGATTCGCACAATATATTTTCTTCGACTTTCCTCGACTCTTGAAAAAGTCAACCACCCTCTGTGAGATCCCATAAGGTGTGAAAGCTACCCCTTTCCTAAAATCGATAGTTTCTTCGATCCTTTTATACTTTCTAGCAGCAGAACTAGATATATTTTAAAATCTAAAATTTAAGGATAGATTCCGGGTCTACCATTGGGCATTTCGATCCGAAAGAAGGCTGGTTTTGTTGAGCAAATAGGCTCGTTTGTTGGTCCAATCTGGGTACCTGGTCGCTCTGCAAAGTGCGTTTGGGGAAAATAGCAAAAGCGGCGTGACGAGGGGATGAAATAATGGCTTCTGCGTTGGTTCCAGAGTCGAAAGCGAAATGTTGCTCTGGAAAAAAGGGAAACGAGTTCGGATGTGGACATGAGAGATGAAAAAGGACGAGAGGCGGTGAAGAATATCGTCCAAGGTGTCCTGGAGCTACCAAGGGTGTGGCAAATGCGGCGTGCTCCTACGATAATGATGTAATGAGTGCTCTGGACCGGTGATTCGATACGCCTGCTCGGACTACGAATTCTCCTCTATTCAGTAATGGACACAAGCCTACAAAGAATTTGAAAAAATGTCCAATTCTTCGTGGAATCGTATTTCGGCAACCAAGACCCCATGAAATTTTCTTTTTGATTAATTACAATGTAACAAGTTAGAACAATAACATTAAAGAAATTAAATATGAAAGTGTAGATTAAATTAAACTGAGAGAGAAAAGCAGAATTTTCTCGTTTGAATTCGAAGCTGTTTGTTAGCTCTCAGTAGGCCATTTTAAGGATGCTACAACCAAACTGGGTGACGACACTTCCACGCTGGGGGGGCTGGTAACGCATATAAAGACGTCGTTTTTCTAGTATATCGGCAAAAGTATCGGCATCTTTTTCCCTTTGCGGCGAGTAGCACGAATGAATTCTCAGGGCTAAAAATCTTGTCCTTCAGCAATAAAGACAGCAGCATCGATAATCTTTTTCCCGCATTGTCTCATTTTACCGCTTGTCGCCACCCTCATCTCTGTCATCATGGCTTGCTTTTCCGGAAAAATATCAAAATATGCGTGAGAAAAGTATTAATTCTGAGAAAGAGTCTTCAACATTAAATTAGCTTACTGAAATTGACTTAACTAACATCTCTTAAAAACATGAGAGCTTATAAAAACTTAGCTTAACTTTTAACATAAAATGATTCGTTCTATAATCACTTTCACTTAAAATTTATTGCCATTTGAAATGAGCCAATTTTTTATTGCTCACTTTTTGATTTTGGACGACACACTACTACAAAATATTTTAGGCCCTGGAATGAATCCTTGCTGAAAAATTCATTTGAGTTTAAATTAATTTAAAATGTTTTTGATGCAAACCTCAACAGTTTCAAGATTTAGTGGTCTTTTAACTAATCTGATCTTTCAGTAACTTTTTTCCAAAGAGCTGCCGACAAAGCAGCTTTTAACATTGTTAGGTGCTACTGCTTTTGAGATTGAATCTCTAAGAATATGTCAAAGTTGCGAGATCGCATCTGAGATTTATATTGCACCTTCTCTTAAAACTCTCCGTGTGGTTAAACTTGAAAAAACTCAAGAGTTCTTCTGTTTCTAAGAATACAAGATCAGGAGGGTCTCCGAAATACTGTGAAACTTATATATTTATTATCATAATAACTATAAACAAGTAGCTTAATTAATTAATCTAATAATGATTAATAATTCTTATTTAACGCTCAAAATTCAAATTAAATTTTAAAATATTTTTTTTGTTATTGATTGCCGACAGAATTATTTCCTACGACTCTTCTTGCCGTTTATTTACTTTAGCTGATTATATACACTGGGCCGAGACTTCTATTGTATTGTCACCTTTAATTATTATGCTCGTTATGGTGTAAAGTCAACTTGAAACGTCTACTCAGCAGAATTAATGTTTATTTCGACTATGGGAATTCTATCGATGACCCGACTTACGAATTTTACAAGACCAAAGATTTGACACATGTATATTTTTTCTATCTGTTCTTTACTTTGATTAATTATTGTGATAAATTTTGTGAAAAAACATAATTTTTTAATAAAAATTTTCAAAAAAAAATATAATAAGTTAAATTAATTAATATAAGTTAAATTTTGTGTTCTAAAAAAACTTTTCTATTGAAAATTTGGTCTTTGTTTTAATTTGATATAAAATAAGATATTCAGTATATATTAAATTTTGTTAAAGAAGTATTTGCGCAAAAAAAGGAATTAGGTACAATAAATATTGTTGAGAAAACAATATGATTTTGTACAATATTAGAGACATCTATTTTATTTATCATACTGAGTATTACGTACTTTAATAATACAATCATATATATTTTTAACATTATTCGCTTTTTATCAAATATTCGATTTCTTTGGAGTAAATAATTATCTAGCATTTTTTTAGATTAAGGAGCCCCTGGTGAAATATTAATACTTTAGTAAAATTCAACTTTATATAAATTTTAGCATTTGCAAAAAATCAATATTTTACACATTTACTGATAGAGTTCTTGTATATGTTTTTTTTAAAGAAAAATCTTAACAAAACCCGAATAGATTTTGAAAACTATCGATTTATGTGAAAATTTCAACTTTAAAAGAAAAAATTTGAACAAAATTTGAATATCCTATTACATCAATTATAATTACTTATCTAAAAAGAAGAAACGAAAAGTATTGATAGCTTTCCATAACTAACAATTATTCGATCAATCTGAAATTTTACTAAAGTTTTGTTTCAATATTTAAAACATTTTGTTTAGTTCGTAAAAAAATGTGTAGAATTCAAGAGAATCTTTTAGAATACAAAGAAATGGGTTCAAAGTGTTATTGCGGAACAAAATTATGCACTAGTCTTAAAACTATTAAATATAACCCAAATGAAATGTAAAATTATAACCTTTGAGGACTATATAAATATAAACTAAATTCTGCAGAAGCAAACTAGGAGAAAATCTGATTAGATAGAAACATCAAATGGAAGAAATCTTCTTGGCCGAGACGTCTTTGTGAATTACATTCACAAAAAGATCCAATTGGCAGCCTGGAAAAAGTTATTTTCAATTTGAATAAAAATTTTTTAAATATTACACTGCAATTTTATTTATTAGATATGTCAACTTTCTTTTAGGCACACGATACAAATTTTAATAAAATCTTAAACTAATGTAAATCAAAATTCAAATATAATCAAATATATAATCGGAGAAAAAGATTAAGAAATAATAAAAAAAATATATATTACCGTTTGAATTAGCATTTAGTAAGGATCTTCATAATCATCGTCTTGAAAATCATCTTCTTCTGGAAATTCATCATATTCTTCTGCAATCTCAGTAGTTGCATCTTGGAAATCATCATTCACTTCTTGAGAATCATCATCATTGTGATCTTGAAGATCAACAACCGCTTCTTCAAAATCATCGTCATCATCTTCTTCTTGAAAATCATCATCTTCTTCTGGTAAGTAAGCAATTTTGTCATCAATCAGTGGTATTGGTACATCTGGAGTGGGCAGCGGGTTTATAATCGTTGAAATCAAGTCTGTAGGTGAACCCAAGATCCCTAACTTGACCATCCTCAAAATACAAAGTTGCTGACGAAAATACGAAAGTCCTCTTTCGAGTTCATCATTGGCCGATGTTAGCTCTTGGAAAAAGACAGTAGGTTCTTTCTGGTCAGGATTATGAATAATGGATTTCGGAGTAATTTTTGGAAGTGTTGATTTCGAAGTCGCCTCAACAGAACTCTTATTCCCATCTCCAAATGAAGATTTCAAATCCTCGATTCTATTAAACGCTTCCATGAAAGCGCCTGACTTCACCAAATCTATAATTATTTTTTCGAAATGCGTGTTTTTAAAATCTGGACTTAGCATCCAATAACTATCAACTCCAGTTTTGTCATTCTCGTCAGGGATTTTGACAAAAGATTTACAAGCATGGAGATTCTTTTCAACACTTTCTTTCACGTTGATTGTTCCTTCCAGTTGACAAAGAGGGAGTTTCTTCGTAACGTATTCACAGATTTTGTCGAACTTGAGCTTTCTTTCTGTTGGGCTTTCATACAAAGCCATTGTGATATAGGAGATGTAAATGTAATCTAGGCTTTTAAATTCCTCTTCGCTCTCATTAGATTGATTCTGGGAATCGTTTGGAGATCCAGAGGAGTTTGAACCTGCATAATTATCATTCACTGAACTATAACTACTTTCACTCTGAGAGTCGGTGTCGTGAAGGTCATTCTGTTTTTTCTTACTCTTTGAATTATCAATAGATAAAGCGGAAATCATAACGGATTCGTCTTGCTTGTTTTCTCTCTCCATGTTGATTATATTAGACTCTTAAAGAAATTTCACAAGACAATTTTTCAGAAATAATTCGCAACAGTGAACACGAGTCTTTAGACACTAAATAATTTTCGCAACACTTTCTCGAGATGTTTGTGTACAAGTAAAGGTTCTGAGAAGTTAAAGCTTTATAGATGTAAACAACAAAACCGAACTATAAGCTCTTGAGTTTCTCGAGTGCGACTGAAGGTACTTTTGGCTCGGGAAAATATTATAAATGATGATAAGGAAGTTTCTAGGGACAAATCTAGATCCTTCAATTCTAGATTGGCTATCATGGGGATTTTTGAATTCTAAATCTATAGGGTTGGCGCTTCCGACTAAATACAATCTTTTATTTCAAATTGGCAAATGTGCTTTTTTCTGGGGCATTTATCAGATATTTATAGGCAAATCCACTTGAACTTTTATCACTAAAGAAAACTATTCTTATTAAAACATCTGAATTTAAAATTCTGGTTATGAAATTTAAATCAGTACCATTACTAACCATTAAAAATTATTTTTTTAAAGCTCACGCGCACTGAGAAAAAAATTAGTAACAGTAAAAAAATAATTTTGTTAAACCTTTTTTGTTGCCACAATCAAATTTTTTCGCTAAAACAATATTATTTTGCTGTCCCAACAAATTTTTTGGTTGGACCAACCAAATAATTTTGTTGAACAGGTTTTTTTTTGCTGTAAAAAATGTTTGTTCTGCCAATAAAATATTCTATAGGATCAATCAAGACTATGGTTTTACTTTCTAATTGGATCAATTAGAATTTAATTTAATTTTTGATTGGATCAACCAAATCAACAAATAAAGGTTGGCTCAACACGATTTTGTTGTGTCTATAGCAACAAAAAAATCTGTCTGGAACAACCAAACATTCTCCTCACTGCGTGTGCTTGCAAATTAAATATCTAATATTAAAATATAAAGTATATTTTCTGCTATGGAGAAGAGTCTTTTTTATTTTTGAAAATATTAAAGTATTTACATATACATTAAAAGTTTTCAAAGTTTCCGACAAAGGTTTTGTCTCTCGAACTACTTATTGTTGTGGAGGTGGTGTAGTTCGAGGTGGCTGAAGTAGATAAGAAGGTCCCTGTTGTGAAGATGGTGGACCTTGAGGTGGCTGAAGTAGATAAGAGGGTCCCTGTTGTGGAGGTGGTGGACCTTGAGGTGGATTCCCTGATGGAGTCTCAGTACCAAGTTTACTGCTTTGTCCCTCCTCATCTGAATTTAGTTTTGGATCCCTTGGTGGAGGTGGTGGACCTCGAGGTGGCTGAAGTAGATAAGAAGGTCCCTGTTGTGAAGGTGGTGGACCTTGAGGTGGCTGAAGTAGATAAGAGGGACCCTGTTCTGAAGGTGGTGGACCTTGCGGTGGCTGAGGTAGGGGAGAGGATCCTTTTTGTGAAGGTGGTGGACCTTGAGGTGGATTCCCTGGTGGAGTCTCAGTATCACGTTTACTTCTTTGTCCCTCCTCATCTGAACTTAGTTTTGGATCCCTTTGTGGAGGTGATGTAGTTCGAAGTGGCTGAAGTAGATAAGAGGGTCCCTGTTCTGAAGGTGATGGACCTTGAGGTGGCTGAAGTAGATAAGAGGGTCCCTGTTGTGGAGGACCTTGAGGTGGATTCCCTGATGGAGTCTCAGTATCACGTTTACTTCTTTGTCCCTCCTCATCTGAATTTAATTTTGGATCCCTTTTTGGAGGTGGTGTAGTTCGAGGTGGCTGAAGTAGGTAAGAAGGTCCCTGTTGTGAAGGTGGTGGACCTTGAGGTGGCTGAAGTAGATAAGAGGGTCCCTGTTGTGGAGGTGGTGGACCTTGAGGTGGATTCCCTG
>JAUESH010000043.1:8143082-8155931 GCA_032275165.1 Synergus magnus | reverse complement strand
AGTGAAAAATCAGTGAAATTTCACTGATTCCCAGTTAAATTTCACTGATTCTCAGTGACTCTTTTCTCACGATTTTAATCAGTGAAAAATCTACTGAAAATCAGTGAAAAGACATTGAGATTTTCAGTAGTTTAGTGACGATTACTGAAAATTTCAGTGACTTTTCACTGATTCTCAGTGGACTTTCAATGATTAAAATTGTGAGGAAAGAGTCACTGAGAATCAGTGAACTTCCACAGATTCAATTTTAGAGAGTGCCGAGCACAAATCAGCACAAATTTTCCATTTTAAAATTTTGATTTTTGACAATTTGCGAGAAATAAGTATTTTCAGGTCTCCAAAACAGTCGGGTATTTTCGAAAATATAAGGGATGGGAAAAATTTTAATAAGACAATCTTGTAGTACTCGCCGAATACAACTCAGCACAAATTTTTCATTTTTAAAATTCGATTTTTGTCAATTTTCGGAAAATAATAATTTTCAGATTCCAAAAAAGTGAGGTATTTTCGGGTATTTTCGAATTAAGTTGACGGCATAATTTTGTGCTCTCTGTAGGTAATCCATCACAATTTTCGTTTTAAGATATTTCAAAATGGCGGTGCTGACGACTTTTTGGAAATTTGCGATTATTTCGAAAATTGTTGATGTTATGAATTTTTAGTTTGCGGTACAATTTTGTGCTTCTTTAGTGTACTCAGCACAATTTTCTTATTTAAAAAAATCAAAATAACGGTGCTGGCTCAAAAAACGTATTTTGTTCATTGTGCCTCTAATTTTGATTTTTCAAAAAAATCTTTTGCAGCACAATAGAGCTCAAATTGAGCACAATTCAGTACAAAATTATTTTTGGGAAAATCCAAAATGACGGTGCCAATTTCCTGCACAAATCTATCACAATTCAGCACAACTTTCATTTTTTTGAAAAAAAAAATGGCCGTACTGGGCCAAAAATCGTTTTTTGGAAATTCTCGCTCAAATTTTGATTTTTTCGAAAAACTTTTTGCGGCACAATTGAGCACAAATCTAGCACAATTCAGCACAACTTTTGTTTTTTTGAAAAAACAAAATGGCGATGCAAACTTCCTGGACATCGTTTAGCATGTGTAAAATCGCGACTGATTTGCAGTAAGTGATATGAAAGATGTGTCAAAATGACTCGAACTGAGTCACAATCTTTGAACGGGACTTAATTTTATAATTTCAAGTCGAAATGCATAATTGACCCGATGATCTTTATGAGTATGGTAGTGTAATGTGTAATGGTTGGTGATGCGGGCCATTCGCTACGCTTTCCGGTCCTCCGGTACATTAGCGTGTCGGATAAAGAATTGCTTTTTTGTCCTTGGGCAGCTTCGGAATGCCGCGATGAAGATCCTCGCGAGTGAGCGAGAGCAAAACATTATAATCTAGTCGGGGGTTTATTTTATGGCGTGTAATCCCCCATGTCGAGGTGCGAACAACTTGTAACTCTTTTGTTGGCACCACGGGGTGTCCAAGCTCCCAAAGCAACCGCTAATTCCTCCCGTGAATGTGTCCAGCATTTTTTCAAACCGCCCGGCTCTTTACTTCTCACCCGTGTTTTCAGATGTGGGCAGAAGACATTTTTCATTGATTTCTCGCTCTTTCACCGGAAATGTAGACAGAAATTCGATTAGGGGTGCGACTCGAATTTTGTAAGCGAAGAGGATCAAAAGATTGATTCAAAAGATACACTGAAAAAAATGGTTTAGCTGTCCCAGCTAGATGTATCGCTGGATTTAGTAATTCCAAGAAAATATAGCTGTGTTACCTAATTGTCTAGCTGTGTTGCCTAAATATCTAGCTGTTTTTGCTAAATTTTTCATCTAGAAATTATCTAGCTAATTTATCTAGATACGTATCGCTGGATTTCGTAATTCCAAGAAAATATAGCTGTGTTACCTAAATTTCTAGCTGTGTTGCCTAAATATCTAGCTGTTTTATCTAAATTTGCCACACAGAAATTATCTAGGTAAATTAGGTAGATAATTTTTAGATGGAAAGATAGATATTTTAGGCAACACGAACACATCTAAAAATTTAGGTAACACAGCTATATTGTCTTGGAATTATGAAATCCAGTGATACGTTTAGTCGGGACAGCTAAACCATTTTTTTCAATGATGTGTTGTATGTTCAGTTTAAGGAACAGTTAAAAAGAAGGTTATTAAAATAAAAAAAAACTGTAGTAAAAGCGCGCTAAAGTGGATAATTCCGTAAAATTCGTAGTTGAAAGAAGTTAGTGACAGGATTAGAACCACGAAATTGCAGAACGCGGGGAATTTTAAGAGTTCACGACTCTTTTCGTTGTTCTTAATTGATTAATCGTTGCGCTTGTTAGCGTTGTTACGTGATTATTGCGGTAACAATGACTAAACTGTCGAAAGCCTAGAAACGGAGAACAAGGTCTTCTTTTTTAGGGAGGCAGAAGAGCGTCTTCCTGTCGCGTGGCCCCTCGCCTTATCTTATTTTATCGTCTCCCTCAACTGGAGTTAACCTCTACATTGGGATTAAAAAGCGGATATATTAATTTGCTGGTGTAGCGCGCGCGTCGTGCACTTTACAGACGCCAGGATGGACCAAAGAAGTCGAGGCAAAGGAAGGGAATGAAATCATAACTTAGAAGATACCTAAATGAATTTTTATTTCTTGACAAAATTTTTCTCTAAAATCTTTCTAATAAAAATCGTCGGGATATATCACTCTCTAAATCTGAATCAGCGGAATTTCGCTGGTTCGCAGCCTAAAGTATACCACTGATTCAATCAGTGTATATACGCTGATGAATCAGCGAAATTTCGCTGATAGAGAGCGTGAAATTCTCTGTTTCATCAGCGTATATACGCTGATTGAATCAGTGGTATACTTTAGGCTGCGAACCATCGAAAATTCCGCTGATTCAGATTTAGAGATTTTTAATCATCCAAGGTATTATGTTTCCATTTTATAAATTTGCAAGATAAAGTCTCGGGTATTTAAAAATAATTTTGTGACTCAAAACTCCTCTTCTATTTTGCTTTACTCTTCTTATATTGTTAGAAAAAATCTAAGCTAATCTATTCTCGGAATGATTAAATACGAAAGAATCTTCTTAATATTTTAATATTTAAAACCAGTCAAGTGCTGCAAATTGCGCAATTTTTTTCTTTTAACAAAATCCAAACAAACCAAAGGACGACACAGACTGATGATGAACATTGTTTGTAAAGCTGAGAGGATCGAGAAGAAACGAAACGTTTACATTCGCGTCGCTCTTTGGTCCACGAAAGCGACAAAGTGATTAGTTACAGACGCCATTCAAGTGTGTCTTTATTCGTTCGACATTCGTATGCAAATCCAGCTTTACCTGGGCTTTGACAAGGAACACCTCGCAATGCTGAAAGCTAAAATGCTCGTGTCGCGGTTTTTACTCTTGTTTCAGCGATTTCACAACGCTCGACAATTTTGAGCCTTTCGTGAGAGCTTGTTATGATTTGTGATTGAAACACTTGAAAACAGTTGTCAGTCCCAATGGTGTCCCCTCTGTCTGGGTCCTTTTGAAATCGCTCTTGATTAACGCGTTCGGCCTTCTTATCTCTAAATCGCTTTCAATGGGCGCGTTGGTTAATTTACATTTCTCTACAAGTTGCGCAAACTTTGTATTTGTAAATTTGTACTCAAGCTCATTAGTATGGTAATACTTTATACTTCGTGTGTTAAATTAAAATGCAAGGATTAGTTTCAGTTGAGCTACATTCTAAGAGGAAAGCAAAAATAAATTTAGATTATCTTATACGCGAAATCTTACGTAAGTAGATTGCACATACATATAATGTAAATATATCTCATAATTGATTATAATTCCTTCGGATTTTGAATATAAGTAAATTTAAATTAATCTCAATGTGTTGCCCTCTTTGGGAAATTAATTGAGACAAATACGAGGGAGTATCTGTGGGGCTGAAAAGTATGAATGAATTGAAGATGGTTCCCATTATATGAATGGCTCTTCGAGGTCATGGCTAGTCTGACTTTCCATTACGGATTACGAGGTCAGGTCAAGTAAGGCCAGGAAAGTCATCCCTTGTGTCTTTAATCACCATCTTAGATCTTAATATCGATTATTCAATTATTTCAATTATTTCACTTAAACCTTCATGACAAGCATACGTTTATAAAATTAAAATTGATTTACACAAGATACTCTCCTTTTTCTAAAATGATACCTTTTTGGACTTCTATATATTATATATTACATAATTATCTACCAAATTGTATTGGTTGTTGATATATTATCATATCTATTTGAGAAAGTTGTCGAGAAACGATTAGGGCGGCTGAAGATTCGAATTGGACGAACGATTTGCTTCGAGTAAAAGGACCTTTGATCCTGGGGACCACTTGTTGCACAGTCGAGACTTCCTGCTGGCTGAGCCCCGCAGGACACGACTTGCTCGAGCGACTTCGAATGCCATGGCAAACCGACTCCCGAAGGAACTTTGGAATGCCTAATCGCTGCTTTATTCCAGACCTAATCGAACCGCGAACATGCGCAGATGATCATACCAGAATTTCATTCCATTTCTAGTTGAGAGAAAGGGAAAAATAAAAATTCAAGTGTGGTGTGAACCTCGCCTTTTTCTGCTTCCCAATATAGAAATTAAAAATGTATATTCTTAATTTCTAAATGGTATGAATGCAATGGTGTAGCAACATTGTCTTAAATTGTAGGATATTAGAAATTAGGCGATTCAAATTAAATTAGGCCAATTACAATAAAAAGATCTAGTTCTAAGATGCTAAAATAATAGAACTGAATAAAAATCTCGCTTTATTAAATTAACAATTAATGGAACTTCAGGCGAGAATGATAATTGGCGTGAGGAAAGCCGATATCGTGAGATCAAAGAGTAATGTCTAACCAGACTTAATAAGTCGATGTAATTTAATTAAGGTATTAATATTGACTACAGGGTCTGACAGGATTGGTTAAGATGTCACACGGTTTCTTTTCTAGATGCGACAGAAGAAGTTGAAACGTTTAAACGAATATCATAGACATGAGTCTGGAATTACTCTTGACTGAGCATCACCAATAATAATTGTCGGGCTCTCTCCAATTATCTACTCCCCTTCCCTACTTTATATCATCGTCATTCCTAGCTGTAAATTTAATTACTTTTATAATTGAACAACCTCTCGTTTACAAAACCACGAATCATACAATTGTAAAAGTACTTCATGTTTGATATTTTCGATTTACAGTTTGCCAAAAAATATTTCAAATTTCTCATGAAAAATTCATGAGAAGAATCATTAAAGTATCTTGATCGAGTGAATTTTCGAGATTGTGGTAACTGTGAGAAAATCTGGGCAGAGTATTTTGCGACAATGAGTCGATCATGAACGGATGATTGGGTATCAATGACCCCGCAGGGACTTGAAGAAGGTATGTCGTATCGATATCTCAATTCCCGTTTTTAAATTCTTAATTCCCCCAGTTCCCTTACTATATTTTTATACTCGTCTCAAGCACACCCTCGATATCTAATAGCTATAAATAATACGTTCTCAACCGTCCTTGCAACATTACACTATATATTCTTTGTTCAAATGCACCTCGGGGCTTATTCTAAGGCATAGGCGCCAAAGGAAATATTCAATTTCAAATCCTGCAAAAAGTTTTGTTATTAATTATTTGTATTACTTGGATTACAATTTATTCCCAGGGATTTAACGGGATTTTAAATGAAATTTCAATAGAATTTATGGCATTATTTTATATAGTGAATAGTATTTTAATTTTAATAGAATATTACCACTTTATTTTGCACGCGTCTCAACCTTTAAAAGAATTCTATAGAACAGTTGTAGAAAAATAATTACCCTCTGCATTCGTTTATTCCTTGAAGTTAAATGTTTCCTGTAACATTTATGCTCTGTTAAGCACCGAAATAAGTTTGTTAGACCCTTACCCACAATTGTTTTGTCTTGCCTTTTTTGTTTTAATTATATTTCATAATTAAGAAGAAGTAGTTAACAAACAGAAATAATGAGAGGGGTAGAGCATAATGTTTGTATTGAAGTACGCAGGGGGTGTCGCGTGTATGTTGGCGACATATGCACGTACGAGCCTGAGGCAACCCTTCTGTCCTGTTTGCTCGGTATTTCTGTTGTACCGGCTTTCCCGCTCTATTTCTCCTTTTACTCGTATATACGCCCCTTGGGGCTTGCGTCTGGTCTATATCAGCATATCTGTGCTTATCGGCTTCCTCATGTAACTTGTACCCGCCTTCCCTCGCTGCATTACTAATTGTCGCTAGTTCCATGCACTAGCTAACAACCATCCGCTAATTGAAACAGATTACACTAACCCTTTCATTGTTTGTCGATTTTTCACTAAAACTGGGCAATCTACCTTCGTACAAACACGGATAAAAATAGATATTCAAAGTTAACTTCTAGATAGTCTAAAAATCGAATTACAAATATATTCATCCTAAATATGTATTATTTAATTATTTCTAATTTCTAATTATTTCGTTTTCCAAACTTAGTATCTGGATATTTAGATTGAATATCTTAGATAGTTGGTCACCTATTTGAGTATCTAAGATATTGAGGCTGAATATCCAGACACTCAGACTGAATATCCTAGATGGCTGTCACATATCACTATCCAAGATATTAAGTTTGAATATCCATTTTTCTCCGTGTAATAAACTGACTGTATTATTTCCCCGTTGGTTCATTTTATTTAACTATATGAACGACATTTTGAGTGAATCAAAAATAGCAATGTCAAGTGTAAATAAGGCAGACGTAAACTTAAGGTAAACTTAATTGCATTAATTTTACTAGAGAACTCGATTTATCGCCTCAGATTCTATGACAGAGCAATCTAACGAAGGATCATACTTTAATCTTTCAATTAGATTAAAATTGACACTTTTTCGTATCTAATTTTTTAACATCACAATTGACGTAATTTTTTTTTTTAAATAATATTTGGGCTAATAAAAGTAATTGCAAAAGATCGGCATATCAGATCATATTACGTCTAGAAAACTAATTGGAGCTGCGCTTATCTCCAGTGCCATCGCAATGCATACCTTTATCATAAAAAAATTGAGTAATAAAAAGTTGAATGCAGGAACAGAGTATCTGAATATCAGATCGATCCTTAAGATTTCGCCGAACCACTTTGTGTTATATGTGCCGTTCAAAAATAGATATCTTTTGTGGTATTTGTTGTCGTTTCTATATTTAGCTTTTAGTTCATTTGATTAATTTATATCTAAAGATCTCGGAAGGACAATATGTATGTCTTAACTTATTAGTTTATCGGAATTATAAAAGATGCTTGAAAATTTGCATATTAGTTAACGCAATGAGACCAATTAAACCAATCAGAGAGTATTACGAATTTAGAACAGATGATCTAATTCACCCAGCGGCGTTTTTGATAATAGAGGGTGGGTGATGAGATCCGTGTTAGATTGATCCTGCACGCACACCTAATGCCTTCGGAAATTTTATACGATTTATAGGGTGTCAAATTAAACACAAAAATAGAGAGAAAAGTTATCAAAGAACATACCCATTATTTAAAACTATTTTTAATATTTATCATTATTATTTATTTTTGAGTTTATGACCTCTTTTCTCATCGGCATTTTAAGAAATGGTTTAAACTCATAAAATTTTATAAAAACAAATCGTAGGGATTATATATGAAAAGGATAGAAAAATACTTTTTTACTGTCAATAATTGTATAATTTAAATAAATCGAATAAAAATAAGAGATAAGAAAAAAGTGGTATTTTATAAATACGGAATTATGTGTGATTGAAATAACCACCCTGTATGTAAAGAGGGCTAATGCCAACATTATAAGGGTAGATCGACTCTAAGGATAAACTGATCCGGGCGTGAAACGCTCTCATTATGGTAATTACTGTTGCTATTACTATGATCCATGAGGATCCTTCACTCTGGCCAATACGAATTATACCCCCATCGGGACACGCTTTCTGCCCTTGAATATCTTTCCCCAACAAAATTTGATGATCCAAGATGCGGAAATATTTTTAAAAACAATGAATCCCCTTCTTTAAATAAAATTGTGTCGCTCAGTTTATAGCAAAAAAATCTTAACAAATGACAAAATATATTTTTACTTTGGGAAAGACTCGCAGAAAGTCGAAACTATAAAAAGAGAACAGAACCTGCAAACAAAAATTGAAAATGTGATCTGTAAAGATAAAAATATAAAACACAACCTTCACAGTTGAATAAACATTGAATTAATAAATCCACGCAAGACTTGCCAAAGGCACAAGAATCAACCACAAAATTGATCACCTCAGCCATAAATATTCTCAATCGCTGTCTAAACTTGTGTCTTATTGTCAAAAAGATTTGTTGCTCGATGTGTTTCTTTTGTCCAAAAATAAATTGTATGCAAACAAGTCTAAACGGCCTGGCCTGTCGGTGCGGGTTTTGTTTCAGAAACCACAGACAGTTGGCACGTGATCTATCTTCGTATGTTTCCTTTTATTTTTATTTTCTTGGTTTCTTTCAGTCGAAACAAATCTAACAATAAGATAAGGTAACATTTTTAATATAAATCGTAGCCCAAGTTATGTGTGGACTACATTTATATAGTACATATACAAGTAATACCAGTCGTGGCGAAATGGGTGCAAGAATAAGTTAAGCGTCTCTATGGGACGGGACAGTTTGACGGAGCACGCGTTTTTGACAATAAAATCACAAAGAGCATAGGAAAGGAATTATAGATAGAGTTATCTGCTGGTGGGATTGGCGCTTTGACGACATAGAGCCGCTGAGTGATCGATCTTAGACCTGCCAACTCATAGCGCTTCTCACATAATTGCAGCCAATGACTATGAAGGATATACAGAATATGCCACTGACTACAGAAGGCGATTTCTTTCAATCGATGATCGAGAATGATCCACTTTTGTCCGAATTCGCCGATATTTACTTCCCTGGAACTAATTTTACCCTATTCAGTTCAAACTCTCTTTTCTTTTTTTCTCTTTTCTGCTTTTAGAAGTTTTTCATAAATTTTGTTACCTTCTATAATAATATTAATAATAATAATAATAATAATAATAATAATAATAATAATAATATAGTAATAATAATTGACAATTAAGCGGGCATTTAACGATCAATATAATTAAAAATTAATCGATATTGACTGGGCCTTTCGAGCTCCGTGGGAACTTGAAGCTCCCTCTCATGAACTACGTCATAAGGTCGGTGAGTTGACAGCACAAACCCGTTGACATTTTTCGGCGAAAATATTTTAAGCACTTTTTAATTTTAGTTCGCAGACAGATATGGACTATAACACAGTCGCGAGTCAGGAATTCCCTCTCTTTTTTCCTTCAGGGTCAAAGAAAAAAGATCGTGAGGTTGAGATAGTGTCTTTAATATGGGATGTAGAATCTATAATAGTAAAGAGGCCTAATGGAGAACTAAATCCGATAACCAACAGGCTGTAATGGACACCATTGGTTAGGGTATTGAATAAACAGTTCATTCGTCATTTTGAATGAATAGATATAGCTTTAGAAAGTTTGCATATTATGTTTCTAGATTTATCATGACATGTGTAGTTGATTATAAAAAATATGGGCTTGAATATGTTGAAATTATAAGCCCTACAAGAATTAAGTTTCCGTAAAATTTTATGTAAATACATCCGACTTTTAAGCGTAATTGTCGCATGTGTATGTTACCTGAGAATGTAATTAAACGAGTAGAGGACATGTAATTACCTGAGCACATCTGGTGATAATGCTAATTTCCAATATGGCGCGTGTGCATTGCACAAGGTTATTCAAGTTTTAACGTCTCTCTGCTCTAATTACACTGTATCTTATGTAGGAAGCAACATGCACATTACCCGTCATAACATTATGTACCCTCCCCTACACTTTTTATATACCCGTTTCGCTTATTATTATCCGTCCCCGTGAAAAAACTACGCTTGATGCATGATGCTTTTTTGCTAATAATTCAGGCTTATCAAGATTTCTCAAACTGAAATACAAATTAATTTCAATGTTTGATTGCATTAGATTATATGATTATATAATAGAAGGAAACATAGATAATTTAAAAAAACATTGTCAATATGGAATATACTTATTACAGTGAACTATCATTGATTCGTTGTTACAAGAGTCGATTTGCAAGATCTTCATTAAATCCTCGTGCATTTTTATATTTTTTATTATCACAAAAATCTGATTGCATTTGTTGATTTCTTCCCAAGAACTGCAGTTCATGCGATAAATTATGACATCGTAATTAAGTGTAGTTCCACACAACCTGCCTGCAATTTATATACAAGGTTTCGTTGTGGTACCCACGAGGATTTATGAACAAATATAATCAAGCAGCTAGTCAAGTTTTCACCGCCGAGAAAAATGTTTAGAGTGCGTTATAAAACAGATCCTAATAACAGCAAAACCTGAAAATTCACACTGCCGACTTATTTAATGATATCAGCACATAAAGTAAAATAATTTACACTCCAATAAGCCTTTCAATATGTATGATGGAATACGTGATTAATCAAAAAATAAATTGGAACTCCATATATATGAAATAAAATTTCTTCTACACATTGTTAATTATAATTATTAGAGTATCTCCAGAGAAATAATGATAATATTAACTGAACGAGAAGCCTTAAACAATTCCATCCCATTTCCATGCGAGACCAAATCCTTTTCTAAAAACCCAAAGTTTTCTTGACAAAGAATGCAATTGCAGGTCACCTGCCGATACCTGGTTAGTCTAACTCTAAACTCCAAACTTTAAACTTTAAACTTTAAACTAAACTCTATAATCCATTCGACTGCGCCTAATTCCGAAATCGAGTCTTGCTGAACACAATTGACACAAAGCAAAAGATAGAAAGGATTTGAGTAAAATGTCGATCGTTTTTGTCCCTTCAAAGAGTGGCCGCCCGACATCGTGCAGCGTTTTGGAAATTCTGTTTTGCAAAATATTAGGAAAAATATTTATAGGATTTAGGGTTGACAATAAGCGCTGTTGGAGCCATTAGAACCGATTAGCGGTTGTTTGCGCGAGCAATCGGATTTGCTAGTCCTAAGTTTCCATCTCGTGCTGGTATTATTGAGCCACGCTTAATATATACATTATACCATCTACCTTCTTAACTCGCGTGGCTGGACCTCCGAAGAAGGGTTGGACGGCTGGGCAAATATTTATCGTAATTACCGACCGTCGCTTATTCTTATTCTTCACGCGGCGAACCGGACCGTGCACGAATGGAAGAGGATTTTCTCGTTTTCTGCTGTGCGAAAAGTGTTTTGCACTTTTTCCACTGTTGAACCGGAAGTAGCCGGAGGCTGCAGGTTCGCTCTTGCTTTTTCACCGATTTAAAGGAACCATCGTATACTTACAGACTCGTTCATTTGGAATAATAACGTTATATTATACTCGCTCTTAGTGTAAAGCCCTTCGTTATACTTTTACTACTCGAGCGTGTTCTCGGCAATAAAGGATCGGCTGCTCTCGTAAGTTTCTAAAGCAGACTTCAAGTTTTGCTTTTGAACTTACAGAGCTTTGCTATCCATTTTATCATTTTGCAATAATTCGATTAGTTTTCTTGAAGTAAAAGGGTTTGAAAAAAGCGTCAAAATATGCCTGCGTTATGTAAATCCTATCTTAAAAAAGTGATGTTACCATATATCGAACACATTGTCGTTAAATATCTCGAAAATATTGAACACATTGTTGTCGAAAACCTGATTGGTTTGGAAACTCCGCGAATTATGTGAAAATACTTAATTTGAAAAGTATCTTCAGATTATTTTCGTTGTCAAAATGATTGCTCTCCAAAAAGTTTCATTGGATTTTCAGGTATTTAATGAGGTTTCATGGAATTTTGAACAATGTTAAGGAATTTAAAAGGGTTTTACGAAATTTACTGAGATTTTAGAGATATTAAGTGATTTCACGGTATTTCGAGGAATTTTATGAAATTTTAAAGGATTTTAAGATATTTTAAGAGATATTAAGTAATTTTAAGGACTCTTAAGAGTTTTTTTACGATATTTCATGGGATTATTAAGTTATTTTAAGGACTTAAGGGATTTACGAGAATTCATTGGATTTTTAGGAATTTGAAGGGATTTCGTAAGATTTCATAGGATTTTAAGTAACTTTACGGGATTTAATGATATTTTGGGAGATTCTAAGTAATTTTAAGGACTTTTATTTTCAGAATTTTAACGAGATTTAATGAGACTTCATGGGTTTTTAAGTAATTTGAAGGGATATAACGATAGGTGGTGGAATTTTAAGGAATATTAAAGAATATCAAGCGATTTTATGAAATTTAAAGGAATTTCTCCAGATTTTGAAAGATGTTAAAGGGATTTTAAGATATTTTATGAGATATTAAGTAATTATAAGGACTGTTAAAAGATTCTAAGATAATGTATGGGATATTAAGTAATTTTAAATAGTTGTAAAGGGTTGAATGGATTTTACGGAATTTCATGGAATTTTAAATAGTTGTAAGGTATTTTACGATATTTTATGGGTAAATGGTATTTCACGAGATTTCATTGAATTGTCAGGAGTTTGAAGGAATTTTATGACGTTTCATGGGATTTTAAGTAATTTTAAGGGATTTTACAATATGTTATGGAATATTAATTAATTTTAAGGACTTTGATGGGATTCAGAGGATTTTACGAAATTTCAGTTGATTTTCAGGAATTTTAAGAGATTTAATGAGACTTCATAGTATTTTGAGTAGTTTTAAGTAATTTTA
>JAUESH010000043.1:8132185-8142982 GCA_032275165.1 Synergus magnus | reverse complement strand
TTAAGTAATTTTACGAAATTTAAAGGAATTTCACCAGATTTTCAAGGATGTTAAAGGGATTTTAATCAATTTTATGAAACTTATGGAGATTCCTGAAATTATACAAGAAATTACAAATTTCTATATTTCAAAAATTATAAATTCTCAATTATTTTGTATACTTTTGAAATTCATTAAAAAAATTTAAAAATCCTTTGATTTGAAATTGTTTAGAATCCTCTGACTCTTTTTAACAAAAGTTGTGCAAAAACGAGAAATTAATGGCGCGGATCATAATTGCTAGTATCCAAAAAAAATCCAAAGTTTGAAGCATGATTTTTAGCATAAGGTAAAAATATGGTATGAGATTTGCTGGAATACAAAAGGCCCAAATGTTGTGGTTGTTGGTAGTGAACGAAGGAGTGTTGTCAGGTGCAATAGAGATTCCTGCGTAGGTCGTATGAAAGAAGTAAAAGAGAAGAACTGGGATAAAAGATGGTCATTAGCTCGTTGTGATGGGACTTACTAATAGGCAGCAGACAAGTGAAGATGTCGGGTCTCACTGAACCTGCTTCGATGATACGGCGTCGCATGGCGGCTCCTTTGAGGCTTCGATGGCTCCTTTGCTCGCTTCACAGAGCCGAGGAACTCGACGCTATTGCGACAGATACACCTATCTCGGTACGATATTCCCGTGACGGGATTCAGTTACGCCCTTTGCTGCACTTAATCCCACTTTGTCTTTCAGAGATTGATCCTTTAAAAGAATGTTCTTATCTTTTTGGAATTCACTGATACTTCAGTATAAAACCCCAAAACTTAACTCGATATAATCTTAAAAGAAAGTAGATAAGAGAAAAAGCTCATTTAGAGAATTTGTGAACCACAGGGTCACACCCCTCCCTTTTCTATTTTGTCAAAATAGAAAATTACGCTTCACCCCGTCCACCCTTTCAGAGCTATTTGATGTTTTACATGATAGTAGTTTCATTCCTCCTTTTTCAGGGGTGTGACCCTACTATCACGTGTAGTATAAATAGAGCTGTGGAAATAGGGGATGGTGGCGTGACTCTACTATCACATGTATTGCAAAATAGGGCCCTGGAAATAGGTGATAGGGGTGTGACCCTAATATGTATATGATATAAGGACCTGGAGAAAAATGGATAGAAGTGTGACGTTACCAATACGTGTGACATAAAATGGGCTCTAAAAAGCTGGAACAGGGGGTCTGACCCTACTATTATAAATGGGACTTTAGAAATTTCCAGGGGTGTGACCGTACTATCACATGTAGTATAAATAGGACTGTGGGAATAGGGAATGGCGGTGTGACTCTACTATAATGTATACTGTAAAGTAGAGCCCCCGAAATAGGTGATAGGGGTGTGACCCTAATATCATGTATGATACAAATAGGGCCTAGAGATAAAGGGATAGGAGTGTGACGTTATTAATAGGTGTGACATAAATAGAGCTCTAGAATGTTGGGATAGGGGTCTGACCCTACTATTATAAATGGGACTTTGGAAATTTCCAGGGGTGTGACCCTACTATCACGTGTAGTATAAAATAAGGCCCTAAAAATAGGTGATAGGGGTATGACCCTAATAGAATATGTCATAAATATTCCCTTCTAAATATGGGATGAGGTGTGACCCACCTATCATGTGTTATATAAATAGGACCCTGTAAATAGGTGATAGGGGTGTGATCCCTAATATCATGTGTGATATAAATAGGGAAAATTTATAAATAGAGAAAAAGGGATAAGAGTGTGACGTTACTAATACGTATGACATAAATAGGGCTCTAGAAAGCTGGGATAGGGGTCTGACCCTACTAATATAAATAGGACTTTGGAAATTGGGAGAGGGATACGACATTACTAGTGTGTATGGAATGGAAAAAGACCTGGAAAGGGGGTGTGACGCTATAGTATCACGTGTGATACAAAATAGGTGATTTATTTATTTCTAATCTTTTGTGAGATTTATCACTTTCCTCCTTGAAATGAAAGACGGAAGATATTGACGTAATCATCTTATCAAGTTCGAGGGGACGTTGATCGTTAAAAAAATCAAAAAAGGAAAGCAGCAAAGCGACGAAGAAGAAGAAGAACAGGAGGAGAAGGATTGAGGAGTCGAAATAACTCGAAGACTAGTGTGAGAGAAAAGAGGGGAACCCCCGCAGCTGGTAAAGGGTTTACGGTCTGTCGGACTCATACACGGCGGGCGTCTTTCCTTCCACGTGAGCGTCCAGCTGGTATCGGGCATGCAATCACACGGGGGATTAAGAAGGAGGTGGAGAAGGATGGCAGAGGTGGAGCTCAAGAGCCGAAGAAGTAAGAGCCGACTTGTGGTGTTCTGGTGTTTGTCTTTATTTTCTGAACGCAGCCACGAGCTGACGGATTATCCCACAGACCTCGGATACCACCTCGTCATCCTCCACTAGACGTCATCCATATGGAAGACCTTTTACCCCTTTTTATATTTTCTGTAATTCTATCATACGGTTTTATAATATTGTAAATATTGAGGGGTTCTTTTAATGTAAAGAGATTTCTGACTAATCTCCTTTCAGCTCTTTGCTTTTTTTTGTTACTGTTTTTTCTTCTTTGTTTGTTATGCATATACTTCTCAGTTATTCTTCTCCTACATCTTTTATATCTTTTTTCTACTCTTTTTATTAATTCTCCCGACTTCCCTTAAAAATCACATAAAAAAATGTAAATGTAAGAAGTCGAATGGAATTCACAACTCATTGTGCATATTTTTAGGTTTAGCGGTTTCAAAATAGGGAGTCACTTCTCTCTCATTGAAGAACGTCCCAGAGAAATGAAACTCTCAGATTTTGGTGGACTATATCCACGCTTCCCACGCACAGGTACTGACATTTCACGATTCAGCTATTTTCAGGAGACATTTTCTTTTTTCTCCCGAAACACCCAAGTTTCTAAGTGGTTTAAGCATTCGCCTATTTCGTGTTTTGGTAGGAGGGAAAAATCCAAAATCGTCGTGGACGATTTCCGTGAGCCACAATGGACACGGAAACCGCGCCGTGAATAAACACCGCAACCGATTCCTAAAGCCCTTCCGATTTATGTAGACCCCCTCCACTTTGTGTAAACAACGGGTAAATACAGTAGCTGTCGGCTGATGAAAGGCGAAAAACTTGAATGAATACCTTTTTTTTCAATTGCTAATATTTAGTTTTAGGATTTTCGTAAAGGTCGGAATCCTTTAGTGAAATCAGACCTTACTAATTTGGGGTTAGTATCAATTATTTAAATTTAAATTGTCCCTTTATAAGCATAAATTTCTAGAATTTTGTGATATAAAATCATTTTGAATAAGTGTCAACATAAATAAAATAAAATTCATAGCAAGATACTGCAATGTAATAACTATCTATTAGGAGTACTATGAGAAGAGTTAAAAAGGTACTTAAATAGAAATATGTGACGTGTTGGTAATGGATGCGCTTTCAATTTTCGAAATTTCATCATCGGATAATAAATAACGTATCACACGACTTGAAAATATCCCTTCCGTGTAGAAGACAAGAAGAGCACAATGGTAAATTCGTTTGGACACTAGAAGTGACACGAGGACCGCGACAGATTGAAGAATATTGTTGTCGCAAGTCATTCTTTCGATTGTGTTGACTCTCAAATTCCTTTTCTTCTCAATCCCGAGTCTCATTGTGTCCCTTGTAAACTTGTAAGTACGGCCGCTATTCTGACAGGACAGATAGTTGATATCAAGCATATAGTTCGCGCAGTAAATGATTTAAAGGCATCCAATCATAACTTATATTACTGTCAACGAAACATTTTTTACGAATCTCATTGTATGTCAACTCAAAATCGTAATCTCTTCTTCTGACCAAGCAAATTTCTATACAAGGCAACCAATAAATTAGCAGCGGAAAGTTTTTTTACAGGATGTTAGCATCTGCTTTAATTTTTTTATTTTTGTGTTTGATATGGATCTCCAAAGTCGAATCGATGATCATTGATTAGTCTCCGCGACGTACCAATATAATGTCCACGCTAATGGAATAATCCGAGGCTTTTATACGAGCTGCGCACGTGGATTTCTAATGTCATTGTGGAGAGCCGTGAAAACGAAACACACGAATGAAATGAAAAGATCGACAAAGAGTGTTACGGCATGCGGGTTTTCGAGTCGCGTTTACTCGCTCAGGAAGATACAATGCTGTCCATTACGCGCGTCACACTCGCTCACGCTCCAATAAAACTCGGTCGCAGTAATTGTATCGGGTACAATAGAGCAACATTTAAAAGCGTAACAGTCGGTATGCATGTCGAGACATTCGTCGCACGTAGGTGACAAGAGACATGTCGTAAGATAAAGGAAAAAGGAAAGACGGCTATATTTATGAGACTTTGCTCACTTAAGCGCAAATGTATCAATCTTGGTTAAAAGTCATTCATCATCGATTAGTTCTTTATCCGATTGAAAGGACTTTTATGTAATCTAATTCACTTCCAAGCAGATGCATGTGAGAAAATATAGTTCATGCTGAAACGTCATGCGGTTATGCAATTCGCATATAAACATCCAATTCACCTAAAAATCGAACCACTTATTCAATATTCAATTGGCTTCGAATATAGCGAAGGTCACAGAGAAAAAGAGACCGTGAGTGATCAGATTTCAGCGCTTTTGACACCTTTCGCCTCGTATAGTACAGAGACCTGTTCATGCAAGATTCTACATGTCGGCGGCGCTTTTCCTCCTTCTTTCTCTCACCTCTTCATCATGATCATCCAGAGTCCCAAAATATTTCCATCTCGCTCTTTTTCTTACAAGAGCTTCTGGTAAAATAAATTCTGTCATACAGAGACATCAGGTTAGAATTGGTACGTGTCCCTACAGGGGTGTCACGTCACAATAAAGCATAAGCAGTGCCTTACAGAGAAAGAGTGGTGCAGGATATTTGGGGGAGGTGGAGGGACAGTCAGGGAGTTGAGAAGATGAAAGAAGCCGCTTCAAAGATCCCACGCCTTGTTCGCTTCCCTCACAATGAATCCTCATGATCTTTACTCTCTCGAAGTCATGGATCCAGGGATTCGTTGCCCACCCGCTGTCCGAGTTGTGACTTCATTTGGCACAACTTATACTCCTTCTTCACCTTCTTCTCCTCTTTTCTTTTCCCATTGCATGTGGTCCAGATCCATGATCTTTCTGTCTATGAAACACTGAAAACTTCCGTCTACTCTTCAGGGAAAATCGACCCTTCTAATTGTCATGCTACTCCCGAAAGCTGAAAATAACACTGAAAATAACTGGCCTTCCTGGTAATGAAAATCTATTCGACAAAAATATGGTTAGACACGCTTCTGTTTCTTTGCATGGCATTTAGGGCTTGAAGTGGACCTGGGACTATTAATATCCCCTTATCAGAAAATTAAGCCACGATTCTGCCTTCGAAAATATGTATCGATCACGCAGCTGCCTTCCAAATACGATAGTTAACGAATCTCTGACATGTTTATTTTGAAATCTGAATATAACGAGAGAAGAGTGAGGAGGCAAAGGGGGTAGAGAATGCGCGAAATGAAGGATGCACTCCTAGAATGATGGATGTCCTGCCCGCGGCCTCTGGTTCGAGGACGAAGAGAAATTCCTCAAGTAGTCTTTCTAATCTGATCGGCAACTATGCCATAACTACGTATAGTTCGTAGGTTCGTACTGTCGCCAACATATCCCCTGGGTTTGGGTCACACGACAGGAATGATAAGTCAGGACCTTATTTCCATTTCCTGCATATTGTCCATTGTCCACGCACGGAGAAAGCTCGCGATAATTAATATTAATAATGTGAACTGGGAGAAAGATCAGTAACCACCTGTGGCGAGAAATGATTGTTTAAACGTGTCCAGGTAGTCAAACCTTGGCAATGGTCTCGAGTCGCTACCTGGTAACGGCGTTTGACTTTCCATTAATCAAATCCAACCTACGAGGATGATTAAGCCGCTGTCACTTCTGATCAATATTTTGGCTTCCGTTTCCGCTCGTTTGATTGTTGATATGACACTTGACGAATCTTTAAGTCCTTAAATACTAGAGTCAAATGCAATTGCAATATTTATTACTTATTACTCTTGCTAAACGGGGTTCATCGAATTTTTCATTCCTTCTGTCTGCTGTTCTGAATCTTGCTAAACGAGCATCAGTAATTAAAAAAATGTTGAAGCGAGAGTGCAAAGGAGGAGTTTAAATATTTGTGCAAGACGGCTTTGGAGATCAGGACCATCATCCGGCCAGGAACGATAACCGTGGAGGCTCATTGTGTTTCTGCGAGAGACATTGTGTGCTTAGAATAGAAGGCTCGTACCTGGTAACCTGATCGACTTATCAATAACCGCGTAATTATAGTACTAAAGAGTTGGTAGGGCTCAAAACAAGCCATAATAAGACGTAGGCGTCTTTCCCACAAGTAATCTTATATGCCTGTGGAGTGAACCCGTGCCGGCCGACGTCTTTCAGCTTTCAGCCTTCATGGATTTCGTTCCTTTACTTTGCACGTTGCGCGCCTGCCTATGTGCATTGCAGTTTTGTCAGGACCTCGGGACTGCTTGCAGACTCCATTCAACGAGCCACGCTCTGTTTTCCTTCGTTGTTTTGCCCTCACCCATTGTCCTCAAATTAATCTATTACGGCCCAATTATCGGCGCGTTATAACTGCGAATTTGTCGGTGCACCTCGAATTAATGCCAACTTCCTGTCATTGGACAAGCGGAAGTGAAAGGAGCGATTCTGGGTTCAAATTTCGTAATTTTTTAGTACCTTTTTAAGAAACATTATTAGGATTCCATTGAGACTTTTTCTTACTTCGGCCGAATCTTATAAAATCATGTAAGATGAATGAAATATATAAAGTTCATGAAACATAAACATTCACGAACGCACGTTCATGAAATTAAAATAAACAGATGTAAGGATGTCTCTAGGTAGAAGATTCGCGAGTGTTGAGGATTTCTGCGGATCAACCGAGCGTGGTAAGGAAAGATGTGTCGTGTGGTATTCGACGTGAAAATGACTCGAGAGAGGCCAATAAAAAAGTAAGACATTCTGAAGTTACACAGCTCGATGGGTTGTCCGTGTGAAGGCCGAGTGACAAGCTATGAGCCCTGCAACATCCCAAAGGATGGGGCACACTTATATATATATAATATATGCATGTATGAGAAGCGCGGCCACATCAAAGTCACTAATATGCATCTTAAATTCTGGTCTTCGAAGTTCGAACTCTCTTTTAATCCCCCACCACCTCGATTCATTTTGCCTAAGACTGGCATTAAAAATTTATTTATGTAGACATCTGATGATATTTTCCATTAATATTTAGGAAATTCAATACTATCGTCTCCATTTGAAGATCCATGATGAGTAGCTTCATTGGGCTTCTACATCTTGTAGTTGGGAGATCGAAGGAACCGATAGGTCTGTATATACATGAGAATGCCCCTAGGACTCGGCGGTGCTGGGCCTTTGGGTCCATTATACAATTCAATTTGTTAATAGCACTATCGATTTATCGAGATGGATGGATCGATACCTCGGCTCTAGAAACAAAGGGACGGTTCGTTTCTGGCATCCATCCTTTTAGCGGACAATGCGTCGACACGGCTTGCTTCTCTGGATATCTAAGCAACTTGTCTCTTTTTCTTTCTTTTTTGTTTCAAGGGTCTTCACTCTTTATTTTCCCTTCTCTGCGCTTCTTTTATTTATCTCTCTTCCTCTCCCTCTTGAACTTTATATGTCAGTCGCAAGGCCGCCTCGTCGATCTCTCACGAAATACGAAGGAAAAGTGTTTTATAACTTCCTCTCCTCGGTGTCAATTAACTTAACCCTTTTCACAAGAGAAGAAAGTCAATGCCGACTTTCATCTCTCCCACTCTCCGAGCGTTTATACTATTTCTCTTTTTCTTTCGATGATGCACCTTCGATGTAAAATAATATTTCTAGTTTTCTACAGTATCTTCACATTTCAAGGTCGAACAAGGTTTCCAAAAGAAAATTGAACTGATGGTCGGCATTGGGACCGATACCTATACTAGACTGGCAAACCCATTAATTTCAAGATATTCCCATCGCCAATAAATCTGTTTGCAATTAGCGGGCCCTGCACGCGACGCTTACGCGTCGATTGCGTGAATAAATGACGTCATAAGGAACGGAGTCTCGATGACCACCCGTCGAGAGTGGTGGGCCCAGAATAAAAGGGGCCCTTTCCCGCCCTTAATAAATATCCCGCGGGTCTGCGCTCTCGCGGCAGCCCCTGCGAGAATGTAATGAAGATATTTTCAACTTATGGGGGCCCACGGACGCTTTATGCAAATAGAGTTGCCCTTTACACGCCGGACTCGCTTGTAATTGGCTCTCACCAGAACTCCATTTACCCAATTCACTACATCTTCGTCCCACATTAGAAAATATATTGATAAAGATCCTGCAATACTTGAAATTATTTCTTGGGCAATTTTAATCTTCTTCTCTCCCTACTAGTTTAGAATATCAGAACTTTCTCTATAGAGATATTTTTCCTTTTACTTATTTCCTCCCTTCATTTTTTTTTGCTATATACTTTTTCTTAGTCTTTACTTTTTATCAAAAAGAGAAAACTTTCCTCCTATTTCATATAACATTTGACCCAAATTTTTACGTTTTTAAGTATGAAACTGTGTTAGGTCGCCTCTGTCTTCACTAATCTGGACTAGAGAGTGCCATTTTGATTTTGAGTCGCAAAATTTTGAACCTGTTATTTATATATCGAAGGAATTTTGTAACAAAATTTGTAGTATAACATTGTAAATTAGAGATTATCATGTATCAGGAATACCAACAGAAATTAAATTAAAACAAGACAGCTGTAACTCGCATGGATCTCAAGTGCATGAGGTATTAATTAGAGCGAGTGACTTGCGGATTTTTATTTGATTGGTGTGCAATGCGGGCATTATACCTTCTCATTTTCTCAAGCGAGAACACAAGGTAGGGTGAAATAGGGCAAATAGACTTATGTACAATTGATTAGAAGATGATAGTCCTGTCATTATTAAAAGCGGAAATGAATCCCTCTTCAAGTTTGTTTCCTTCTTTTTTTTTTTTTACAGATTATCATTCATTCCATATCTTAATCATATCATCGTTTTATACCATACATATACTTAGGAATCAAATAGATATTTCTGACCAAATTGTTTTGAATATTTCTAAGGATTTTTAAAAAACAAACTAAGCTTTGGAAAATGTTGATTAAAGAAAGAATTCTGATTAAAGTAATCAGAATTCAGGTTACTTTAACCAGAAAAAAATAGTAAGGGCATATTTAATCAGAATTTTGATGACATATTTTTGAGTCTCCTAATTGTTTCCTTCTTAATTTCTTATTTATTTTCTTTTGCTTCTCTCTTTTTAGTAAATGAATGGAAAATATGGCAAGAGTTAATTACACGATTAATAACATGATGATGGTAGATTGTGTCAGGCATTTATATGCAGAGCAAACGGTTTCGTGGTATCGTGTGATGATGTCCGTACTCCCTGAGACCAGGTGGCAGTTCCCTGCTCACCGGGGGTTTAATGTAAACCACCCTATAGATTATTACACGATCCGCAGAAATACGAAATTTATTTGCCTCACCCCTATAGGTCTCTTCGTTTCGCTCCTTCTCGATTTACCAACAAGATCAATGTATTTACACATACACGTGTACTTGTTATTCTTTAAATCCAGAATATAAAAAAGAAGACAATGTTTTTTAACAATTTTTTTAACAAGCACATTTCTGCACACAGCATTTAATTTTAATTTTTAGCCTTGTTCGTAACAATAGAGTTGAAAAAAACTTCAAAATAATAAAGAGGAGAGTCACAAGAATGAACCTCATTTTTGAAGTTCGCACCGAGAACACAATGTTCTTCGTCTAAGCGGATTCACTTATTTTGATGCAATTTTCCGTCTACAAATATGTATATCATAATTTAATTAAAAAGACCCATCTACTTTCGTATTATTTTGAAAGATTAAATTATCATATTGGCTTATCATATTATACTTTTAATAGCTCATATAGTGAAGCTCGACAAGATAAGAAATTCTCGATTTTTGCTTGTCAACAACTGAAATTTCGAAACACTTGAACATCTGGAAATTTTAAGGAAAAGTGGGGATTAAGATAGCATTCTTGACTTTTTCGATCCGTCAAATACAAATTTTAAACAACTAGGTTATTGTCATTTTGTGAATTTTCATTTTATGTAACACATTTTAATAACCTGATTTAAAATTCTTTTCGTGAAAAATTTTATGACTAGAAGTTATATAACTATTAAAACTATCCTATTCTAAAAAGGACATAGATTTCGGCTAACTTCATGCATCACCTAACAGGTTACTTCATGCGTAGTGCACTAACCTTATTGGTCAATGGTCAATCAATTTGGCGCGCGAATATGAATTGTCATGTCAATGTCTAAAGACAAAACACGCGCGCTTAGTCATCTCGTTTATCTAAAAGACATAAATTCTGAAGTTCATGATTGAAACTGGTTTAAAAACCGACATAGCTTTTGGAATACCACTCGAAAGTATATGTTTACACAGCAATCTACACCTTAATCAGGTAGTACAATGTTCTACAAAAAGTAACAAATTTCATTTAGCAATGACTTTACAAAATTTTTAGTGAATAACACAATCATAAAAACTGTCTAAAAGAGTACATTACGCAATAATGTACTCACGCAAGCCAATGAATTATTGCGTAATAATTTATATAAA
>JAUESH010000043.1:8104180-8116614 GCA_032275165.1 Synergus magnus | reverse complement strand
ATAAATTTAGAAGTAACGTTGCAGAGAAAAAAAATGTCGGTAAGGTAGGGATCGGATAAGTAATACATGGCCTTAAACTAGATTAAAAGAACTGTCAATTTAAACTCAATCAATTTAATAAAGTAACTATTTATCAACATCAAGGAAATGCTTATTGAAATCCCTAAAAAACCTGTCAAATATCTTGAATCTGATATACAATAAAAATTCGAGTGATAAACCCCTCGCTTCGCATCTAGTTTAACATTTATCAAGAAACATTTATTTTGAAGGTTGTTTGTTAAGAATCAGAAACAACTATTTATATTGTTGAATCTATATATAAACCAAATATGCTCTACTATAAACAAATCGACTATAAACAAAAAATAAAAAAGTGTTCTTCAGTTCCTCATATAAGAAAACATTTTCCCAACCTGAAACCTCTTTCATTTTCTTGCACCACAGAATCTTCATCCAGCTTCTAAACCTAATAGCTAAACTATAAGATGATCTCTCAAGTGCTATTAAATGCTCCTTGAGTGGGTCTTCCGAGGCGCGAAGATCTGTTCTATGCTTCTGGTTTTAAGAAAAAAAAATTTGTATACCTCGGGAGAAACCGCAGAGCGGATTTCTTCCAGGGACTTGAAAGTTTATACATCGCTTTGAGGAATTATTGGATCGCGGCTCATCTCATACGCGGTGAAACATTATTGCCTGGGGATTTTTCTAGTGTCGCAGTGTGAGTCTTTCACGGGGTTTTGACACATAAAGCCCCGAGGTAAAGGCGAGAAAAAAGAGTACAGAAAGGTGTAAGTCTTTTGTGCTTTGCGAGCTTCATGCGTGCGCGATGCGGCAAGAGGAAAAGAGGCCAGTGATAATAGAACCGGGAAGAAAAAAAAGGGGAGAGGAAAGAGAGATAAATAGTGTCAACCCTTTGGATCAATCCGATTCATGGAAGCCTCCCTGAAAATCTGATTAGGCTCGATTTGCCGGGTTTCCCGAAACGTCACTATCGGATCATAAATATGATTTTAATACTGTGTTAGAGAAACAATAATAAGTCATCTTCATATCAGAAAAATATTAAAAAAGGAATTTTTTGCTTCTCAATATGACATGAAATGAAAGTGAGGTTTAAAATTTTTCTGGGAATATACTCTGCCCGGAATATAAAAGCTAGCACTATTTTTCTTTACTGAGAAATCATCAGCGTGTTTATAAATTCCTTTCGATTTTTCTAAGACTATTCAACTATAAGTTGACGAGAAGGAGAATATTCAAATGTCGTCTTATAGAGTCTTCTGATTTTAGTATTGGATATTGGATCCTGAAATCCTCTCATTCAATTGGCCTAAATGCAGTCATTCTCCTCAAAATCGTATAACCGCTTCTCATATAAGTGGCCGCCATTGTGGCTTCGCACCACAAATATTTTCTCTCGCCCTATAGGCTACAATCCTTGTCGATCCTCGAGCTCGACAAAGGACCAACAGCAGGGAATCTGTCGCAGCGACAGAAGCGTTTAATTGTCTAGAAACTTGAATCGTGCTCTTCCAGGTCACGATAAATGATGTTAGAACGTATTTCTCAGCTGGATATTGTAGGTGACTTTATACTTTCAAGGGATTTATTTTCAACAGAAAGTGAAGAAATGTCTACTAATAGTAATAATCCTCTATAACTTCAGTGTCCTTTATATCCTTCACGGATACAAGAAGCCAACACAAATGCTACAAATGTGCCCAATTTGTTCACCAGGAACTCAAAAAATAAAGAATAATTTCTTCAAGACGAGTCGGAGATTTTAATTTGACTCTTAATTCACTTGTTTATTCCATGGCATTGTCAGAAGCAGTGAGTGTGTTACCGCAAATGTAACGTCAAAAAAGAGGCAGCAGATGTCCCGTTTTTGGTCTCTTTACTTCCCTTAACTTCACTACATGAGCGTACTCTATACGAAAATAGTCTATGCATTTTCTCGGTGTGCGAAAGGGAACCAGTCCAGTGGTCTCGTGATATCATAACACTGAACGCCTATTTGTTACACGATAAATATGTAACTGGAACACAATGTCGGCGTCCCTCCTAGCCTACAGGGGATGAAAGTCGGGGTACGTCGATGATGGGGGGCTTCCGAACATTAAATCACACAAGGAACCTTCATATAAGCTAACTGACATCTCTTTCTCGTAAACATATATACAGACAATCATACACATACTCATAATTCGTATGTGAAATCATAAGCATAACAGTGTGCGAATGCATGATGGGAGACTCGTAAACGTCGGCAGATGGTGTCCGTGAAGTCAAAAGTTCTCAAATAAGGGCTTAGTTACAATAACATAGTCTGAATTCAGAAAAATTAGACCACGAACGACAAAACCGACTGGACAAGAATAAATGTCCTTTGCGGTTTCATCATAAATAATTTTAATACTTGGGAACAAAGATTAGCTGAAATATCAAACAAGAAAATTGAATATTGGTTTATTCTGTATGCCGAAGATTTCCGCAGATTATTAACCGTCTTTAAATAAACCCGTCTTGAAATAAATAGTGCTTCTTTCTTTCCACTTCACCCTCCAAAGTTGAATGTAACTCAATATGAAAGAATCGATAAAATGTCATTTCAAAGTAACTTTACGCTTCTGCAGTTCTTGATTCATGAATAAAAAATACGCAGTGATGCAGTATATACGGGAAATTCATGATTACAATTGAAAAAACCTATCCTTATTCCTCGAAATGGAAGAATATATATATATAGACATAGGAGATTCGGAGGCATTACACGTGTAATTGCAGACACGTGGACTATGCAAGAACAATGCATTTTATTAGCAACAACAATGTATCTTATTAGCCTTAGTTTTATATTAGGTGAAAAGACTACACTATGATCAAGTATGGTCGAATCCGCTGTTTGCGAACTATCATTACGCTTGGGTCGCAGGGGATGGTCATATTGGTCATGCACATTCGTGCGACGTGATGGCAATAGCAGGGAATAGTCGTGTATCCATTGTGGGAGCGAACCCACCTGCCCTGACCTGCACACATAAATAATGACAGTCCGCCTTAAATCCTCGCTTGTTCCACGTGTATATTCTAAGATACTTAATGTATGCTTTATGCTCTTGTCTTGCATTATTTAATAGCGATCATTATTCACGGAATATTCAGAGCATAATTACCGTGCTAGAAGTATCGATCAGAGCCTTTTTTAATCACAAATTGTTGATTCTAGAAGAGGAAGCAGGAAGTTTCGTGGTAGAAGAAATTTCCCTTGGAGAGTTTAGTTTATGAATAATTGAGCGTGTTTTGTAAATATCGGAAATGCGAAGCATTAAAATTAGGTACAATTTTTTTTTCACATTTGTCAATTATATACTGAATAAATTAATAAATTAACAGCAGAAAGATTAGGCATAAATGCAATAAAAAAATCTCTTAAGATATTTTTGAATATTCCTACTTTCAAGTTTATAAAAAATTATGTAAAGAATAGATGTTATTGGTCATAATTAATTGCTATTTGTCTCATTGTGTTATGTCTTTATTGTAATATATTATCTATATTGAATACACATAATTAATCATTCAAACCAATATTCGATATAGTGCATAAGTAGTTTTTTTATACTGATTTAAAAAAAATCTAACTCTTTGACATTTAAGACACGATCCACTTCTCGGGAGTGAATTGCGCCCATGGCAGTGCTTTCAGATCGAGCTAGAAATTTACCCCCTCCACACTTACTATTTTATCGAAAAAGAGTAATTTATTAAATATAATGTGGGAAAATTATCTTATATAATTCAAGAAACTACTTGAAAAGGGTAATAATTTTAAACTTTTGCCAAGTTATATTTGACAAATTGCTTTTTTTCTCTAAAATAGTGGATGTGGAGGGGATAAATTTCTAGCACGATCTGAGAGCACTGGCCCATGGTCAGGTTGATGGAGAAAGAGAGAGCTGAGAGAGGAGACAGGACAGTATATTCGCGGCACCTTTGTATCATTTAATATTTAAAAACAAGCCATAAATAATGTGTCGCCTCGCGTGCTGCTTCGCTTAAAATACCGAATTATAGCGGTCCCTCAAAAGCAAGACGAATGCTATGTTGAAATCTGTATAGGTGTTAATGATATCGCGCTGTCCCATCGTCGTATAATCTGCAAACCATCATCTCATCTTGCCAAAATACTATAATCACCTAACAAATCGTTGAAAAATTTTACATCTACTTCCAATTTTTATTATCAATTATAAATAAACATATTTAATATATAAATATGTAGCTGTAGCTACATTATATATATATATATACACTGAAAAAAAGGTTTGGTCCGGACAACAAAATAATTTTGTTTGTATTTGTGCAACAAACTTTTCTTGTTGGCTCAACCAAATTTTTGTTGGTATAGCATTAAGTTTTGTTAAACCAACAAAACGTTTTGTTGAACCAACAAAAATTTTGTTCAGCCAACAAAACAATTTTTGTTGCACAAATATTTTTTTTCAGTGTAGTAAATATGTTTAATTCAGAAATAAATGCTATTTATAAAGCTAACTGTAAATATAATCTGACATGTGGATCGAAAAACAATTCATAATCTATTATTAATTCATAATTCTATTTTGATATTAAATTCTGAAAAAAGTCCTATTTATAATAAAAGACAACTCGATATCGGCTTAAATTTCGAAATGGACCCGTCAAACCAGGGCTTAACTTCAGGATGTAATTTGTAAAAAGAGCAATTATTCCTTATAGCTCGGTAATAATATAGTGTCATTGAATAACGTCTTGATATCGCCTTATTGCTGTGTATAATATATTAAAATATAGATATACCTGTACACATGCGTGTCCCCACGTAAAAACTTCTCTCTCTCTTTCGCTCTTATTACTCCCTTTTTCCTTCTCTATCTTACTCTTTCAGCGATCTCGTAGCAACGATAATGCCTCTCATAAGTCAAAATGATGTATGCCTTTTCGCGCTCCCATAAGGCCTTCTTACAGGGCCCGCTATTCTATAGGCGTCCAAGTACGTATTTTGGAGATTTAATGGCTCACTATGACGCTTTCGGTTGTAATTATGCACGCAAATTCGTGAAGGTAGAAAATCGTTGGTGAATTTATTTTCTTCGAGTAAGAAAGATGCAACGACATGTATCGTTACAGGATCATTGAAGAAGGTCTTTTAGATGATGATTTGCTCATAAATTATTATCAATTGCATTTGAATATAATATCAAAATACTTGTGAAATTCATAATTCTCTGTTTCAGACTTGTTGTTGATTATATTAAATCTGCGGAAGTGGAACGAATGTTGGCACCCCGGGAATAAGAAGAGGTCACTTTTTAATAAGCGTGAGCATGTGTGTACTACCAGGGTGCCTGACAATGGGGGAATAACTAGATCTGGAGCAGGGTGAAAGGGGTTGGAACAGTTTGTCGTTTTGTAGTTGGTAGCCCCGGAGCTTCGGGAAAAGCAATGCGACGGCAGGCAGGGTAGGAAAGCGCGTCGTAAATCATCAGTTAACGCACTGTTTAGGCGGGGCGGTTTTACGGTGGGTACAGTCTATGCATGGGTCGCGCACTAAATAATTCCACCATTCGTGATAGGGTGTAGCAAACACCGCGTGCTCGCGCGTCTCCCCTCTATGCAAAGTTACAAATTGATATCTCTATCCGATGCGGAATAGTCTAATCGTATCTCTTTCTAATTTGTTCTTAAAATGCGCGTATCATGGATGTAACAATTTGTACTAATGCATATGCAACATGTTACTGAATTTAATAAAAGATACAAGCTCAGATAGAAATGGTCTAACGCTCTTATGAAGAATTTCAATTGCAAATTCGTCAAGTAATAAAAGCAGTAGATATGCAAACTGGATTGGCTGGAAGAAGAAACGCGGGAGGGATTTTAAGTATATTGTAACTTGAAAGGAGCAGTATTGTGCCTGCCAAGACGCGGACCGACAGCTCCAGTGGCTTGTGTTACCATTCTGTTGCCATTCTGTTGGACTGCATTATACCTGCAATTTCAACCCTTATCTCTCGATCCGATCATCTCAATGCTGAATTCAAGTCCCGCGGGATCACATCCGGGTTCAACGCTCCTGTCCTCTTTAGAAAGAAAATGTTATCAAAACAAGTATCAAATAATCGTGCGTCTTGAGCCCGTTTTATATCAAGAGTATCGCGTGTCCCATAGAAGCCCAATTGGCAGCCAAGACCACTCGGAAATATTTCAACCCAACCAATCATCCGTTAAAGAAAATACACCACCTTTTCTTATTCATTACTCAAACATTATTTACAATGAAACACAATGTCTTCTGACCAAAGAAATGCATTTCTTTTATTCGGATCTGGTTTCTTGGCGACAGAGAGATTTTTTATAATTATACTATTTGGGTAATCTATGACCTAATTTAAATTTTAGGAGTGAGAATTAATCATCTGATGGTGCTGTCGAGTGTTAGTACAGATTCGCCAATTAAAGGAAACGGGCCAGTTTCATGAAGCTCGTGAGTAATTTGATATGAGCGAGCATATATAGGGATTATAATATGGTACCTATAAGGAAGGGAAGAAGCTAGGACAAACGAGAGAAAAAAATTGTGCGGTTTTGTTGCGCGTTTACAAACACGACAGATGCCACAGGGTGGCGCACGATATCCTCATAATACAATAAACGTGAGGCGCGTAGGCATAATGCAAGTCGCCATTATCGCGATTATGTTTCGAGCTGGTCGACATGGGTAGATAAGGCGGCGATAGGGCACACATCGTTTTGGATTTCATCCTGCGGAAGGGACTGACGTCCCGCGAGTGTACACGCACGTGCTCAGTGCACGCAAACACATCGGGAGCCAAGTACCCAAACGAGGCGCACATGGCTTTTCGGGATCGTGTCACGAATCTGCACTCACTAGAGACTCACTTTATGCCTTATCTTCAATGAGCGGTGCGGTTGGTCCCTGTCTGTTTCATGAATTCATCAACCACCGACGCTTCTGGAGAAAATGGGAGGTTATCAGTGATTCCATTATCGGGCACGTGCCGTGAGCGATCACTAAATATTTTAGGCATTCTGAGCAAGGGGCTTTGATTAAAATTGGCGGAAGATTTTCACAGAGCGATGACATGCGTTATATCTATAAAGTGTACCTGTACCTGTACTCTTCTCAAAATCAATTTTGAATATATTCAAAATTGATTTTGAGAAGAAAGAGATAGCCGATCTCTCGATCCTTCTGGAGGTCGCATTTAAATCCGCGGCTGAAATCGGAGCGGAGGAAGAAAAGAGAATAAGTACCATATCTTCTATTTCCTTTGAAAACCTGCTCCTTTCCTGCCACCGACCGTAACCTGACAACATGACGCAGCATGAATGCGAGATCTGGACATTGGTCACTTTTTCATTGGGGATTTGATCGTAATCGCGGCCTAGTTGTTGGATCGATGTGACTGACACAATGCTACAAATGAACAACAAAGGCAGGTCATTGTTTGCACCTATTTGCAAAAATTTACTCCACAATGCTGTGAGAAAGCTTCATGGAATTACGTAAATCCAACTATCTCGTATTATGCTCGGATTACTGCTGTCAAGATGTCCAGATTTCAAATCTACAAACTGTAGGCTCTAAGTAAAGAGCACGTGTTCCACATTTTTTTCTATATCACAAGATTAATTCATTAACACATAAAAAAGACCCGAAATTTCCGTACGAATATAGATGAATTTTTTCGGTATATAAATATCTAGATGGAAAGGGGTCGGCTATTTATGCCGAAATGTCCGTATAAATAAACGAATTTTTTCGGTACGAATAAAAACTGTCCTTATTACTCATCTATTAAAATTCCCCCAAAAAACACGATCCAAGATAAACATAAGCAGGGAAGGATAACCAGTGACGAATAGCGACAGGTGGCGAAACCCATCGACGGGCCTCTGCGTATTTTATTACTGACAACAGGGCATTTGATCAAGGCGTCGAGAGGTGAGTTGAAAACAAATCGTAAAGATGTTTGTTGTGCCGCCGCCTCATAAAGCTTCCATTTCGACTGCACGGGTCGCGCTTTCTCGCAACGGAAATGAGAATTTATTATAGAGTAAAACTGAACGCGAAGAAATAAAAAAGCAGAGAACCGTGAAGACTTGAAGAGAGACTGCGAAGGAAACTAATTTCAAAAGAGTTTGAGCGAGAAGCCAAAATCAGAAGAGCCTGAGCGAGTAAAAAAATAGAGACAGAGGATCCACGTAAAAAGTGAAGAGAGAAGTTATGTTCCATCCAGCACTTTCTGCCTCTGACACTTTACGAGCGCCATTATAAGATCGCATCGCATTATTCGGCGCGTTGCTCACATTGTCGGAGGCATTGTTGCCCTTTGGTTTACGAGGCAGGTTCGATTCGGTTCCGCCGGATCGTCGATTACTTCCGGATGCCTGATCGCATTTAACGTTTGTTTCTACCGAGCAGTTCGTTGTCTGCAGCCAATTCCCCCCTAACTCCTCCAGGGGGTTCTAACCCCCTCCTATCAAAACCTCGGGTGCATCAGGTACCCTGGAGGGATTCTCAAATCTACCCCCTCCTTACCTCTCTGATTTAATTTCATATGTAAAATACTTAGCCTGCTTCCTCTCATGATTTCATTCCATTTAGCTTAATAACTTACAAATGATTTCATCGTTTCATAATAACTTATGGTAAACAAAAAAATTCAAATTTTGAGTTTTAATTAAACTACAATGTGATCAATATAATTATCCAGAGCGTCTTTTAGGTATGATCTTAATTTGATTACAGAGTAAACACATCACCGAAGTGTAAACCAATAATAACACCCTTCTCTGTCAAATTGATTAAATTAATTATTCCTTCCCGGGAGCCATTTTGGTTCACGCGATAAAATTGTAGCGAAAGTTTAACAAGTCTTTCCCCTGATAGTTTTGCCGACAAGCAAAGAGGGTGTTTCCTCAGTTTTATTGACTGACAGCAGCGTGCTAACAGACAACCTAACATTATCTCGCGCCCACCTCTCACTAATAATTACACACTTCGAGGTTGCGGCTCCATTTTGTCAGAAATTCAAAAGAATCATCCAGGAAATACAGCCATATTGAATTATTATCCGCTACCTATCCACCGTAACCGTAAAAACGACCTCGTACTTCTTTGTTTTATAATAGGGACACCTGACATTCGTATCCGTTTCTAAACGTCGTTTTTTAAACGTCGTTTCACTTTTTTTTTTACTTCCTCAGTGAACCTGAATCGGATAAACCAAGTCGTAAACTTGACTGAGTTTAATTACTTTAATTGCATATTTCTTCACAGCTTTCAAAATGTTGCATTTACATTGTTTTATATTATCTAAATATTTTATGATCGGCATAAAGAACTGGAAACGTATTATTGGTAAAATAGGAGTAAGACTCTTAAAAAATAAATGGTGCTATATGTTTTTTCTGGATGACATAATTAATATTGAGAGAGAAATCATAAACACTGAAAAAGGGATTTTAATTAAAATAACGACACATTTGAGTCATTATAGAGAACACGCGTCACTTTCAATTGGTCTCAGCCTTGTCATTAATATCAACGTTTGCCACGCACGTGGGTGGTCAGATTCGATTGTCCACATAACTTTTTATGCTTCTCTAATATTAATGTATCCTTGACGCAGAAAAGTCGTCAACAGGTTTCCGTGAAGAGCCTTACGAGAAGTTATATGTCCATTTGTTTTCTCATGCCCACGGGATACTAATGAAATGCGATTATTTTAAACCCAAGACATCTTTAGTTTCTCCGTGAACGCCTTTTCAATCTGAATAAGGTGATTTTATTTTACGGTCAGCTTTCTAAAAACGTCCAAACACCTTCTCAGAAAAAAAATTAATCTAGCTCTTCAAAAGACATTTTACAATCTTAATAATTTTTCATTAGTTCCATAATTATTTAATTGATCATAAGGCTCTTCATGAAAACGGTTAATTTATCTTATCCATCTTACCTTATGTCGTTGAAAGTTCAGCTCCCCAAAAACGAAAACTCACCTGAAACAAAAAAAAAAAACATGAAACCATTATTAAGTGAAACCAAACTTCTAAGAAAGGATAAACGTCATGCAAAATTCAACATATAGTGAAAGGATAATGTTCGATTTCGATATGGCAATGACGAGCCGATTAAGGATTGATTCGATCGTGGATTAATTGAGGCGATGAAGCCGAGGACGTGAACTTGGAAAATTCGTAAGGTGTACGTTTGATACCTGACATCTCTAAGAGGATTATGCATTTAGCCGTTATCCGAAGCAGAAAACAAAATGGTTCGCCTCTCGAGCCTAAAACTTAAGGAGATTAAAAGTTAACCCTGTCCGTTCATGATCGAGGACCAAAGTAGATTAGTGGTAGGAAAGGTATAACATTACCCCGAGACACGCTGATCCTGTTACATTTTGCCCGGAATTAAAAATATTGTCATCCCGGGGGATTATGCACGCGGATAATATCTCTGCCTCTGTCAAACAGTAAGAAATGAAATTTTCGACGAATTCTCCATTGCAGATTTAACGGTAGTAAGACTTTGGCTCCAACTAAATCCATTTCGTCTTCTGTCTCTGAGAATAGTCTTTCGGAAGGAAATCTACTCAACATAAAACGTATAAGCAACACCGCCACCAACACGATCTTACGAAAGCCTCTTTTCTTAGTGATTTAACTTTAGAAATTGGACATTAGTCTCAAAGTGAATCTCAAAGTCAGCTGTTTTAATCGTAATTTATTCTATAAATTATTCAATTTCTTTTATAAATTTCTTCCTTATAGAAGGAAAGCATATTAGTTGCAATTTTTCAAATCATCGATTGATTTCTCTGAAAGGTCACTGCACCAGTGACAAAAGCAGGCAATTTGTTTAATAGTTAGTGATATCTTTTCAGATGTTGGTTTCAGAAGTTACATCGTCATGTTCGGATACGTAATTAATAAGCAAGAAGTTGGTTCGACATGTCTTGAGTACTCATTACCATGCCTCTGATCAGAAGACAGAATAATTGTTTTGATTTGTAAAGGCAGTCCTCATTGTGAGATGAAAGAATTGATCCACCTGTCTGGTCATTCTCTACCTAAGTTAATCACAAGCTGACTCATCTTCTTGGCTTTCTCTTCTGCTTTTGCCTTATTCTGATTTTTATTCTTATTTCATGTAAGCAGCTAGTTCTTTAAAGAATGAGATCCCTCTCTAAAAAAAGCATGATCAGAAAACTCGCAATTTTTATATAGATTAGTAGACATTGGCGTCTACTTCGAATTTGCTTAATAGCCATGCATTTTTGGTCAATGTTAATGAAAAGAATAAGTTACTTCTATAATTTAGAAAAATGGAAGGCTCCTAATCCTATTACAAGTAATTACAAGTATTACAATCTTGATTGCGATTTGACTTAAAGCCTAAAACCTAAAACTTAAAGGATGACTTCTTAACTCGTGACTATTAGAAATATCTTTGAGTCATCTGGTGCCAGGTTTTGACAATTCGTCAAAGCAATTTAAGTCGCCGTTGGTGTTCCAACAAAATGACGTTTTATCTCCGTGATCTTAACAAGAAAATAGAAAATAGAAGATGCTCCTGTTCTCTCCGATTGTCACTGATCCCAGGGGCATATTTGGACTCGAGGTTGGTCAAGAAGTCAAGATCGCGATCGTCGATCCATCAACTCGTGAGAACACTGTAGATTTGAGAAGACAGCTGGAGAGGAGTGTGCTGGGCGTCTAGATGTCTAGATCTTGGCAGCGATAGAATGGGTTATCCTGAGGGAGGCAACGAAACTTGGGATTGTCACACCTCCGATTCGCGGTTGTCCATTCACTTCCGGAATCCGCCTACGGTGCTCATGCCAAAACATCGTTTACGCCAGTGTCAGGAAGAACAATTGGAGGATGATCGATGGTCCAACCCCCATACGAGGACGTGAGTTCTTCGTTGGGGGAAAGGGCATAAACAGGAGATCCTGCAACTGTTATGCGATCAGGACGCACGACTGTTTCGTCTCCCAGAGGAGATGAGCCTCCGAGAGACAACAAATAACGTTTATCCGGCTCTCACGCCCTTATCGTGTTGGGAAAAGAGTCTGTTGTAACTGTTGTTGGCCATAACTCTTCAACTGGCTTCTAGGAAATGAGTACCAAACTGTCAAATTTCCGGAGAAATTCCTATTAGATGAATAGGAATACTCAAATACGTATTGGAAATTTACAACAAACACGGAAAAAATTAGCTATTGAAATTTTCCTTCACTGAGAATTCTAAAACAGAATTCCAGGGTTGCAAATAATTAATTACATGTATAATTATATTACACGGAAAAAATAACTGTTCCAAAAAATGGAAAAAAGTATGTCACTTTTGGACA
>JAUESH010000043.1:8087670-8097946 GCA_032275165.1 Synergus magnus | reverse complement strand
TTAGGAGAAAGGAATTTGGTGGCATTTGAGAGAGTCTCTGTTTTATTTTTGGTGGCATTTGGGAGAGTTGAGTGTATCACGCCTTCCGTGAGAAATAAAATGGAAGTAGAGTGTATGTCGGTAATTTGAGTCGACGCGCCCACCACCATCGTTGTCCAAAGAGGATGCCAATGCATCTATTACTTTTCTAATGCAGCTATTGTGCATCTATAAGATTGAAGCTCCATTCGAGATTCCGGGAATTAGCTCGAGAGTATCCTGACACCTCTGGCACTCGACCTGGTAATCCAGGCTGGGGATAATCTGCACTGAATGGCGCAACGCTGCAAATTTCAAGTGAGAATGCTCCACTTAGCATCCATTGACGCTTGACCGCGTCCCTCTTTTGTGATCATTTTAGTCCAATTGTGTGAAAAATGTCGCGAAGGTGTCAGGACTTGTTTATGTTACGTAAACCCTCTTCCCTGAATCTAAAGAATAAATTTTTATTGCAGAAACGAAAATTAGAAATTTTTAGTAAAACCATTTATCAATACACGGAAAAAATTAGTCATCGAAATTTTCCTTGACTGTCATCGACTTTAGGATATGTCAAAAGTTTTCAAATGTTTTATAAACTTTTTCTAAAATTTGGAGTAATCTTCGTGAAGAATTATAAAACAGTTTTAGAAATTGTACTTGACTTAGTCGAGATGTGGAGAGTCAATGCAAATTTCTAAAACTGTTCTATAATTCGTCACGAAGATTACTTCAGATTTTAGAAAAAGTTTATAAAAAATTTGAAAACTTTTGACATATCTTAAAGTCGATGACAGTCAAGGAAAATTTCGGTGACTCATTTTTTCCGTGTACTTCTTTTTTTCCTTACAAAATTCGGAAACATCTGATCTTCTTTTTGCCTTTTCTTTTCTTTTTGATCTAGTTTCAAAGAAATGAAAGAGCATCTTGCTTTCTAACTTTTGAGCTACAAAGGGACATATTTCTAGCAATGCGAATTCGTTTTAGTCTTTTAGTTCTTCTCTCGATAGATGTCTCGTTGAGATAATAGTTACTCTCGCCTGTAACTCGATATTCCTGTGCCCTTACGAACAGAAAGGAAAAATGTAAACCTGGCTCCTGGGTTCCCGTTGTATTTGCTCAATTTACAGTTACATAATTCCATAATGAAGGGCCACGTCTTTTTGTTGCGCGATGTTGCAAACATGGAAGACACAATAGACCGCTTTCGGATTTTGCGAGTGAACTTCCATTTATAAAGACAAGCAGTTATATACGACTCTGAAATCCAGTGTCAGATTTCTCACAGTTATTTCTGCAAATCGGCTATAATCTGCTTGGGAAACTATTGCAAAATTAATTCCTTTTCTTATCTTAATTTAAAAATGTTGAGAGACATTGGTCAACAAATCCTAGAAATTTAAGGTGGCATGCAGCCGAGCATGCGGCAAACTTTGATGAGGAATTCAGTTTCGAATCTGTTTTCTTAAAAAATCATCCTCGTCCTTATGGTACCCATGAGGATTCGCAAAGTGCCGAAAAAAAAAATCGTAAGCCTAGAAAGTGATTCCAGGGCACTCTAAATTTCCAAAACCGATGAGTGGCGCTTTTCGTTGTTCGGGGAGTTTTGTTTGTATCGCACCGCGCCCTTTATCCTCCTCATTCAGTTCGTTACACCGTTTTGTATCCGAGCCTAAAATAACACCTCTGGCTTCTCGACTCGATTTTAGTTTTTTCCAATTTGCCGACCGATTACACACGCGGGACTGAGAACTGAAACCGAGATGCCAGGCCAGGTCAAACACAGAATAGTTTGAAATTCTCAAGTCACCGAATTAACCAAGCCGAATTCGGATTCGACGCATGATTAACGGAAACTCAACAAAAGCACAATCATCTGTCTACGTTTGATTTATAATTTGGTCATCTTAGAGGTGCATTCAACAATGAGAATCTCAATTGAATTTTCAAGGGTTTCAATGCATCAAAGACGCTATATTCTTGCACCATGTCTTTCACGTTTTAGTCTTAAAGTGGATAATGCATGCAAATATTCGGGGCGTCATTATTGTGGCACATCATGGCACGGATGAACAGCGGCAGTTTTGTGTTTATATAGTTGGCGCACAGCCCGCGGCATCACCAAACAATAATGCTGCCCCGTTGTTGTTGTTCTGGATTATCCGCAAGGGCTTTATATCCTAAGTACAACACATTAGGCCAGACGTTACGAATAATGGACTATTTATTTTAATAGCCGCAAACGGTAGTTGAATGTGCAAGTATCCTTCGGGCATCGTTGCGGACGAGTTCCATTAAGTTCTAGTACATTTTCTCCCTTGTAAAGAATATTAAGAGAAAGAATTTCAGCCAGGTGTAACAATAGGTTCTGCACATCAACTCGAAAAGTTAACAGACGTAATATTGTCAAGTTCAGCCATACAAAGCGTCAAGGGTTTCATACACATGCGAATCAGAATACAAATTGATAACAGATTGCCGTGACATGCATTGACTTGTTCGCTCAGAAGACACTTGTAGCTCGTTCGAAAGCGGTAATAAAATGCGAGCGCACGCCAACGGTAGGGAAAAAGACGTAAAGTATCTCGTAGAGGGAGATCTCGATTCACTGATCTGATGGAGACATCTCGCGGAGTCAGCATCCGACCCGACCTACCAGCTGCATAATGGCCTCTCGTTCTCGCCATAAAGACATTAGAGGGAGGGAAAACTGCACGCAGACCACAGGACACTGCGAGGAAGAAACCGGCTTCGCCGACAATGGAATCGCATAAACTGCGCGTCACCCTGTTGTGTGTAAACTCGTAGGGCGCAGCGCGCGACAATTGGTGACAACACGTCGACAAAGCGATGGAACGAGCCAAAACGAACCGAAAAAGCGCTCTCCATTGGCGATGGACTCGAACATCATTGGAAATCGAAAAGCAAACAAAAGTTGGGATGTGAAACAACTCTATGAAAATGACCAAGTGGTGTTTGGATTTAGATTCCAGCGGACATATAAGCATGATGTGACCTTATGAAGGAATATTATTCATGAAAATTTGCTGAACTATGAGACGATGTATGAGCCCTCGATCGTTTAGTAGAGACGATTGTTCTACTCTCCAGACCATAACATTCATGAAAATTTGCAGAAGCATAAATTTGCATATCGATCTTCAATATCCGCACCAACAGAAACAGAAAAACAAACATGGAGGCTTCTTGATCTGATTTTCTGGTAGCTCGAGTCTTTTCCTGCCTGGACCAATCCGTGAAAGAGTCATTAATCATGTGTTGGTCCCTACATCCCAGTTTTCTGTGTGAGGGAGAGAGATGAAGCTATACAGAAAGAGGAAAAGGTGATTCTTCTGTGCTGGCTATAGTCATAGCTGAGCGGCCACAGCTAATAGTAATAATGTAGAGCCGAGTGTAAGCCGCAGGACGAAGACACACCTAAACAGGGCAAACCAAAAACGCGGTCCCGTGGCCATTGGGCACTGACAGATCACAGGGGACATTTGACCGTGCCGACGCGCCTCGCATTTGTCATCCTGGATGCGGCACAGACTCAAACACACCATTTCGACTTTTACTAGCATCGTGAATAATTCTCCGGCACTCATTCGCTCCTGCGTTCGCTCGCTCGTGAACTGCCCTTTATCCTTCATTATATTTATTTATCTTCAAAAACCGAACCGAGATCGCGCGTGCTCAACGACAAACGTCTCGCATTCCTTTGCTTTTTTCGTCTGTTGCACAACAAAATTGTCATCGAGTGCATTTTTAGATTGACAGCTGTTGCACTTTATAGTTTTTGTATTTGGACTAATAACGTGCAAACATGTTAACTACACTAAGAAAAAATGTTTAGTAATGATATCAAAATGATTCTGTTGACACAACCAAATTTTTGTTGCTAAAACAATATTATTTTGCTGTCCCATCAAATTGTTTTATTGGGCCAACCAAATGTGCATTGTGGGAAAAATTTCGGACACCAACTCATAAATTAGCCTAATGATTGGTACAATCAACTTTTTGTTCATTTAACCAACAATTTTCTCAGTGATATATTTAGGTAGGGCTTTCTATTTTTTTCTTTATTTTTTAATTAATGAATTCGAATTAATGAAAAAAATACAGCAAAAAACTTTTTAGAAATGACCTGTATGAATAAGATTCAAAAACCTTGATGAAGATAATAATCAAGAACCTTACGTTTCAAAATAAAAAAAAAAAAAACTAGTTTACAAAACGGTCTTGACTGCCTATTAAAATGCGATGACGAAAATAAAATAATTATGCATGTTGACAACACATGACAAATTGCTAAAAATTATATCAGCTCAGATTACAAAATGTATCAAAGCTTTCTACCCTTTGATTATTAAATTATAGAACATTACCGTCAAATGGGGTAACTTAAGTCATTTTTTAAAGATTTTTAGCTTCCAAAATTTTGTTAATATATTATATTATAAATATTATATCTATAGGATTGAAACTCAAAATATATAATCGTTAATATCTGTTACATTTTGGATCCAAAGAAAAAAATTTTATCTCACTCGGTTATCTCTCTGTCAGCAAAAAAATCTATTTCGAGCTCATTGAGACTTGAGACATTGAGAAAGTAAGGTTATTACTTAAATCAGCATTAGATTTATGTCAACAAATTTTAGATTAAATATAAAAAAGGAAATGAAAGGTAAATGTCTTACACTATTAATCACCCAAGAAACAAAAAACGATTGACCGCGTTTCAATCGTATTTCAAGCCGTATGAATTGCTGACGGTTGGTTATAGAGTTACCAATGAATTGTAAAAGTGGTTATTTTACGATTCAACAAAAATATTTCGTTATTTTTTATTTTTACTTTCCATTAAATTTCAGAATAATTAACGTGAACTTCTAACTGGACAACATTGAAAAATCTGAGAGTCGGAAGTTGGCTCATTTGACGGTAAGTTTCGAGTAATTGAAGTTCTAAGCAGTTATTTACATTTATCTGAAAATTTGCTCATTAAACAACTCTCATGGAATGTGTGGGTTCTAATAATTCGCATCTCTTTCGGCTAGAGGAAACCGAGCTTGAACTGCCAAATCACACTGAGTACTCCACACGTCCAGATTGTGATGAACACAATATAGCTGATCGAGCGTAAGGGATGAGAGCAAGAGAGATGGATCAGTGTCTCCCCTTCGGCGGTCTGTTCGTTCTTCTATCAGTTAGTGTGTGGTAAACACGTTGTGTTGGCAAAAGTAATGATGGCCCATCGTCCCATTGATTTGTGGCTCCATTAGTTCTGGGCTGGTCGAATTCACACCTGGTCCTCACACAACCACCGGTACAGCGATCTACTCGATAAATCCAAATTACTTCTCCTTGAGGAATCGTTTTGCAGACCGATCCCAGTGCCAGATCAAACATTTTCATGGGCAAAAGGGATGAACTATATTGCAACTCACGAGGAACCATGAGATCCAATTCTTTACGCATGGCTACACGATGAAGATCTCAGATTTACAATCTTCAGAGCTTTGTCAATTTTATTTTATGCTAAATTTCTTTCATGAATTCCGACTATTTCCTGAGCTTGTCTAATCATTTCTTGCGGATTGTATCAATCATCTTAGATGCAAGGTGCCATGTGAGAAATGAGTTCAAAAGGATGTTTTTCTATCAAGATATAAATGATACTATCATCAACCAAATGTTATCCTCTATTTACTAAATTCTTATACAAAGTAATCATAATAGATGGTTTCTGGGAATGTTTAGAAAACAGGTTGAGAAGGAGATTTTGAAAGCTGGGTATTAGAATAATTTCTGACTTCGAGCTATAGTGGCGTTCCAATTTATTATAAATGGAGTAAAGATGAAAGCAGAACAGTCCACAGAGAAAAGCAGTGGGAGGACCCTGAGAACCAGTCTTATGTTCGGAGTAAGGACAGTCGGCTTGGCAAAAGATGCCGATAGAGATGAAAAGTACCGACCTGGGGCCACCATGTGAGAATGCTGAAGAAGAACCCAATGGATCAACAGCCACTGGGTACACATATAGATATCGTTTGCCTAACAAGCTGATAATGAGAAGAGCCACAGAGATGATTAACTCTGGAGCAAAGTTACAGGACACACTCAGAAGTGGTTCTTCCACCACTTCAAATTCAGCATTTTCGAAATCAACACGTCAAGCTTAAAACACTTAAGATGATCTACATGATCTTCCTTCTTCAGTTCTTTCTCTTTAAATAAAGCGATTGTTTAATGCAGTGGTGAGTTTTTGACATAATCCACCACCTTAAATTATGTAATATTTGTATCAAAGCATTGACCCAACAATGAAGAAAGGACTCCGTAAACCTAATGTTTGGCATGATGGCGTCGCCTTTTCCGGGTTTATTGTAATCTTTAAAGAACCTAAGTGAGATTTTCCTGAGAATAAAAAGAGCAGGTTCGCACTCGAAAGCAGTGCGACTTTTCATGATCGTTTTCCAAGCATTGGATAAATTCGGTGGCACAACAGAGGGAGCGAGAATAGGCCAGTTTTGTCGGCTTTCGTCTGTAGTTCGATCGTGGGCGGAGCGTCGCGGTGCGCGGCGTCGTGTGTGAAGCAAATTGTCAATGCTGGCATTGTGCCAGCATAGAGGCAGTAATAAATGGCCATACCGCCATACCGCGGCAACTTCGGGACGCGTTCGACACCACCCTCCTTTTTCTCCTTGCATTAATGTCTAAATATCTCTTGGGTCTTTTGCACCCACCCTTTGACGCCTCAGCATACTGAGATCGGGATCCATTGACCATACGCGTTCATTTAAATTCCATCCAGCTCAGAAGAAGGATTTCCGGAAGGAAGATGAGACGAAATCCACATACATGCTTAGTTTACATCGATGGGGTCTTTGATCCGCCGAATTTAACCCTTCTTTTAGTTCATTCAACCTCGAGAAGATTGAAAAGATCGGGTGACGCTCTTGCCTTTCACACCTGAAGATCTTTGCATTTCGTTTATTACAGGCTCAATAGTGTCTGCATTCAGTCAATACCCATCGATTATTGTGTTTTAATACTGTAAAATTGGGGGATATTGCAATATCCCAATATTCACATTTTTTTTCTTTAAAAAATAGTCACTGCACGATTGTATTTACTTCTTGTGGAATTTATGAAGATATGTTTTGTAAACGGAAATTTATGTTCCAAGAAGTATTTTCTGATTGACAGTAACGAAACACAACATGTTCTTAATTGCCTGAGGAAATTTTTCCCACGACTTGACGGATTTAAAAACATTTGTGACACATGGAAAGGCGTTTCATGCTTAACTTAAGTTACAGAAGAGAGAAGCCGATCCTTAAAAATTAGGTTTTAGTGCGTCTTAAATTGGGAATGTTATCTGCAATTATTAGAGACTTTGTTTATATATAACTATAACAATTAGTGTTCGCTCTTAATTAATCAATAATTTTAACTAATTTGAGTGTTTTTTTTTTTCAAAAATCCCGTACCTTTTCCAGGTTTTTCAAACCTGATATTACACAACATCCAAGCGGACCTTTAGCACATAATTCTACAGAACAAGACATTTGCTAGGAACGCTCCTACGTAAAAAATGGGAGTTTCCGCGAAAATTAGGATTAAAGGCCCGAAAACGGAGTCGATTTGCGAAACGAGAGGGTCCGGATTTTATGTATAACTTGATGATAGATTTTCCTACTGTGGGAGGTCGCCGAATTAGATCCGGTATCTGAAAACTGACAATGGGTCGACAATGACGACTTCTTCGAGCGAGAAGCTCTTCTCATAATCGGACATTAGTGTTTTACAACGTAGCATTATCGAATCGTTACGCGTGTCACTCAATCGTGACTCGGATCTTCGATGCTCTGTTACCGGTCTTTTTGAGAAAATCGGTCACCCACGAGGCAGTGCGCCATTGTTCCTCGAACTACAAGCAGCAGGAAACTGGTGCCATAGTGCATGGTAGTCTCGCCAACTCAGGAAAAAGCTACTTCCAGGGACCTGGAACGCTCCTTGCATCGAAGCGTGACGCAATGAAGATTACTAATTTACAACCGTCCTGCTTTTGACCATTCGCGGCACCTTTCAACGATCCTCCGCAGGAGTCAGACTCGCAATGGGGTGATCATTGACATTACTACCTATTCTTCACTCAAAATGGACGAACTACAGAAAAAATGTCTTTGTTAGCATTGTCATTTGGTTGACAATTTTCAGTTGTAGCTATTTGTGTTTCAAGACCTCTTCCAGGAAGGCCTTTTGCAACAAAATTATTGCCGAATGTTAGTTTTTGAAAAATATGGCTTGGGATTAAAAAATCATACTTTAGGATTCCCCGTGGAAATACCTAAAAAAAATAGAGTTTTTCAACAACTTTTTCAATTACCAATATCTCCGAATATATTCAAAATTTCTTAAGTTTAAGGGCTTATTGTAAAAAGGAAATTCTGTAATTTTTACTAAAAACAATTTGTCGACATGTTTAATCATTTGCCAAATCAGTAAAAGTGCATCATCAAATCTGTAAATAATTTCAGTAAAAAGTAAATTTCCCCTTTTAAATGAGTCCTATATCAATTTTGAGAATGATGAATAATTTTGGAGATATTGAAAATTTAAAAGATCATCGTCAAATACTATTCTTTAAAGATATTTCCCTACAAAATGATCTATAAGACAATTCAAACAGGGGCTATTCGACGCTAATAAATTTTAAAATTGAATAAAATATCAATATTAAAACTGCAATTTTCCACAAATCTTACAAGTAACAATTCTGTTAGATTATAACATACAATCTTTAAAATTAACCCTCATCAGTCCTCATTTCGCCACCTTAATCAGTTCCTTGAGTGTCAAATTGACACTCTGAGGCAAATTAAAGATAATTTAAATTTCTTTCATATGGAATCAATGAGGAAATATTAATTCAAGATTGAAGAACTTTTTTATGTTGATTCGAATATTTTTGTGTAGAAAAATATTCGCCTTTCTTCATGTCCCTAAAATAGAATAATTGTGCGGTAAAGTTGAAAATAGTGTCAATTTGCGACACTAAGGACTGATGAAGATTAACAGATTCTTGTTTCCGTCTCAGATGAAGCATAAAATCATTAAACACATTTTTCAAAAAGTTGTTTCCATGAAACAAAAGCGACCGGCTGTCGAATATCAGCCATACGTTCACAGAACTCATTCCATTTAAGAAAATACATAAAAAGTGGAATTTATCGTTATAGTCTTTCTACCAATTCACTGGATTCTTCTTAATTCGTGTTTACTATCCTTTCACTCAAGCTCGTCGATTATTCTAAGCATCAAAATCCTCACTCTTAATCTAAACTACCGTACTCGCCCGCTCATTAGTGTCATGTTTTTTCGAGTTTTTATCTTCAAGTTGGCCAACTACACTCGGATGAAGCGTTAATAATGAGGAGGCCACCCAAAAAAGCGAAGAGAAATACCCCGAAGGTGGAAATGAACACATCATAGGTATGGTCCATGACGAGGGCGGCCTCTTCTCTCCCTTCGCTCACCTCTCCCTCTATAATCTCTAGAGTCTACCTCTACCTGCCGACTGTAACGGCAGCTGTCGTCTAATTGAATTATCTAGTTTCCAATTCGGCACGGAGATTTCGCCCGAAAGCCCCGACGAAAAGTCATGATGGCTAAATATTGAAAAACATGCCAGGCTATTGTCGGTTCTTGCCCGACAAAGGGGCGGGGCTGCCTATTTGTGAAACCTTTTGTTTGTCGTTGCATTTTTATGCTCGCGTACACAGATGCCCAATATGGTTAGAGTTAAAGCTATCCAGAATTGGAGGATCAACATTTTTCTTTTTTGTTTCATGTGTGCTTTATTTAATTGGAGTTAAGAAAAAACATTTCTTTGTGCTGTCCATGTATTTCAATATACGCGAAATTTTATTCGGTACATGTTTCGAGTTCAAAGATGAAGACTTTATTAAATAAGGGTACTCTCTTAATCTGAATCAGTGGAATTTCGCTGATTCTCAGCTATAAGTATACCACTGATTCAATTAGTGTATATAGGCTGATGTATCAGCGGAATTTCGCTGATAGGGGACGTGATATTCACTGATTCATCAGCGCAAATACGCTGATTGAATCAGTGGTATACTTATAGCTGAGAATCAGCGAAATTTCCGAGGGGCCGTTCACTCGAAAATCGATTCTACGTGAGCATAGCTGATCCCGCCTGAATCTACCTGATCCCGTACTG